>JBBMFX010000002.1:10550125-10566203 GCA_037832545.1 Rhabdalestes septentrionalis | reverse complement strand
TATATATATTTATATAAATATGGGTACACTTTTTTTTTTTAGATAGACCATATACAATCTATAAAATGGACTAGTAAATAGTTACAAATAAATGTTAGTCTCTTGCAACAATAAGACCTGAAATAAGGAGAAAAAAAAAAGTCCAGTGGAGAAATAACACATGAAATGAGAAAAAATGTATATACACCAATCTGAGGAGAACACTGTCCTCTTTAAAAAGGACTTAATGTATATATTTCTAATACAATTTACACATTATAATTATTTACACTTTGATATTATTTATAATTTATATATATATAATACATATTTTATAACAAATATGAATGAATGCAACACAATGAAAATCATTGTTGAGTGCATGTACTGTTAAAAACGAATAAAAAAACTAAATGCTGACTTGAGGGAAAACTAGACTCGTGCATACTGAATTAAGTTCTACCTACGAGTTTGGTTACCAGGTAACGCAAAAACCTGCTCAGCCAATCAGGGGCTCGCAGGGCGCATTGATACGAGTTTCTTTTTAATTCAAAAGATTAGAGAGCAGGGGGTCTTCACATTGGACGATCCTGGGTAAATATCACACACATTTGAGGAAATGTTACAAGGAATCTAATCGTGTTAGAAAAATAAAGAGAATGCTGAGAGTATGTGGTTAAGAAAGCGTGTTAGAGATGGCGTAGTGCGGAGGCGTGCGGTGGGGTTTTATTTTTACCCAGAGAGCTCTCTGGTTTAAAAGCAGGCGGAGCTGCTACTCAGCCTACAGTGTGTGGATTTTTTGTGTGGGACGGACAAGCCTGTGTGAACCAACGGCTGGATGGATGTGCGGGTGCAGAGACTCAGTAATATCCTCCGTGCGTTGCGCTGCTGAGTGGGTCGAGAACTAGAGGTGGATTCACGTTTTTACTGCAGGTTTGAACGTTTGCTGTTGATGAATTTTTGTGTAAATTTTCATGTAGTGTTCGTGTGAAGTGTGTGTAGTTTATTGTAACGTTGATTGAAGTTCAGTGTGAAGTTGGTGGAAGTTTAGGGTAACGGAGGTGTACCGTTTGTCAAAGTTAAATTTTGTTGCAAATAAGTGCCTGGTTTGATTAAATTGGAGAGTAAAGTCTCGGGGAGAACGCGAGAAGGCCGATGTCGAGGAGGGAGAACTATTTCTGTCAGGTTTGAACATGAAGCTAGCCTGGAGAGTGGCTTGACAGTCACGTGTTGACTCTGGAAAAGCGTGTGCTGCGTGCTGTTCTGTTGGGACATTTAAACGCAAACTCTTCGGTTCAGTGTCTGCTCGGCAAGTTTTTGCTTTTTTTTTCCTCGAACACTCATCTTCAGCGTGGGACCCCCCCAATCTCCATCCAGGGTGCCTCCTGGCCATGCTGCATTTTAGCTTTGACTTTAGAAGAGTTTGGACTGAATTGTTTGATTCTTTTGTTCTCTCTGGTTGACTGGGAAAGACATCCTGTATACAGCAGGACAGTCCTGCCTAGAGAGCTGCTCTGACCGAGTTCTCGATTGTTGCTGAAACGTGCTGTGCTCTTCTGGAAATGGGAGGGGAGGGGGAGTTAGTGGGCTTTTGGTTTTTTACGGACTCTGGTTTGTGCTCCAAAGGCAACTTGACTGAGCGTGTTATTCAAGCCGCGTTCTCTCTCCTAAATCATCAGATTAGATAACTTCAATTATGATTTGCTGGTAAAAAATGAATATTTATGGGTTGGAGAATATTTTTGTCAAGCAATAAATCAGTCAGCATGATGTTAGGTAGATTTTTTCACCCCACATGTCAAGTAAATTATCTTGCTGGTTGTGCTTCTTTGTATGCTTTAAGTTGGCCCTAAATGTTGAGTATGTATCTACTTGTTTATTTTATTTATTCGTTTATTGCAGTTTGTCTGAGAGAACCTCAAGGAAGGCAAACATGGCTGAAGCCTCATCCAGCAGCGAGAGTGAGTCCTACAGCGTCCTTTCCTGGGACCAGGTGAGCCGCCTGAACGAGGTGTTGACCGAGGCAGTGCCAGTTCATGGCCGTGGCAACTTCCCCACCTTGGAGGTGCGGCTGAAGGACATTGTGCAGATGGTGCGGAGCTGCTTGGTGCAGAGGGGCATCCAAGTCAAAGACATCCGCTTAAATGGCTCAACAGCCAGCCATGTACTGGTGAAAGACATTGGCTGGAGCTACAAAGACCTGGACATCATCTTCAGGGTGGACCTCCCCCAAGAAGCCCAGTTCCAGCTCATCAAAGATGTGGTGATGGGCACTTTGTTGGACTTTCTGCCTGAGGGGGTCAACAAGGAGAAAATAACTCCCATGACCCTGAAGGAGGCTTATGTGCAGAAACTGGTCAAGGTCTACACCAAGCAGGACCGCTGGTCACTCATCTCTCTGTATAACAACAATGGCCGCAATGTGGAGCTCAAGTTTGTGGACACAATCCGCAGGCAGTTTGAGTTCAGTGTGGACTCTTTCCAGATCATTCTAGACTCTCTGCTCTCATACGATGACTTCTCAGAGACGCCCATGTCTCAGCATTTCCACCCCACGGTAGTTGGAGAGAGTATGTATGGTGACTTTGCTGTTGCACTGGACCACCTCAAGAACAAGCTGATAGCCACCAAAAGGCCTGAGGAGATCCGGGGAGGTGGGTTGCTGAAATATTGCAACCTCCTGGTGAGGGATTTCAAGCCCACAGACGAGGAAGAGTTCAAAGCCCTGGAGCGGTATATGTGCTCTCGCTTTTTCATTGATTTTCCAGACATTGGTGAGCAGCAGAGGAAGCTGGAGGCCTACTTGCAGAGTCACTTTGTGGGTGAAGAGAAGAGCAAGTACGAGTACCTCCTGATCCTGCGGCGGGTCGTGAACGAGAGCACAGTGTGCCTCATGGGGCATGAAAGGAGGCAGACACTCAACCTCATCTCACTCACAGCTTTCCGGGTGCTGGCAGAACAGAATGCCATACCAGATGCATCCAGTGTCACCTGCTACTATCAGCCAGCACCTTATGTGCGAGACCTAAACTTCAGTAACTACTATGTGGCCTCTTGTAACCAGTCCATTCCAACATGGCTGCCATGTAACTAAGACTCTTGACTAAGGCCTGCCATTAGGTCACAGCTGGTATTCCTCCCTGTGAGCATAAAATACATATTTAAAAGGACATTGTTTTGTTTGTGTGATTTTGTTTGTGTTTGTTTTGGGATTTCTTTTTTATTTTTTCCTTTTTCTTATATATTTTTTTGAGGCAGGGGGGGTTGGTTTTGACTCTTCGCTGGAGTCCAAAGTGATATTTTTAGGGCTTGGGTTACATTTATATATGAAAGAGTACTTCTTTAAATTTTTGTTGCCTTTATCTGTCTCTCAGTTGTGAGTAATGCAATTTTTTTTGCAGACAGAATTTCTTATTGTGCCTTAATGCTTGTGATAAAACTTAAAAAAACTACAAAATCTTTAGTCTTTAATCTTCAGGAAAAAAAAGTTTAAGGACAGTGTTGATACTTGTGATAATTTAAAGCAAAAAATATGAAAAAAAGATTAAAAGTGTTATGTAAATGAGGAAAAAAAAATTGTTTTGGGGAGGAAGTGGGAACAGCAAACTCCAAGGAAGTGGGTTTTTTTTTTTTTTGGGTTTTTCTTGTGTTTTTCTTTCCTCTATCTTCTTAACCACCAGTGAGCTGCTAATATCCCTAATAGTCTTGAGCATGATGAGAATTTAACTCTTCCTTTGGCTCAGCTAATCGTGTTCAGTTATAGTGAGTGAAGGAAACTGCACACTTACGGTTACATGTGTGATAGCGGTACAGTTAACATGCATAAGTGTGCTTCAGTGTCATGCTTTTTTGTTTTTTAGGATTGTGTATTTACAATGTCCTTCTGTGGCTGAAATTTGAGGAGGGTTTTGGCTACATCTGCCAAAAGCAAGGGTAGGCCTTCGTTTGAGTAAGTGACCTATACATGGGTTTGAATTGTAAATGAAAGTGGGAGTGTGAAAGTGTTGGAGCAAGTTTGTCCCTTTCCTTTAAAGGATAAGGTGTTGGGTGTTCAGTCCTTTTGAGTCTATTGCGATCCTTAGTGGGCTTTGCATTGCTGTGTAACGAGACTCCACACTGGTGTCGCACCACTCTAAATTTATCCTGCGAGACACGGGGCGAATATGCGCATGCTGGCTCTGGTAGGGCAGGCCTTCCACAGTGACGAAGACCTTACTTGTGCGTGTGTAGTGCTTCTCCTGTGACGAGTGACCAGGCACTCTATGCACACTCTTCTGGTCAGAAGAGGACTAGCTGACGCAGGCCAGTGCTGGCTGAGGTCTAACAGTGGACCCTGTTCCAGTTATGGATTTTTGACCCTGTAATCTATCATGCACTCGGTCTAGATCCAGATTAAGCATCACTGTCTCATGCTACTTTCTGATTTTGTCCTATTGCTGTCTTCCACCTAGACAGAATGCAAATGTGAAATGGTCAAGCTTTGTATACTAAACTTTTCATTTATAATCTAGGACTGTAGCTGACATCAGAAAGCCTGTGTTGTATTTGCTGATTTCTGGGAGGTGTTCTCTAGCATTGACTCAGCATGTAGAGAGAAGTGGCGGAGATCCCTGCGGCTGCCCTGATGTAATAACTACCAGCTGCCCCAATGCCCCTTACAAGGTCCTTCCCTCGCTCTCTGCATGCACAGCTGCTGCCGGTTCACTTGAATAACCTGGAGAGCCACATTCAGCCTCTTATCTGATGTACACACAAACTTTGGAGGGTGGGGAGTGTGGGTCACAGTAGCCTCTGCAGGCTTGGGTCACGCCCCTGGGTCGGTGCATTTTGAACCTAGGTTGTGTTATCCTTTCCCTGCCTTTGTCTTTTTGACGTGTTTTTGTTTGTTGAAAACTAGACTGTGGACCAATGTTTGAACCATCAACAAAACTTTATAAGGATGGAAATTATAAGGATGGATGGGGGAGGGGGGTGATATTTCGGTAATGTTTCAAGTGTCCATTTTTGGTCTGCCCTCACATCCTGCTTGTTACCGTCTTGGTGTATGCAGTTGTGTGCCCTTTTTTTCCCTCTTTGATTTACTTTGTTTTGGATTTTTTCCTTTTCTTTCCCCCTACCTGCCCTAAACTAAAGCCTAGATTTTGCTATATCTTTAGGCTGAATGACTTCAATACCCCAGTGAATTAATGCACTTTAGAAGTCTTGTTTTACCCCCAAACCCATATGACTGTGTAAAAACATGGGAGCTCCAAATTATCCATGGAGTGTGGTGGTGGATGGATCTCAGGGAAATGGGATGTCTTTGTGAGAAATGTAACTTTAAGCTGTGTCTTGTAGCTGTATTCTGTTCCAGTGTGACCCAGAATATGCATTTGTCATCTTATCTCCTGCTCTTTAGATACCATGTGCTAGTTTGTCTTAGTCCCCTGAAAGGAGGCCTGTGGATCTCTTGTTTAATTTCTGCATGTTTGGCAATAGGATATGAGTTTAGGTCTGTAGATGCCGACCCTGTCACTGCTTCTTATTAGCTCCCATTGGAACACAAACTCACCTAAGCATGTTCCATTCGTTGAATCTCCCCTTCAGTAGTGTTCCCTAGATAACATCTTAAAAGGATGTGGCCTACTTGTAAATGATTGATTGTGAGTCTGTGTTCAACAAGTTATATGTAAATAGGGAGGAATTTGAACCAGTGCATTAAGGTCATACTAATGCTGAGCCCCCCACCCCCCTGTAATTCCTGAAGAAATTCCCATTTCTGACATTCTTGTTCCGATCAGTGGATGCATGTTTGAGCTTTGCTTGTCTGTTGTACTATAGCTGGAAATGCATAATGTCCTGACGATATTTGTTAAATGTTTTCCTGGGCTACAACAGGCGCTTTTGCTGGACATGGACACACCTGTCTAAAATAGTATTTTGCTCATGCCTTGGGGCCTTTTTAGAAGGTCCAGTGTTGCAGGAAAAGTGGTGGGATTTGCAGTAGGTGCTGTTTACATTTTGTTTCTTTGTCTGACGATGCCAATGATTGAGTGGAAAAAGTTTAATCTATGGAAGTGTTGCACTATATATTCTCTTTGAATTTCATTGCAAAGCATATTTGTCAGCTTGGGGATTTGAGGACTATGAAGATGTTTCTTTAATATCTTTTTTTTTTTTCAGCACTTTTTACCTCACTTTAATTTTCCTTTGAATAGAGGTGAACATCAGGAAAATGTTTTGAAGAGGGGAAAGGAATAAAAATATTGAACCCCAAATTTGTTGTGTGCTGTTTTGTTTTATTTTATGCAAGACTTTGATTTAAAGTGTCATTCTCTTAGGATTTAACTTGTAACATGTTTTTCACTCAACTTGACCTTTTTAGTCAGCATTTTAACTCTTAAAACCATGATTGGGGGGAAGGCTGGGATTTGGGTCATGTGTAATTGTAGTTACTGGTTCCAAGTCCTTGAAAAAAGTTGAGATACTACTGGAACAATGCCTTCCTGTTTGTACCACATTAGAATGCTTGAAAATTCCATCTCGTCATGGCTTTGCTCCACCGCCCCTGCACTCGGGCAGAGCTGTGAGTCAGCAGGTTAGCTTGCTTCAGTCTGGTGTTGAGTGGCTACTTTTGACAAAAGCATAGGCCGACAATATTTAACAGAGCTTTTTAAACCCGATAATTCCAAAACTAGTTTTTTCCTAAACCAATTAAGCATTCCAGTTTTCCTTTCTACATTAATTTTGCTCATTGCTAACTCCATGACCATTTAAGCATGCTACTTTCTTAAATGCTGCCTATGTTAGCTTTTACTTTAATATTGCCCTAAAATATGTGTGAAATTTCCAGTTTAAACGTGTGCGCAATAGGTTTCACTGGGATTGGAGTTGAGTAAGATATTGGTATTAAGGCTACATATACCTGAGGAAGTGCAGGCTTGGGCAGTACTTAAATGGATTCACAGTGGCTCTGAAAACAATCACAGACCTGAGTCTACATGGAGTAGGGTTTTACTGTGTCTTCACCTTGGAATATCACGCCACACCATTTGAAATTGCATAAGAAGCATTTCTTGAATGTGCGCATGAGATTTTGCAATGACTCTACCTGTGTGGGTTGTGGAAGCATTTCTCTAACATTACTACTGACTTCCATTCCGATGTCTGGTTTCCAAGTCTTTTATTTAAAGCTGTTATTGAGATGGCCTGTCTGACAGGAATTTAAAATGTTCATAATTCCAAAGTGGTACAAATGATTCTCTGGTCAGAAGAGCTTATAATGGTTGTGTTCTAGCTTGTTTGAACCTTTTGTAGCCTTTTATTTCTCTCACACAATGAAGCCTGAATCCACATGGATCTCTGAGAATTCTGGATATTTGAAACACCGAACTAGAAGTGTCCCATATTTTACATATTTATGTGAAATGGCAGGTGTACCTTGTTTAGAGGGCGGCCAAAACATGGCCAGGCCAGCGAGAGGACAACAGTCAGGCAACAAAGACTATTTCTGGAATATGGCTGAAAGACATATGTGGAGAGAGACAATGAAAACACCACACAGCAGAATGTGAACGAGGCAGAGACAATCCTGAGAGGATCCTCCCTATTCATTTGATTATCCAGTGCTTTAGTTTGGCTTTTTCTTTACACTGTGCATGTTTTGTATTCCTATAGAATAGTATTTTTGTTTCGTAGTTTTATACCTTTTTTTAAATTATTTTTATAACACTCACATACCCTGAGGGCAGAATCTAAAGACCTTTTAATCTTTAATGTCCTTCCAGTGCCTTTACACATTTCAAATACACACACATTATACACAGCTTTGACTTTTTGAAAACAAATAAATATACAGTCATAAAAATGTTAAAATACATTGAGATATTAAGTGTTGTAAATATTTCTGAAATTAAACGGCCATTTCTGGCATTGCAGTTAGTCATTAGATTATCCAATATTTTCATCTATGCATATATGTATTTGAGTATAATGTCTGAATACTTTTAAATCAAATATGATTTAAATTGATTATGTGCACTGTAAGTATATTACATATCCAATGAAAGAGTGTTTGAATACTTGTTACCCCTCACTCTAACTTATGGTGCCTCTAATCCATGACAGTAAACAGCTTTTCTGTTACATTCCTACTGCAGAGCTCATGAGTACATGCTTCACCCTCCTCAAAAGAATCAAATTATTTAAGGAGTCACTAAAATGAAGTACCATAAAGACTTTCTTTGGGTCGTGATTTCTTTTGCTTATTAGTCACAAATTGGTGCCCATGTTGACTGACAGATATTGACTTGTCACCGTGACACTGCTATTGATGCAGAAAATGTTCTGTACCTGTTTTTTTTTTTTTTTTTTTCAGGTTTCATTAAGGTTTGGAGGGCAGTTTTACCACAGATCTCAGCAGTTTGGAAGGGAATTCACTACAGTGAAGAATGTTTGGAGAGATGTAATCATATTTATTATGTAGAGTCAGTGGCATGTGACTCAGTGGCTTGTGAATGTAATTGCAAACAGGGGCAAGTAAACTAATCTAAAACTTAAGCATGTTTTATGCACACTTTCCAGCTGTCTTTAAAGCTCTAAACACGTTCAATAATAAACTCTAGGGGAGAATATTGCTTTACTGACTGATCATTTACAGCAGCATTCTCAGCATGATATGTGGGACATGACTGACTTTGTGTTTTTGGCTTTCTGGTTTCAATTTGGTGGAAATGATAAAAAATGAAGTGGCTTGTTGACCTGGAGTGAATAAAAGGCCCAATTGAAGAGCATGGGAATCTTATGTAGAATTCATACATATATTGCAGATCACATCTTGCTGTTTTGAAGGGCTCCTATGGCAGTCTGAGTATCCACACTTAATGCAGTCAGACATGAACAAGCTTCTCAGTTCAAAACCATCTGAAGTCTCCACCAGAGGAGATGAGTTACGGAGGAAATGTCCGAGTTCCACGTGCTCACAGCACACAGCAGAGCTAGGTCATGTTTTAGTTATGACACAGTCTGAAATCCTGCCATAAAATGCAGTGCTTTTCTTCTGAAATTACAGGACAGTGGGGCGTGAGGTGAGAACTTTGTGGTGTAACAGGCACGGCGAGAAGCCAGCCTAAGCCCTGTACTTTAATAGTCTGAGAAAGCCAGCAGCTTAAGCAAACTGGCCTTCCTTGCCAGGAAATAGACAAGCTGCTCAAATAGTTACTGCCTGCGTCTCTGAAGAGGTGCCATTTATAGGAGCTCAAGGTCCTGAGAAACAGGTGATGGAATAGAGGTTGGTGGGGGGTGGCAGATGTTCCTGTGGCCGAAACAGAGAAGGTTGGAGGGGTGGCTGCGTATTATAATGGGCTGTGTGGAGTGTCGAGTGTTTCCTGTCATGGTTTGTTGTCATTTCTGAGAAGAACTCATATTTCACCCCTCGTTCGCTCTCCCCCCCTCGGCACTAAACTCTTACCATGTGCATTTCACACCCAGCGGACCGCAGCTCAGGCTCCCTCTCAAAGCCTTTCTCTTATTTCCCTGACTCATACCTCAGGTTTGCCAGTGCATTGTACTGACCCCACTTCTCCAGAGGTTGGGAGAGATTTAAAAGGATAATTTCAGGTTGTTTTACCCTTATGAAAACTTTCTGGGCAGTCCTTTTGTACACAGAACTTGAGTGCTTTAATGCTGCTCTACCTTAACTTCTATTCTCCAAACTGTTGATGGACTTCATTTGGGACCCACAACATAAGGTCTTGTGGAATTGCACATGCTGCATCCATTACACACTTTAAACACAACCAGTGCACAGTATCAAAATGATCCAGATTCAAGCAAGGGAAAAAATAAACCCTGCACCATAACAAACCCCCCAACTCCACAACCCCACCCCTTTACAGAGATGTCAGATGAAAGATTATAGACAGGACAACTATTCGAGTTGCTGCAACTTTGTAATCACAAAAAAACCCACAAACATTAGAATTTGACTGATATTGTCCCAGAACGGCTGGTGTATATTATCCATGAAGGATGTCTCCAGCTGTTTAGTTGTCAGTCTTGCCAGCAGAACTTCAGAATTCTCCCCCTCTTTGCACTTCCCTGAATGTGTGCCTTAGTAATGAGACATTAGTCTGACTGATCGTGTTTCCTCCACATATGGATGTAAAAAGACGAGCTGCTGAACCTGAGCTCTTTCCTGCCCCACACTGGGCAGTTGCACTTACAGCAGGGTGACCCCTGACTGCCCCCAAGAATTTCAGACTTGATTTGAAGACCCTGTTTACTGTGAGCTACAGTAAGCAGATAAGCACAAGCAGTGTTATGGCTTCCGTATTGATCCAAGGCTGCAAATATCTGCTCCTGCACCCGAACAGGGGCAGGGGCGCAAACACAAGCTTTTTCTCCTTTCACCCTTCGCTGGAATAAAAAATATATATGATCATTAAATATAAAAAATAAATAAATATGTGACCATTTAATGTGACCAGATTACTGCAATGCATTTCTAGTTTAGAGGTCAAAATCATTAAAATATCCGTGGTTTTCTATCTAGGTTTTTATATACTTGAGTATAGCATCTGAATATGTGAACTATATACATTTGAAATGTAGTATGTGCACTGGCAGTATGAATACTCATTACCCCTCACTAAATGACAAACCTATCGTGCATCTACCATGGTTGTGGACAAAATAATCTCACAATCTATTTCAAATGTATGTATTTTGTTAAAACATATTCAGACACTCAGACAAACTGCCTTTCTGCTGCACCCATGTTTTTCTTTATTTTGATGCTTCATCTTCATGCAAGCCTTAGAAACAGAAGAAAAAAATCAAGCATCACAAACTCACAAAGTGTCAACAATAAGTTCCTTGTTGTTAAACACCACCAATTTAACGGTCGTATTTTGCAATAAACTTTAGCAATCCCCTAAAACAGAATTCTCTGCAAGGCACAATCGCTATGTCACAACACAAAAAAGGGGACAGGACATGATTTGGCAGGAGACACTTGCATAAAACCTGTAGTAAAGAATGACTGATGAACAGTATTCATCCTTACTTAAAAGAGACCCAGATATTTCACACAATGTTTGTCAGGAAGCTACACAGACCAATCTTCACTTTTCTTTTTCTAAAGACAACATTTTTATTTCAATGTCTGTGCCTCAATAGAGTTCCTCCACATTCTTAGAGAGAGAAACAGTTAGGGTTGTGTGTATTAAACATACCCCTGGATGTTTGGTGGCACATTTTGAAATAATTTCTCTCATTATTTGGAACAATGAATCTCAGTGATGTGAAGGTTAAGCATGTAGTCATGTTTCAAATCTTTCTGACCAAAAAATATGTTAAAAATAAATGAATTGTGTCTTCATCCTAGACTCTCGCTCTTTGGGCCAGGACCTGCGACTGATTAAATCTGAGATAGCTGACAAGTTTTTAGACATTTTTGAAGCATTACCATGCCTAATATTGATGTTCATTATTTTTGGCCAAAGGGTAAAATGAATGGTAAAAATATAATGAAACTGTTGTTTACAACTCTCACCACACTCTCACACTTTAAATCACTTGCATAATTACGCAAATACAGTTTCTGTGTCCAACCGTGCAACAACTGCAACAGACACTGGCATCAGTGGCCTAAAAATACTTCTTGAAGCAATTTGCGCCATCTGGTCTTTGCATTCTCCCATATTTACTGTACAATACTTTGCGTTATTTGGAAATAAATTTGCTTTAAAAAAATTAATTATCTCCAGTTTCTGTCTCTGTGCTACTCTCTCTCATTCACAAATGCACATTACACTCTAAAATGCTGAGCTTTGTTTTGTTTACATCTCAGCAATGTTCTGTAAAATGTAAAACCCCATGTTTAGCTTTAGAACACATACATTTCAAACATGTGTCAGCATTGAAATCATTAACATCTGAAACATCTGTTTGTATACAGTAACACATTTTAAGCACATGGACACATTTCTCCATTACAGGGTTTTTAGATTTGAAAAACTTGATGAGACTCTGATCCTTTTAGACCAATTTGCACTGAAGCCCGGTTTTTATTTTTTGATTTTGTTATCCTACAGTGAAGGGTTATTTACTCCTCCTCTACACACAAGGCCGAGATTATTACATTACTGATGAACTGTAGACAATTTCCAGTAAAGTTTGGGGATTTTCTCTTTAGCTGATGCTATGATCCAGACTCCAGATTACACAACCTTCCAGAGTATCATCAGTTACAAAGAATCACAACCTATTTCACTGGCTTTTAAATATGTGCAGGTGTTATAACATGTTGGTTAAAGAGCAGAGACATAATTAAGTGCAAGGATAACTAAGTACACTGATTCAGTTAAAGGGTAACTCACTAACTCTACTATAATCCTGCATTTGCACACGTCAGGCTAATAAATCTTGTTAATTAAATGATTAGATCAATCAGGTGTGTTAAATGTTGAAAGGGAAGTCTTTTGAGTCAGTTAGATGCTCAATTATATCTGGAGCTGTGTTTAGGGACGCGAGTCCATGAGAACGCATGTACAGAGAAAAGTGCTGGTTATGTAGGTTACCTGAATTAGCTTGTTGTGTTAGAACAGAAAATACAGCTTGAGGATGGACACTTGGGAGTATCACAGTAAATTAGTTCTATTTCATTTCAAACATCAAACCAGCACAGTATTTATTCAATTGATTTATAAAAAAAATTTTTTTGCACATTGAAAATTGTGTCACACATCTAGATTGACATGTATGTTCTGTGTAATGTTACTCTGTTGGTCCAGTCTGTAAGCGTAAAAAAGAAAGAATTAAAGTATTTGTTCATGATTATGGCTAATTTGGGTCACATTATTTAGTAATCGGTATGATCTGTAAGACTATTGGAGACAGTAGCACTATAGTGGGGAATCTCCTCTCAGTCTGGCTCTATCCTCTTTAGACAAGAAGTTCCTGCAAACAACATTTACTTAGTTTAGGCTTTTGCCTCACTATTGTAAAAATGTTCTCAAAATTAAGTTTTCCCTGCGGTTAACTTGTGAAACAGAGTTCTTCATGGTATACTGTTGCACAACAACAGATCTCACCTAAAAACTCCTGCACATGGATTTCCCGTGCTTGTGTTCTTGCAGCATCATTCTTGCTAGGCAAGTTGTCAACAACGTTCTTCCTAAGAACACTTTGTTCATTTTATCCTCAGGTTTCACAATGAGTCTGATGTTTTAATGGTTATTATCATTGTTATTGTTGTCAGTTCACTTCAGTTGGAGTCTTGGAGCTTCTTTCAGTATGTGAGAGATCAGGCAGGACCATTGTGGATATTTTGTAGAGATCAAGGACAGGCAGCAATCAGGGTACCGCTGGTCCAGAAACTAAGCCTCTTTCGTCATGAGGAAACTTTTATGTATCTATAGCAAACATGCATTCCCATTACACAGAATTTCCTGCTTTTCCATTACTGTTAAACACATACCTTCTTTATAGAGATTTGACTCAGACTGAGGAGTCCAGAGCATGTGACTTCAGAAGTGCTGGTAATTGTAGTGCAGGACATGTTTAATTGATGCTTGAAGGAAGACAGTATCATTCAAATCAATGTATCATGATAAAGAAACAGTTTTTGGAAGAAACAGATTTAAAGCAAACACAGTACAGTCACACTGCTTTGCAACTTTTCATAGAACAGTGAGAATGGTGATTACACTTTAATATAGACTGCAGATATTAAACTGTACATGTTTCTTCTATAGGAAACTGGTCTGACCATAATTTTCCATTTTTGTATGTTTTTGGAGCATTCTCATAAGTTGGCCTATTTTATGGGCAGCAGTTCATCTAGACGCTACTTTGTGTTGTTTAATTGTAAACTCTGTCTTTCTGTTGTCTACTGGACTCACAAAAACACACTTTCTGAACATACAAGTGTCAATAAGAAATAAAATACCACCCCAACTTTTTTCAGTTTTTACATCACTGAAAATTCTAGCTGCCTACAAAGTCTACACTGGTATTTTCCAAGTGGTGTGAAACAAGAATCTCACAAGACAATACTTTTGAAATTGCAATACAACCCCCTGAAGACATTCCTGCTCTCAGGTTTGTAAGCTTAGCTTTTTCAGTGATAGGCTTGATTTCTCTTTGGTGCGACATAGAAAAATAAAAAAATTGTTAACATTTGGGTGAAGTGCTATCTATTGTATGCATTCCCTCGATATATTTTCACTTCCCTTGTTTAGTCAATAAGTGCTGCTTATGAGATTTTGCTAACACTGTTTAATAACCACTGTTCAAGACAACTGTTTAGATTTTCATGTTTTATTATTTATAATGGAGTATCAAAGAACCATGGCTTTTCTTTATACTAGTCACATGAAACAGACAAATGAGAAGAATACATTTACCCTTTGAGGAGCGAGCCCTTACAAACAGTGCCGTGCCCTGGAGAGATTGTTCCTGCCCTTCTAGAATTACGCAGTAATGTTTCAGAGTTTTGTTTTTTCAAAGAAACAGAATTAAACCAAACACAGTACAATCCCACTGCTTTGCAACTTCTCACAGAAGAGTGAGACCGGTGATCACACTTTAATGTTGACTGCAGATGTTAAACGATACATGTTTCTTCTATAAGAAACTGGTCTGACCATAATTTCCCATTTTTGCATGTTTTTGGAGCATAAGTTGGCTGTTTTTGGAGCAGCAGCTCATCTAGATGCTCCATCTTTGTTTACTTGTTGTAAATTTCTACTATCTACTGTTCACTGAAACTCACTAAATGGAAAATTCTGACCTTAGAAAATCTAAAGAATCCACCCACACCAGCCATATCATTTCGTGTGGAAAAGAAAAATTAGGACATATACTACCTATACTCATTTTTTACCTTTTTTTCAAAATACCAGCTGCTTTTAAAACTCCTTAAAATTCATTAACACTGTTTCAAAAAACATGAGCTGATATAAATCATCCAAATCATCCATATTTTGTTACATTCTTTTCACTTTCCTTTACACATCTATGGGAAATGCAGGACAGTCTGTCCAGGACATTCCACAGATGCTCAACCAAATTTAGATCTGTGGAACTTGGAGGCCATGGAAAGGCTTTTAACTTTTTGATGTTGCTTTAACCATTCCTGAACATTATTTTGCAGTGTGGCAAGGCACATAATCCTGCTGAAAATGACACTCTATTTAGTGTATATCGTAATAAAATTTTGGTCTGTGGTTTGTGTCAAAATAACATTCACATGAAGGCAAATGTCCCCAACAGAACATTGCCTAGAGCAAGGGTCACCAACATGGTGCCCACGGGCACCAGGGTGCCCCCAAGGACCACATGAGTAGCCCTTGGACCGGTCCAAAATAGAGCACAACTCACCAGTGAGCAACATCTAACATGTAATGTTATCCTGTTGCTATTCTTCTTTAAAACATGTATACATGAAGTTTAGGTATATGTACTATTATATGAAACTGGTAGCCCTTCGTATGGCTCAGTACCCGTGATGTAGCTCTCAGTTTCAGAAAGGTTGGTGACCCCTGTCCCCAACACCTTGCCTTTTTCACATGCTGCATCTTGGTGTCATCTATTCCCAGTTAAAACACACTCAGCTGTTCACATTGCCAAGCATGATTCATCAGACCAGGCCATCCTCTTCCATTGCACCATGTTCTTGGTCTGACACTCATGTCCACTATAAGAACATTTTGAGATGGACAGGTTTAAGGATGGGCACTCTGAGTGGACGACAGTTACGAAGGCTCATACGCAGCATGCTTGCATACCTTTCCTGCCTCCAACACATCATCTTATGTAACATAAATCACTGAAATATTTAATACCGATTAAGGAATTCCTTTCTGAATATGGAACGATGTAGCTACAAATCAGTTGGAGTGCCTTTAGAAATCTAAACAAAATTCAGGATATATAAAGCGCCCCAATTTCCATTTGTAAATAATTGATTTACAGTGGCCCCTCCTTTGAACTGCTGCTTATTTTCAGAAGTCTTGTAGAGATCACACAGAGGACTAGCAGCATGTCATGCAGGTTTATACTAGATAAATTATGTGGAAAAATTAAAGTTGTGGTGGGTGTTGGGGGGGGGGGGGGG
>JBBMFX010000002.1:10539901-10550115 GCA_037832545.1 Rhabdalestes septentrionalis | reverse complement strand
AAGTTGCGGTGAGCATTCACCCCCCCCCCCCCCCTCTTTGTTTGGCTTAGGGTCCCCAAGTGACTACACGTAAATAAAGCAAAAAAAGTCTGTTTGCAGAGAGCAGTGTGTACATTCGAGGTCACTGCTGAAATGTCGCGTTTCTGCTGTCGGTAAAGCACAAAGAAACGCTCCACCCTGTGCTAATACCTGCTATTTTGTTCACAGCTTTGATCCCTCACTTCATGGAAAAGCCAAACCAATTCCATCCAGGTGTTTTGAGTTCAACTTCGCACCTCTACTAATCCCACTCTCCCTCATACACAGGAGTGTGCAAATTATTATTTTTTTTCAGATCTTCACAGGCAGTTGTGCTGTCTGTTCAGTCCCTACAAGTTCCCCTTCTGCATGCTTTTAAATCCGATTTTCATTATTCAATGAGAGAACAATACAATCTAGAGGGAGCACTAATGAAATGATATGCATTTGGATACAGTGTTAAAGTGTGACAAGGACAGTGAGAAGGCTGATTTTGTTTTTAATTAGAATCGCTTGTCATTCCCAGGAAAGGTGCTCTGTAAGAGAGGTAGGAGTGGAAAATGTTAGGCCATCTACTCTTCTATGGTTTGAATTGTTTGTAGTGTTGCCACTGAAGCATCTTAGTTTCCCTGAAGAACCCTTCAGTGGAATACTCCCATGCTATTCAACAGCTCCTTCTGTATCATATATCTGAATAAACTATGAATCTTAAATGGATGTATTATTGCATCAAAAAGGTCTAAAAACACATGCATATCTAAAATCTGTGTGAAAAATGTGTCATTAAAATCAGACAAATAAAACATTCTTAAGAAAAAAAGTGACAATTTGGTTTTCATTACTATTAGAAAAACATGAAACACAAGGGTGAAGAGTACATGAAACGCTTTGAGGAGTGAGATCTTTAAAACAGTGCCATGCCCTGGAGAGAGTTTTTTGTCTTTCTAGAATTCCACAGTAAAGTTTCAGTGTTTTGTTGGTAGTAGAAAATTTCTAGAGGGAAACTTGGATTTTAATCATGTATTTATCAAGTATATTTCTAAAACTAGCACATGCATTTTAAATCAGGGTTTTTTCCCATTATTCACTGACCCAAATAAATAAACATTTCAGAGGTCATGACACCAGATGTTCCCCATGACACGTTCTACTGAGTACTGTAAATTTAGGGACTACAGCTTTCTTTTTTTTTTTCTCTCTCTCTCTCTCTCAGAGTACAGCTATTAAATATTAAGATTAATGCTTCCTCACAATACAGTGTTATTTATTCACAGTATCCTCACAAAGTACTGTTGCAGTTCTGTACTTTAAAATGGCATTAAATGCGGCTCAACATGATGGCACCTTTATTTAATGGCTTACTACAAGAAGACATTCTGGAACTAACTTTATAGTGAGTTATGTACAACAATACATTTTTAACATAAACTCTCAATTTATGATGCACCTTTGGCCATGTGTGTAAATCTGTTGTACATTTCCATTGATTAAGAGAATTCCTCATTGTAACTAATGTTACGGGGGTTGAGACATCCATCAGA
Source organism: Rhabdalestes septentrionalis (assembly GCA_037832545.1). NCBI lineage: Eukaryota > Metazoa > Chordata > Actinopteri > Characiformes > Alestidae > Rhabdalestes > Rhabdalestes septentrionalis. The sequence goes on along the minus strand of JBBMFX010000002.1, from coordinate 10,548,556 downwards.
TCCAAAATAAACACTAATCTTTACACATGATCTAACACATGAAGAAAAAAACACAAGAAAAAAAACCCTCATGTGTCAGTCTAAAAGATCTGGCGAGAAAATGCACAAAACTTCATCAAGTATGATTTATAGAGATTCACAGAAATGAACAGGAAAAAACAAAAACAAACAAAAACAGCGAGCAATCAAATTTGAAAGTGCAATCAATGACGATCAATAAAAAAAAAGACAAATGGGTTTAAAAGTGTATGAAATATGAGAGATAAGATATAATTCTGACTATGCTGCTATGTGACAAAGTATGTTCAATCTTCATTGTGTAGAGTAAAAAAAAAAATCAATTTACATACATTGTATTAAATTACTGTGATTCTTGCTAAGCAATATTTTCTAAATTCGGTATGGTTTGGCCTCTAGAAAAATTAAAGCCAGTCACAGCATTTTGTACATATTCACATTTACAACCTGGAAAGGGAGTCCAGGTACATGAAGCAGTCTTCATCTCAAACACCAGGAAGGATTACACAGGCATTTCAACAAAGCCATAATAAGAGGCCCTTATGGTGAAAGTGTGAAATAAAATACTAAAACAGAGCTGTAAAGATGTTAAAGAGCTGAGAGAGCCGTAGTGTGAAACAGTGTGGGACACCGATGGATAGTAAGGTCAGTGGAGAGGAGCAAAATGATTATGCAAGGACCCCAATAGGAGAATGTACACAAAGAGTACATTTAACAGAATTGCCCTGTCTGCTTCTCTTGTTCAGTCACTTCAAACCTTGTGCTACAGCCTAGCCAGCAAGGTATCCATCAGTGAGATTTTACCAGATTATATCTGTCAGCAGCAAGGGTGAACCATCAGTTGAGTGTACAGCTTGTGCCAAGAGGAAGAGTTTTCTGTGACTCTCTCAGAGGCCATGAACTCAGCAGTGCCACACATTTACTGGAGCTGGAGAAGTAGAAGCAGTTTTTTTCCCTGCCCACGCACACATACTGAATCCATTTAGCTCCAAATCAGGTCCAGTGATGAGCTTTTCCAAGCATGTTGATTTAGTCAGAGCCACCTGCATCAGAGCCTGAAGACTTCATAAGCCTGAAGACTGTGTTGTGTAGTAGGGGCCATTCATCTAAAACAACAAATGAGCAGGAATGATTATGGTTGAACAGGTTAGGCAAACAAATCAAAATTGGTATCAAGATAAAAAATCTTTACCTGCTTTGCAAGAATATATATATACACTGGCAGAAAACCTTCTGTCCCTGAATTCGTGGCTTTATTAGGGAAACCCTTCAACAACCATATTCTCAACCTGTATGTATTCCCACCCTAAGGCAGACTTAAAATTCCCAGACTTCTACAAGACTTTCCTTGACCAAAAATGTGAAATTCCGTATAAAGAAATGTCCAATATAGCGTTTGGTTGCTGATCAGCAAAGGGCATTTAAAGGGGTTATATAGTTAAAAATTGCATTTACGTCATTGTTGTTGAATACAGGCAGCTTGGCTTGCTGAGTGGACCAAAAATACTCAAAAGCATCATCTCTGACATCCTCTACAAGTAGGTTTTATTTAGAAATGGCCACCGTAAAATGGGCCATGCTGAACAAAACAGCTCTATTTGCTATAAAGCTGCTTGATGTGGACGACTGGAGAAGTGCAGTGATGGGAAGTTGAGACGAGGTGGATCTTTTCAGCATCTTCATCTATGCAGCATGTTTTTTTTCCCTGTGACATGGCTTGTAATTGCACGCTCTCCCATAGAGAAGTATGAACAATTTACATACTTTGCATTTTGCCCTTCTGTCATAATCACGCTTGTTGAGCCAGTCCTTAAATTCTTCATTTTCAACCAAAAATCTTGAAATTTTTAAGATTTGAGCAAAACAAAACACACTCACTGCTAACAAAGATGCATAAATAAACATCAGGTTTTGGCTACTGCACTATATGCTAATTCCCTGATAATTCCCTGACTTGGCAACCAAATGATCAAATTCCCTGACTTTCCCTAACTGGAAATGCCTTTGCTGAAATTCCCTGATATTCCAGAAATTCCCTGACCTGTGAGAACCCTGATTTAATGTATATTAACCCAGCAATTTTATCGTGGTTCTTTTTGGTCTATTTGTACTGGTCAGTTCATTAGAGTTCACTAGTTGTTTCCAAAGGGCACCCACAAATTTAAATGAAAATGTTGTGTTATGCAGTGTCAGTTCAGAAACATCTCTGTATGGGACTAAATTAGACTTAGACTGCTCAAAATGTGCAGAGAAGACATGTCTACCTCAGGCCTGCTCTCATTCCCTCACTGATGTAATTTGCCATGGTTTTAGTTGAGTTGAGTCCAGCAGCAAGGTCTAAAGCCCCCAGGTCAAACTAAAACAAAAGCAGATTATTCTGCCCTGTCCATGACCAAATAATTAACTTTTAAAACCCAGTCGTTCTGCTGGGTGAAAAAAAGGCTAACGTCAGACTACAAAAAACCTTTTATGCGCCTCTCAGTGCTTTGTGGAGTGCTGACTGTGTAATTTGGGGCGATTGTAGCTGTACGTTCTGTGGTAGTACAATCTATTCATAGCACTAGTAAAAAGGAGAGAAAGCAAAGTGTATTTATCTTTAAGCACTCACACAAGTTGCCATTTCCTCTCTATCATGACGGAGTAATCAAACCTCATAGGAAATTCTTCAGCAAAGTAATTCAGAAGTGCAGCCACAGAAAGAAAATGAATAATTGCAGGCCGAAACTGACGCTGCTGAAGAGTTCCGGCACAGATAAACTGACTCATCCATGCTCCTGCGTTCTAATACAGGGTCCAAAAAAATGATTTTACACAAGGACGACAAACCAAGCATTCGTGGCAAATGAAATAACAGGCATAGTATAACAAACAGCAGATAAAAATATTAACAGATCGCAACTGCTTCCACAACTGGCCTAATTTTAGCTGGGAAAGGAGTTCCTCCATTCTGGTTTCAGTCATGGTCTCAGCATATATACTAATTCAGTGGTAACACATGATAGTTTCTTTGAATTCAAAGGTTTTTCAAATACAATAGCACATACATCCACGGACACCTTTCAAAGTTTCTTGAACTGAGAAATAGTGTATGTTTGGCCCTCTTGCGTGAGTAACGTCGGGTAACGATTTTGGAAGTCCATTTATTCGACAAAAGACTAATCATCCATCACTCTGGAAAACATCTGCACAGTCCGGTGCTGGAGGCTTTCTACCTCTGCTCGCAGGTGTGGAAATGGCCTTGAGCATGTCAGCTTTCAGCGTACTCAGCCAATAGAAAGCTATGGTGCTGTTTTGGAGGTAAAAGCAGCCAAGAAACTTCCCAATCCTCAATAAAGCAGTGTGTCCCTTCTCAGACCTTGGTGCCATTTGTTTGCATATCTGGATTTGATTCTTATGTTAATGTTTTACATATTTTTTGACTCAAATGTGAGGTAAAGACTGCTAGTGTCAGCCATTTGTCTCTTCAGTATATTCGGCATCTTAATTTAAACTTCAGAAGGGAGTTTTGTACAGTTAAGATCACATCATGAAAATGCATAAAATCTTTTAATTGCGACAGTGTTTCATGACCAGTGTTTGATGGTCTGCGTTATGTAGTTTCTGCGTTGTGCTGGTAATTAACAGTATCTGGGTGTAAGAGAAACTTAAGTTGCAATTCCTGGTACTGAATCAAAGCTTTAGTGATTGTTAACAATGCAATAAATGAATGTTAATTAGGGCTGTAATGAAAATGACTTCCTAGATAGAGACCTAGACATATTTGCAATTCAAGCCTTGTTTCAGTTACAATAAAACAGGTCAGAGACCCTGAAGTTAAAATTGACCATTTGTGATTAATTATGGAAATTAAACAATGGAAAGATGCTGCACTAGAAATGTATTTTAGGATACATTTTAATAAAAAATAAATAGGGTTCCTCTAGTAAAACCTGGTTATTTCAACCAGGGGTCTTTATGCTGACTTGCAGCTGCTCCAGAGTGTTTTCCTTCTGCATATCATGCCCACCTTTCCCTCATAACTAAAGCATTGTTTAGGGTCCGTACCCATCCACTTTAACCACAAGTCATTTTCAGACTCACCAGCCCACATGCATTTATTCTTGTGATCTGCACCACTGGCCTACAACCTGTTTATTCTAGCCTCATGTGGAACAGCCTTCACACACATCAAACTTATGCACACTCAGCTGCACAATTTAACATTTGAATGTCTGAAAACAGAAGTAAATATATTTATTTATATTTTGGCTGAATAAAAGCTGGAGAAATCATAAAGGCAAATAAACGCTCAGCATCTTGTAATGTCACTGACACTAGACAAGCACACAACAGCACAGTCAAACAACACTGCTGTCACATTGTGCCTGATTAAATTTTATTTTATTTGTTGGGGGGGTTGTAATAAAATTGTGATTATATTTGTTATGGCAAAGCAACTTTCGAGGGAAAAATGCAGAATGATTATGAGCATACATTTATATAACAACAGCAACACCTCAAATTTAATCCTGATTATTATTTTGCAGATCAAACCGGACCTGCTGTGAATCTAACTTGCACAGGCTGTATATGCACAACTTGGCGACTATGACCGCCACAGGTGCACCATTTAGTAAAACAAAATCACCAGTGTCTGGATATTTCTAGACAAATAGTATAGCTTCTGTGAAGTGAAAGTGACCATTCTGTCATACTTGAACACACCAAAGAGCACAGTGTGAACAGCAGGAAATTCTTCCCCATTCACCAAGTGAAGCAGCAGGCAGCAAATAATGCAACACCTGGGGAGAAGTGTGTGTGGGGACAGTACCTCAGAGGGGCTTAGCAGTCTTGGGCATTGAACCCACAACTTACAGATCACAGTGCGAATGCCCTGACCACTAGGGTACCAGCTGCCCCTAATGGTTTTCATATGTGTGATACAAACTTTGACATTCAGGCAGCAACTAATGACATTTTTTACTGATTATTTTCGTACTCATTGCTTAGCTCTACCTAAATTATGAACATGTATTCTTTGTTCATAGTATTTTATCATCTTGTTGTATCATGTAGTGCAAACAATATGCTAAATATCCTAGGTACAACATTAAGCCTAGTTAGACATCTACCAATATTACACTTCCCTGTAGGAAGTTTTAAGTTTGTGACCTCCTCTGAAATTATACACCATGTTCCCCATGGTTAGGCTACAAGATTTGCATTGAAAAAACAGAACACTTTTCAAATTATTTATAAAGTTACAGATTCTCGGTCTTATTGTCATGCCAATGCAAGCATAAAGGAAGACTGAACGTGAAGGAACAATGTTGTGGTCTTAGAATACGTCAGGAGTGAACAGTTCACACACTTCAAAAAGGTGTGATTCTGCAGAAGTGTCAAACAGCTTCAGGTTTTCCCCCCTCAGAGAAATTAACACACTTATCGACAGAGATCATTAGTCGTCAATAGTTTTTTAAATAAATATGGTCTTTGATTGGTTACTGCAACCATCCTAAACTCACACACACACACACACACACACACACACACACACACACACACACACACACACACACACACACACACACACACACTGGATGGGCAGCTGGATCCAGCAGTAGAGCTATCCATTACACCCAAGTGTAGCACAATCACTTCTTCACAGCTGCCCTTCTGTAGTGTTTGGTATCTTTTTTTTTCTATTTCCCGTTCTGCAAGACTAATAGGGATCAGTAAATGCAGCTGCACTCATGCCCAGATTCAGCCTCAAGCCCAGGGTAGACAAGAGAAAAAGGGGAAAAAAAGGAACGCACCCTTCCTCCAAGACCTAATCTACCAAATCCAGCCTGCTTAGCCAAAAGCAACTGCAAGCGATGCCATAGAACAGATCCATATGCATTACAGAAGAGGATATGAGTAATAAAGTAAATATATAATCCCTGCACTGCCGGCTCTCACTTCTTGGAAAGGTTTATTATGCATATTTGATTAGAGCCACAGAAAGAAAAATGACAGTCTACAGGAAAACTCTGCTGCTTCCACTTAAGGCCAAGTACAACACAGTTTCTTTGGAAAGTAGTGCAGAAGGTAGTCACATTGTTTCAACACCTTATTCCTCAGACACACCTGTAGTTACTGCGCTGCACAAAAAAACTTCAAAAGTTCTAGTCAGGGGAGGAATTGTGTTGTTATTTTGGGTTCTGATATACTGCTGGCTAACAGCAGTCTGATTTCAATTTCACTTCACTGGTTGATAATAGAGTTCAACAGTGCTGTTTTGTTTGGACACACTAAGCTTAATTTCATTTGGGAAATGACTATGTAATATGTCACAAGAAGATGAACCAAAATGTCCAGTTTCTTAGACTATGAATATCCTTATGACCCGAGTTCATTGTTTTCTATTCACATTTAAGCATAGGTATTGTCAAAATCTTACTTAGCCTTACTACATACAAAGGCATCAGCAAAGGCATATTTGGTGTCTCACATTTGTTATGTAGTTTTGCACAGGAGCTACTTGGCGAGCTAAGATTATTACAGCCACTGGCTAGCACCAAGCAAAATACCTCAGAAAATAATGCAATTTGCATGATGAGAACAGACTTGAGATATTATAACCAAATGCATTGAAATAATTTATGGCAACATGCAAAGGAAATAATACAAATTAGACATTTTTGGCCTGAAAATTGAGATTTGCATATTGCAAGTATGAAAAAAAATCACAGGCTGATACGAGCTTTGCCTTGAATTTACCAAGAAATAAATAATTAAAATACAGCATTGGTGTTTGAATAGTTTACTCTGCCTATAGCCCTCCCTAGCAACATGAATCCAATCATTTACAAACACAACAATGACATCATAACATACTTTTCTTAGTAGACCCACCAAAAATAACAAAAAACTACCGAGTGTTCCTCAGTTCTCAAGGGAAACCCATTAAGAAAATCTGAGGGAAAAAGACCTCAAATATAAATGCCTCAGAACATTTAGTTTTTCCGAAGGTATTTGCAGAAATTGACCATAACAATTTGTGCTTGTTGCTTTTTAAAGGTTGCTGAGAATTCCACATTTGTCTGCTTTGTGAAGTGATCTCCCAACATACTTCACGTATGCACTTACTTTCACTTACATACAGTATACTGTTGGAAAATTGGGGGTTCCCAGAGGCAAAGCAGATGGATGAGGAGATCAAAATGGATATCACCCACTTGCTTTAGTTCCATAAAAAACAATTTAAAGAGTAACATGTTAAAATCAAAGACGCTCATCCTACACTTCATTGACTCAAGCACTTATCTATTTCAGAATATAAAACGTGAGATTACACCACTAATGTAATGGTGCACATTGAGGCAGCAGACAATTATTACTTTAAAGTTATCCTTTTATAAAACAGGCTTATTATTCAGTCATTAATCTTAATCCTTATAATTTGGTTCTTTATTTAGTAATTACTATGACTTATATACTTTTTAAGGCTGCAACTATCAAATATTTTTGAAATCGAGTATTCTGTGGATTGTGTCATCGATTAATCGGATAAATCATACATTTGTGTTTTTAAACAACTACATTAATAGTGCGTTAAGCAACATGAACGGCCTCTTAAAATGAGAGAGCAACTGGCTGTTATTCCTCACAGAATGTTTTTTTATTCAAACGTTTATTAGATCAAAACTTTTTTTGTTTTTGCCATTGAACTGAGCCCATTTAATTAACCTTTCAAAGAAACATTTATGATGAACATGGGAAAAAAACAACACTGAAACACAACTTCACAAACATACGTTTGCCAAGGAAAAAGGGGTGTACCTCCTGCAATAGTCCATCTGAGAATAAAGTATAAAAGGTACCAATTGCAACCCAAGTGATACGATAGCAGAGAAAATTTAAATAGATGGACTTTTGTGACCAATTTTTTTTTTTTTGTAATCGAATTATTCGAGTTACTCGAAAAATCGTTTCAGCCTTAAAAGTTTGGAGAACGAACAACCAAAGTGCGGACACATTTATATGACTAAAAACATTAGGCATCTCACCCTTGCGTCATAGGGACTTACCCTTGCGTCATACTCCAGCACAAACGGAGGGATATCAATCTGTTCAGGCAGGATGCAGGTGAAGAGCTGCTGGAGGTTTTCTATGTGATGGACCTTCTCCTTCATACCAGATACAGTGAATGTGGTGAAGAACCATGTGGACACCTGACACATTTAATCACAAATTCAAAAAGCTATCAGTGGCTATGTAGTAATTTTTTGAAGATTACATTTGCTACTTTCCTGCCCTTTTTGACACAAAGAACACAAACCAATCAGACATTTCAAATGTAATTTAACATTTTTACTATGCATGTAAATAAAAGTGAAACAAGGCAGCTTGAGCAGAACTTAATACAGGTGTCCTCAAAAGCAGGAAGAGATCAACACTACTAACAACAAGTACAACTATACTGCATTTCCGCAGAGAAAATGCAAAGTGTGCTTGCTCAAAAATTCAGCAGTCGCATTAGCATAACATTAGCATACAGTGAGGAACAGAAGTATTTGAACACCTTGCGATTTTGCATGTTCTCCCATTTAGAAATCATGGAGGGGTCTGAAATTCACATTGTAGGTGCATTCCCACTGTGAGAGACAGAATGTA
>JBBMFX010000002.1:10513910-10533254 GCA_037832545.1 Rhabdalestes septentrionalis | reverse complement strand
CACACACACACACACACACACACACACACACACACACACACACACACACACACACACACACACACACACACCATTTCTTTATAACTGATATCTTGTCAGAAAAGGTTTGAGTTTGGTTGTTCTGGTTGTTCTTTGTGCCCCAGTATAGAAGGCATGCTCACTTTTGGATCCTGAATCTATTTTACAGTTCTGGATTTTATAGTCACTGGTGCTTCAGTGAACTGTTGACGTAACACAATTCAGGGCCAGACGCTGGATCCAAGGTCTGGATTTGTAGATTAATGCTATATTCATATTGAAAGCTTTTATTGTCCCCAACAAGCTGGTGGAATTTTTCCACGTTAAATCTTCACATGCTTGATAATTTTCTAAAATACTTGTCTTTGGCATGTTATGCAAAACCAAAAGATCTTCCAGCTGTTCCAGCTGATGTACAAACGGTCATGTGCAAGTTTGGGCGCCTAAACGCACATGAAAGCAAAATGTTCTGAATTTAATACATTAGGGGGGAAAGAGCCAGTACAAGGATATGTACATTATCATTTCTATTAAAAAATGTTAAATGAAGGATTTAAAAAATGTACAAAAATATATATATTTTTTGTTTTCAAACTGCACATACTCTGATTCATAATGAAATGTATTTTTTAATCTAACTCCTGCCCTCAACCACAGATAATTTTTTTTCAGAGGTCAGAAATCTTGCCCTTTGTCTTAATACTATTTGGTACCTGCTGGTATAGCCTCAGCCCGCGTGTTGCTATCCTACCTACAGGTCAGCTGAAAAAGAGCTCCCTGCCAATCGTTGCACAGCTCATCATCACTAAATGGTGGATTATTCAAAGGCATACATTGATCAATACAGATATTCTCTCCCTAAGGTCGTTTTCTCTCTATTAGAAATCAGTGTACAGAGCCTATAACTCTTCCTTTTATAGGACTGCAGGAAAAACAATGGCTCGTCTAATAAAACTTTTGTGGAGAATACACCCGCCAGACTAATAATAAAACCACCGGGGACTGAAGTGAATAACATTTATTACTACATTACAATGGCTGCCCTCAAGGTGTGTGGCATGTTAAGCAGCAAATAAATTGTCTCTTGAAGTTGATGTTTTGGGTGCATGAAAATGAGCAGGAAAAAATAATGAAAAGCGAACCATCTAAACAACCTTGAATTCCAAATTGTGAGGCCCAGAGAAAAAGGTCAGAACATCTACAAGACAGCAGTGGTAGGGAGTTCCCTGTATGCAGTGAACAAGTGCCACTCTAATGGCCAAACAAGTCGTACTGATGCATGTTTGGAGCGAAAGCTAGCGACTGTAGCACAAAATGCAAAAAAGTTAATGTTGTCTATAACAGAAAAATGTCAAATACACGCATTGCAGCTTGCTGCATCTATGGGACTATGTAGCTGCCGACCTATCAGGCTGCCCATGTTGACCCCTGTCCACCACTGAAAGATGCCTACAATCATTAGGTGAACTAAACCCTAATGCAACAGAAAAAGGTGGCCTGGTCTGATTCATCTTAATTGATGTGGATGTCCAGAGTTGTATGAAGAAATGGCACCAGTGCGCATTATGGGAAGAATGCAAGTTAATGGAGTCAGTGTGATGCTCTGGGCAATATTTTCTTGCGAAAAACTTTGGGTCCAAGTAGCGTAAAATCCGGACTATAAGACGCTACTATTTCCCCCAAATGTTCCCAAATTTTTAACCCTGTGGCTAATAACACTGTGCGGCTAATGCATGTTTTTTTTCTCCATGACCCCAAAAACATTCTGCCTCGTAACCAGGCCCGGCGCCAGACACGGATTTGCGGACGGACCTATGGGGAGTCACACATTTTATAGGCTTGTTTCGCGTTTTATGTTGAATGAGTGAGTCCGAGGGCGGCCACGGCCCCCAAGGCCCGCCCATGAAGATGATAAGGAAAATGAAGAAGCCGATTAATGACTTTTCCTGCTAGGCTGCAGTATAAATACGGAGATGGAATGTTGTTCCTGCACTGTTCAGTAAAAAAACATAAGCAACATAATGTGTGTGTTACTGAAACGTATGTGTTACAGACACTGTTCGAAAAATAAAACAATGTGCAATATGTATTGTTTATGTTACCGTAACATTTAAAAGTAAAAAAACTTCTGTGTAGATCTCTCATATTACAACATGAGACACAGGAGGTTTATAATCCGGTGCAGCTTGTACAAGTACAAAATCTATTTCCTTTCTAAAATTAGAGCATGCGGCTTTTAATCAGGTGCGCTCTGTAGTCCGGAATTTACGGTATTTATTTGACCTTAATTTGACAAGTATCATCAACTAAATATTTTGTAAATAATCCCTCTTAATGAAGAGATGCACCTTTAATGGTACTGGCTTATTTCTGCTGAAAAATGTGCCTTGTCACATTGGAAAAACTGGTTCGAGGAACATGACAGTTTAAGGTGAACACTTGGCCCTCAAACTCCCCTAATCCCACTAAGCTTCTGTGGGATGTGCTGAACTATCCTGATCCATGGAAGCCCCACATAACTACATGCAGGACTTGAAGAATCTGCTGTAAACATTTAGGTGACAGATGGCACAGCACACCTTTAGAGGTATTGTTGAGTCCATGTCGAAATGACACAATGGGACCTCCACAATATGAAGCTTGTGATTTTAATGTTATGGTTGATCAGTGTGTTTACACACTATTTTATTGTGGATGTTTTACTGGTGGATGCCTGCACAGTAACCCCCTCGCCGTTTTCTTTTGTGTAGCATAAAATTGGAAGTTTCCATTAGGGCATGTCTATTCAGTTTGATGGTGCGAGCCCTAAACCACTGAGCATATAAACACCGTGCTCAGTGCTGCTTCTGGCTCTAAGCAGAGTACAAAAAACCTCAGTAAATTTAGTATAAAAACAACAAATACGTTCACATACATTAAAATGGTTAGAAATCTCATAATAGCTCTAATTTTCAGGGGACATAATATGGCAGGACTGATAAGGTCTAGAGCTCCTAAACAAAGACTGGCTTCCTGCCTCAAAACTCCTAGAGCCCAGGATGTGTGATGTGGAGCCAGGAGGCCTGGGATATGATACTCTACTGTTATTTGAATCTTAAGCAAGCATGCCAAACTGTGCTGCTCTGTTGTAACAATCCAGCCATAACTGAGAACATTAAAAGAAAATGTTTGACTGCTCTGCTGTCCTTATTTCCCCAGTTTTCTTTTATCAAAAGACTAAGCGGAAGAGGATAAATATCCTACATTTGAGCAAGGAAGAAAAATTGACAAAGCTGAAGTCACATCAGGACTAGATTAAAATGCAGATGCTGCTGTAAGGTTATTTTTGCCCTAAATGCTTCCATTTTAACACTGACAGCCGAATAGTTAATAATAGTTTTTTCTAATAACTGCAACATACGGCCCTTTTCATCCACTTCAGAACCTCCATTCCCTTTAACTAAGCATGACCTTAGTTACAGTGAACACCTCCATGCGGAGACCTTGGGCTGTCTTCCCATATCCTGCACTAAAGCACTGAATTGCAGGCAGGGAGGCAGTGTGTGTTTATTTACACTGGGACCGGCTGATGCACAGTTTGTTTGAGTTGGATCGATAGCTCAATGGAGGGGTGATCACCCCAACACAGCTGGACCACAGGATCTGGGACTGAAATAATGGCTGGCAAACAAATATAAGTGTCCAAACTCTCCCTAACAAATAAGCATGGCGATGTGGGCTTGCTCACACCACGCATACAACACACAAGATTAAAAAGTACACACAAAAATGTTTCAAGTAGTTTGACTTTTAAATATGCCTGCTTCTACCGGCCTGCTGTTACTGCACCTGTTGAGGGTTTGGGGGCCTGTGGATGGCATGCCAGCTGACAGGGCTCCTGAGAACATCAGTCAGCATTCAGTGCAAAAGATGAATAGCCAGAAAGGAAGAACTGGCTCATTTAACAATTAGACTTTCCTGAATCCTCCCTACTGTTGGCTTGTCTCATTGCATTATATGGACACACAAAGGAATTTCCACTGAGAGATATAATGCATTACTGAGTGCTCCTCACTGCACCTAGAACATTTTCCCGTGAAAACCCATCTTTCCCCTGAGGAAAAAACGCTGATGCAAATTTGGAAACAATAAACGTAACTGACGAGTAAGAAAAAGGGTTTAGTTGTACATCCCCCAAAACCCGTGAAAAGTAACATGAATCTAGGTATCACACAAGCCACTTTGACGGGTGCTGACGGGTATTTTCCTGGAGCTATTTTGTTTGCGTGGTACTGAACGAGTAGCATCACATTCCAAAGCTGGATGATTTTCAAACACAAGTGTGAAAAGCTTTACACAACCAATTTTTTTGCTTTCATTAAAACTGATTGATCATGTTGTACATATTCTAGAAGCAGGCTGAGAGATGCCAGGTTAGTATGAGTAAGCATGATTGTGTGCAGAGCTCACCCTCCAGGCTGCCAGGCTTCTCAGTGATGCGGATCTGCCTCTCAGGCACCACTGGCTCGCCCTCTGCGTTCCCGATGTCGGCAGGCAGGAGAGGCAAGCTGGCTCTTTCCTCATCTTTTGAGCGTGGATAATATCGTGGCAGTAACTTCCTGTATATTGCCTAAGAAGCACATGGTATTCAGAAACACACACAAACACAAATTTTCAAAGTTGAATGCATTCTCATCAATCTCAATCATACAAACACAACCCTGCAATCTAAAGTTTACAGTTCACTGAACCATTAAAATAAATCATAATGCATTCTTATAGCTTCAAACACATTCAACTACAACATACTCAGAAAACGTACTCAGTTCGTAATTAAGCAAGGTCCTTGAGCAATATCTTAAACATACACGCCCAGAACAAGCTTTGTAAATAGCTCACAGTTCAAACAAAGTGATTTTGTTTTTTCCATTCACAAAAACAACTCAGGCAAGCTTGAAATTAAATCAGCACAATCTGGGAGTTTGCACACAAAACGCTCAAAAGGCTCATGGAATGAACTAGCAAGGCTATCTTTAGCTGATACAAAAATGGAACAAACCTCTTCGGCATCGGACACTGCAAACACCACCACTTCTATGCTGTCTCCGTGGTTCTCAAGAAACCTGCGAACAGTCCCTGACAAAAGAAGTACATTTTTAAAAAGGATATCAAGTATGGGTCAAATCTTGTTATAAATGTGTTCATTACATTTGAAGAGATTAATTCCAAAATACTAAAGTGTTTGTAACCGTTTCGGACACACAGAACTTTTTTTTTTTTAACAAAGTAATTTTGTCTCTTCAAATTGTTTCCCTAAAAATCAAGTGCAGTGTATTTTATGGGAACTGTTTGGATGATATGAGGTACTAAGGAGTTCTATTACTTCTTGGCACCGTTTTGTTTGCCAGCAGTAGTTCTAAACTTACGAAGCAACGTTGACACTATACATGTTTTGCTGCTACATTTAATGCAAAGCAATGTAATTTCTTTGAAAAATATTGTATTACTAATAGTACATCAATGTAATTTAATTGGGATTTAAAGTGTTCAATGCATTTTTGAACAAAACCTTACATTTGTTAACTTCGAATTACTATGCAAAAAGTGATTTACTGAGGGCTATGTGAGTAGCATCTTCAAGGGGATATCCTCTTTTTGCAGTACTGATCACACAAAAACCCACAGAGATCATGGCATGCTCCCTGGAAAGACACAAGAGAACATTATACATTAGACTCCAATTTACACATGTTCTGTCTCCCTCAGATTCACTCTAGGCACTGACTGAATTATCTTGAAAGAAATTAGTTTCAATACTCTGAACAGTCCTCTGCAGAGAAGCAGACAGGAGTGTCTTTGATTAGGGCATACTTTGTGTAAACGAGGCTTAATGTAATCAACGACTCCTGCTGTCAGAGAGTCACACCCATGTAGTTTTGAACAGTTATACAATGTTCGGGCCTGCGGGATTAATAGACATTCGCTGGAATCTGGCACATTCTGAACCTGGCTGACGTTAGCTGTGCTCAGATATTTAAAACCAATTCTTTTTGACATGCAAATGGCTGACAAGTCAAAAGATGATGTTTACCTATTGGAAAGTTTATCTTAATGTTTCCTTAGAGACAGAAGGATTTACAGCGATGGCGTGTAAGAGAAGGCAGTTGTGTACTAATCACTTTTAAAATGATGTAATGGACAGGCTTACTTGGCGAGTTGCAAGACGTTTCTATAGCAGCTGTATAAGGAGCTCTCAGCAGCTGTGCGATACTTGGCTTTGTATTTGGGCCCCACTGTATGAATGATGAAGCGTGCTGCCAAATTGAAACCTTCAGTCAATTTCGCTTCCCCAGTCCGGCAGCCTGTAACAACACAAACATGCCCCCCTGAGATCAGGCGATAAAGACACTTACAAATATTCAAAAACAAATGAACATACAATATTCGTGGGGCACACAGAGTTGCTCTGTCCCATCAGTGCCAATTTCTCTCCCGGCAGAGCCCCCTACCTTTCAGTTTGAGTAGTTCATCCCTGAGCTCAGGGCCGGCATGTCTGTGAATGCTCTCTGAGATTGGGTTCTTGTCTGTTAGTGTCTCATTGCTTGTGTTCACAATAGCAGTGCAGTCCAAAAGTGCCACATCCCCTTTCCTGGAATTAAAAGTGCAGATAATATCATATACAGACCCAAGGAAATGAAAAAGACCAGATAACAAATTATAGAATAACACAGTCAGTTTTTCAAAAAACAAACAAAAAAAAAAACGAACTGTTCTGAGTTCTGAAAGATTTGTCCATGTGCCTCTGGGATGTAAAGAGGAACTTACTCAACAGCTCGCCTCAGGCCATCATATGACATGATTTTCAGTGACACAACCCTATTGTTCAGTAAGTCAGTGGACAAAATGCAACAGTTGAAAAAGCTGGACAGGTGTAATTAAAAGTCTGTAGCACCTCTCAGTGTTACATCATGGCATTTAGTAATATATGTATTTTCCTGTTTAAACAAATATTGCCCAACCCGCAAACAGAATTCTCTAAAAACTACTACTGACATGATTTAAACACATAGTGTAAATTTCCCTCTGGCTTCCAATACTATGTAATCAGAATTGTGAAAAGAATTACTGTGCATAAACAGTCATCTTTCTGAAGGAGCAGCCAGAGGGACCTCACACTATCATGTGGCTATGCAACAAAGAGGATTTATGTTCACATGGCAAGAGGCGGGGAGGGCAGGGCTGGGGGTGTTGAGTGCCTGAAGCTGGCACGGAAACTCAGGAATCATGTTTAGAGCACAGCAACAAAAGTTTAAAGCTAGAAGAAATAAAACACTGTAGTATAAAGAGAAGTAGTGTGCTAAGGCCTGACATGAAGAACTGCTGACTCACAATGCTAATCATTTTAAGAAGTGAAAAAAATAATTCCAGCAGGATTAATATGCTTAAAATTAAACACATTCCAACAGTGTTTTGCTGTTATTTGTCAACACTGAATTGGACAGCATCTGAAACTTACTAAAAGTTGAAGTTTGTTTGGTTTCTTTTAATTTGTTACTATTTCACCATTAAATATGTGTTTCACTAAAGAAAAAGACTAAAGTGTGAAATTACTTAACTTTGCTATTTTAAACATGATGGTTTGTATTCATATTGAGTAGTTCACACAAATTAGCTTTGATTACAATTTTAAACTATTAAATCTTCAAAACGGAATAGTTTCTTTACATAGTATACATTTTAGTGCTTTATCAGTGAAAATCATTTTTGTACAACTGATCAATTAGTGGAGTAATAGTGAGACTCACAAGAGAATAATTTTCTTGTTTATATCCTCTCTGTATGGAAAAGGAGAGAGAAGAGAGTCGATCTGGTTAGCCAGGTTGTCCACCTCATCCCTCGTAGGACCTCCTCCTTTCTCCTCCCCATCCTCAGGCTGGTCCCAGGTGTGAAGGTTTTGGACTTCTATAAACTGAGAGCGAGCTCCCAAGGGATCCATGTTGATGATCAGCAAACTGAGCAGAACACACAACCACACACATGCAAACAATACAGACACTTTCCATTAGTAATAGGCCATGGGAAGTATCTACTTATAAAATGCTTGCGAAGAACACCATTTTGCAGAAACATTTTTCAAAGCAATAATGGTGACAGTTTGCTCTTTATCCACAGATAAAAAAGACAGAAAATATTCCATTTTATGGCCTTTCCTAACAGTTTTTTATCAGTAAAAATAAAGAGCCAGCTCCTTTTTCCTGCAAACACAAGGTAGATAAATTTCCCTATAGACACAATCTTGTCCTATCATGCCTCGGAGATAAGTCAGAATGTCAGTCTTGTTGAAAAATGTGACTCGAATTTCTGAGCATTATCATAAGGTAGAGAAATGAGAAGAGGTTCTCATGAGATGAGTCCATTCACTGAGCTGCTACATTAAACACAACAAAGAGCATCTCTCTGTCCAAACCAGCATGATAGAACTGATGAAGTGGTGTGTCTAAACGTCTGTATCTCCAAATTAGATTTTGGTGGAAAAACTTCCAATGACTGTACTGTTTCCAAATAATGTCAATGGTTGGGGAAGACAGGCAACATAGTGTCAGTTGAAGAACATCTTGGCCAAATGTTTCTAAAAAAAATGCTTAGTATTAGGTTATGCATGCTCTGAAGGAAGACCTAAATTTTAATTATGTCATCACATGCTCATTTCAATTCTCTCTTGCTTCACTGAACTTGTGTACTTTCCAAAGAAGTCTAAATATGAAGTAGCATGACCACCCCAACATCCCGACAATCCCAACTCGAAATTCCTTCATATTTTTATTTTGACACACTTGAGATTATTTCAATTGTTTGCCATTGCACATACTTACAAACCTGTCCACAGATTTATGAATGAACACTGCATCTGATTTTTTTTCCTTCTGTTTTGTAATCTACCTTTTGTCTCCTAATCGAGAAGTGAACAGTGTGACAGTATTTACACGCTACACTCAGACTAAACCCTGAATAGCTGAGAGAACATCTCCAACAGGACTCTTCAGCAGGTGTTCTCTCTCTGCTATTTAAGGTTAAATAGCTGATGTACTGTCATACTTTTTTTTCTTATTAGGAGACAAGAGGACGATTACAAAATATACAGAGAAAAGCTGCAGAACTCATCTTCAGATATTCTCCCTCTGCACTTAAGTGTTTAGTCTGAGTGTAGAATATAAATACTGTCACATTTCTAGATTAGGAGACAACAAGAAACAAGATTAACTTTATACACAATTAAAACCAGAACACATACATACATAGACACATATAGACATTTGAAGGAGTAGAGAGAGAACACCTGCTGAGCCCTGTAGGAGAGGCAGCAGAATGAAAGAGCAAGAAAATTACACCATATCTCAATATGTGCTCGAAATACGAAGTAAATGGACCATCTAGTATGTAGCAGAGGGCGCTCTGTACACGTAAAGACAGAAAACAAGAACTGTGATGTAAATCATGGCAAGTAAAGCGACATGGAGAGACTTACCCCTGAAGCCCACTGAGACGTGTTCCTAGCTCGGTTAGCACCCAGGCTACCAAACAAACACAATGACCTGTCTCAGGACCACGGGGAGCAACTTCTCATGGTCTTCTGACAGCTTTCCTGTTATATAGAATACTGTTTGGTAGTATGTTCCGTGAAGCTCCGTATTTTCCTTTCAGTTTGGAGAATACTGCTCGACTTGATTTCACATGATCAGCTGATTCCCGAGAGAACTCGATCACTTCCGGGAGGCTATGTGCAAGGGACCGTCAAAACCTTGTCAACTCGGGCCTAAACGCAAATATTACTGTAAATCTGTGCTTTGTGGTACATTTATGATAATGTTCTCCTCTAATTGTTAATGAACATTAATGTATTCTTTGGTTCCCTATCTCAAAGTACAGACGGGACTATGCTCAGATGCTCAAACAGACCAAAGTAATCTATAGCATATTCAAAATAAAATTTAAATGCTTTTGTACTACCAAACAAACGGAATCTATTTAAAAATGATTGTAAATTAATAATCAAGGGGGTCGTCTTTTTAGGTTTTAAGACATTTACGTTTTATTAACGTCAAAATCGATGGGTACTCGATTACTGTGGCCTTTGTTGAAAATCACATGTGCAATCAGCCTGGGTGATGGAAGATCTCGGCAGCCCCATAGGATAATATATTGAATAAAAGAGGCATTTTATAATTTAAAAAGTATGTGAGTAAACGCTGTTTCTGTCATACGAGTTTGGGACAGCTAATGCAGTTGTTGGGTTATTTTATTTGCCCTCAGGTAGCACACGTGGGTGCATGCATGCAATATTAGCATGATAGCGCTACTACAGCAATGGATGCGTACAGTTCAAATTGTTTTCTGATATGGAATATTTAACCATTTTAAATGAAAATTGGTTGAGTAATTATGGCAGTGAGATCACGGCTAGCTATTTCCAGGGTCAAATGCTCTGGCAGTGTTTTTCTTGTGGACGGATTGTTTGCTTAGTAGCAGTACTCTAAAAGTCAGAATTAGAAAACTTTATAGATCCTGGAGGAAACTGCTTATGTTTTGTATGATCTCTAAGAGACACAGAGACAATAACATTATAAAACATGAAGTCTAAACAAATGAAATAAATCCTCAGTATGAAATACACTGATGCATACAAAATGCTAGCTATAAGTACTACGCATAAGTAACAATTACAGATAAGTTTGTTTCTAATTACATAGATACTTAGGCGTATGTTACTGCACGTAGTAGAGATCAGTATTACATAAGTGTAAATAGTGATTGTTAAGATTGTTAATTTAAACTTGCTAAGAATATTGCACATAAGATAATGCACATAATTAAATGATTCAGCTCTCATTTAGAAAACGTTACGTGATACTGCACATAATAACCCTGTAAAAAACTGTAGAACACTTCCGATCTAAAAAGGTATATTTTATGCCCACAGGTTGGAGAGTTTGACTTGCCATGGGCTTGACTAAACAGTACCTGCGCTACGCTGCCACTGCTGTGTTTGGTGTGATCGGTAGCCATAAGACCAACATCATCTTTGTAACCTTGAGAGGCGGTGAGAGGGGCCGATATGTGGCGGTGGGAGCTTGTGAGCATGTCTTTATATGGGATGTGCGCAAAGCAGAGAAGGTGAAGTTTGAATCTCTAAGACATCATCTTCCGCAACTCAGTCCTTCAGATGGTTCACATACTGTCTCTGTCCCTCCAACACACCTGTAGTGGGTAGGCAGTGTTCCTATTAGCTTAATTCTGATGTGAGATAGGGCAAAAATGTGAATATTAGGCATTCCCAAAGACTGAATTTTGCATTACTGCATTGTACATTGTTAATTTAAATTAGCATTAATATTGCCAGGTGGTATGGTATGGTAATGGTTCAACAATTTCGATGCAGATTTCCAAAATAAAAATAACATATGAATAGTATTAATTTATAGTTAATGTCAATATGCACTTGTGACTTTTACCTGCCATCTTTCTTGGGAACCTCTGTCACTGGTAAATCCTATGGTGGGTTGCATCCTCTAAATTGTCTATGGTCATATTATTTGGAGATCACTGTTTGCCAGAGGACCTGCTGTTTTGCAGTTAAAATCAAAGCTAAAATATTTTAACCCCAAAAATAAAATCTAATCTTAATTTCATAATCATTATTCACACAAAACCTAAAATACGTGTATTGTTACACACTTGAATCTTAGTAGCCATTAACTAATCACTTTCCTTATGCTCCATGGTATGGATGATATGTTTTGTGGTTGGATGCAGCTTTAAATATCAGTGGTCATTTGGTTCACTTACCTTCAGATTTGTTTTCCTAGGTTCTAATCCTTGAAGGAAGTAAACATGACGTGACATATCTCTGTGCCTCTCCTGATGGTGTCCACGTAGCTGTGGGTTATGAGGATGGCAGTGTGCGCATTTTCAGTTTATTAAATGGTGAAAGCAATGTCTCCTTTAATGGTCACAAATCAGCTGTCACAAGTATCCAGTATGATGCACTGGGGGCACGCCTTGTCACTGGATCCAGGGTAAGACACAAGCCTGTGTTTTTTTTACCAAAACCCTGACCAATGAAAGTAATATGACACGTTCCTAATATTATATTTTCCTAATAATAGAAAGCAAAGCACATATGTATAGTGAACAGATTTCTGTCTTTCTGCAGGACACAGATGTGATCGTGTGGGATGTGATAAATGAGTGTGGACTGTACAGACTCAAAGGGCACAAAGATGCCATCACACAAACTTTGTTCTTGAATAACAAAAATCTGCTGGTCACAAGGTCAGATTCCTCTTGAAATGCTGTGATAACTCCAAACACAAATGTTTAGAGCTGAATCCAGTGCATAATCTTTGTATAAATTGATGTGAGAATAGTTTGTACTCTGATAAATGAAAACTAAGCTCTGAAATGTCTGGCTTGTATTACACTCTTCCTCCCCAGCTCAAAGGATAGTTTTGTGAAATGGTGGGACTTGGATACCCAGCACTGTTTTAAGACTATGGTGGGCCACCGCAGTGAGGTGAGCAGAATCAGATTGTCAGATAGCATAAGTTTGCCAATGCTGAGTGAGCTGCTTATTAGTATTAGGGCATTTATGACACTTGGTCTAATTGTAAAGTCGTATTAAAAGTTTAGTATATGCCTGTTTGTCAGCCCTTCTCCAGGAGTTCATTGAAACAACAAGTGCTATAGTCTTCTCCTGTTATATTCTTACTTCTCTATGACTGATACATAATTCCATTTCTAATCTTTTGATCCTTTAGGTATGGGGAATGGTTCTCCTGAATCAGGAGAACAGGCTGCTGACTGGGTCTGCTGACAGTGAGCTCCGAGCCTGGGACATTGACTACCTGGAGGAGGTAAGGGGATATTATTCAGGTTATGTGTTTCCAATGTGAAAAGGCTGCAAAATAGGAGAACTTTAATTCTGTATTGTTTATATTCTGATTAATAGCAATATCAATCTCTCTCACTTTAGGGTAAAGACTTAGGTGAGCCACGGGAGAAAAAAGGGAAAGGTCTTCTTGACGTTGATGATGACAATGAGGATGAAAGTCTAAATGAAGATGCAGAAGAGGTGCCGACATTAATTACTGCTAGTGTATCGGCACTAACGTTCAGGACCACTGTTTCTGCTTTATCTGAAACATGTTCATTAAAGTAGGTTCATCTTTCTTCCGTTCCTCCTTTCCCCAGAGAATCCTCAGCTGTAAGAAAGCTGGCTCTATTCTAAGAGATGCTAGAGACAGGGTTGTGTCGCTGACTGCTGATCCCAAAGCTAAAGTCTTGGTGTGCCATGTATGTATTTTCTGTTGTGATTTTACTAATATTTATATTTATAGTTGGATTTGATGTTGATTATTGATGCATTCTGTATGATTTCTCTGCAGGGCTTAGATGCAACTCTAGAAGTCTTTGCTGTCCTTCCAGAGGAAGAAATTCAGAAAAAAATGGAGAGAAAGCTGAAGAAAGCCAAGAAGAAAGCCAAGTAGGAGACAAAAAAAAATTAAATCAGCATCTTAAGATTCAATATACCCTAAATGTTTTGTTGTTGTTTTGTTTTTAAACTTACAATTGTGGTACTGATCCTGATCCAGGTCTCAGGATGCTGGTTCTGATGCAGTTGATCCAGTAGTGGAGAGAAAATTGACAGATGAGATCCAAAAACTGACCAATATAAGAGCCTCATCCAAGATCAGGTCAGTCTGCTTAATATTGGATAAACAAGGTTGTTCTATACTGTTGGGAATGGATTTTTTTTATGGAGTAGAATTTATATCTTCTCAGATCTGTGGACTGCTTTCTATCTCCTAATGGTGAGATGAAGATTGCTCTGCTGCTGCAGAATAACACAGTGGAGACTTACACTCTGAACACCACAGACAAGAACGCTACTGGTAACAAGACCTGTCGGCTCACGCTCGGGGGCCACCGCACTGATGTTAGAACTCTTGCCTTCAGCTCAGACAACATCGCGATCCTCTCTGCTTCAGGAGAGACCGTCAAAGTGTGGAACAGGTCAGTCTAATGGCTTGCACAAGTCCTGTTACCGAGCTAAGCCCTGGTTGAGTACTTGCGTAAATAAGGTTCTCGCAGTGTGATGGTCATATGATAGTCACAATGACAGAAACTGTAGAGGAACTTCAAGTTTAAATTCAGCTTTTTCACAGCATTGATTAAGGAGTCACAGGAAGTTCTTTTTAGGAAGAACATCATTTATTTAATGTGAATGACTGTGTTTGACAAGTCAGTGGTCTGCACTATTTCTATATCCCCCGATATATTCTGATTCGTGTACCCCAGTGATAAGCATTTCAGCATAGGTTCACTGATATGGTGTAGTTAAGAAGTTCATGTCATGCACTGGTGGCTATTATCGCAGAAACTTCAAAAAAAACCAACTTAATTGTAGTGGAAAGGTAAGCTTGTCAGGAAGGAACCTGTTTCCTTATGCTAATGTATTGTTGAATTTTTAACACACAATCTTCTATTTCTCAGATCCACTTTACAGGTCATTCGCACCATGGCATGCGAGTATGCTCTTTGCTCACTTTTTGTGCCTGGAGATAGACAGATTATCATAGGAACAAAGGTACATTGTGGCCTTTCATACTTATCTTGCATTGGTCAAAAAAAGTAATTACTTAACAAAGTAATAACGTAAGTGCTACATTTGTATTTCATGTATGTAAAACAGTGAATGAGTGGGAAGGAGTCATGGGTCCCTAGGAGTTTAAATTAATAAGGAAAGGTTAAATGTAATTAGATTGTTTGGTTATTGTCTATTGATTTCCTGTCGCCCTGGAGAGCATTAATATAATGGTCCCTGTGTCTTCTTGTAGAGTGGAAAAATTCAGCTATTTGACCTTGCATCAGGAAGTCTTCTGGAAACGACAGAAGCCCATGATGGTGCTCTATGGTCCATCTGCCTCTCTCCTGATCAGGTACTGAAGGAAAAGAACATTTTTAATATTATTTCAAAACAGTCGAATGCAGTTTATACCTGTTTTGTGTTCATATTATATCCCTACTGAAATGGTCTATTGTGTTTGTTTTAGAAAAAAGGCTGTAATGAGGTTGTGTGTGTGTTTTCCTATGCTTAACTTTTTTATATGTGAACATGTTTTTAGAGAGGTGTTGTGACTGGAGGAGCAGACAAAACAGTGAAATTCTGGGACTTTGAGCTCATAACGGACACTGAGGCTGGATCAAACAAGTGAGGGACACTATGATTTCAGACCACAGCTCCGATCCTTTCTAGTGTATTATGGCAATTTGTACTACTTGGTTAGCATTTGGCTCTTGTTGTTAAATCCGACAATAGCACTATTTTTTTGCTTTTTGCTGGCCACTGTATGCAACAATGACAGTTGCTTTATACAGCTAGTGCTAATGATTAGCCATGCCTTAATAAATAGGAAATCAGAAAAATGGACCAATTCAGCGAAAGAGTGTGACATCATCGAGTCTCAAAGCGTGCTTCTTACATGCGAGGAACTACCTTTGTCAGAAGAAGCTACAATTGGCAGTCACAGCAAAACTCCTCGAAATGTTAGCACTGTAGTAGCAGGAAAAAGAGGGTTTGAACTTCCTTTTCGGTGTCAATAACCAATCAACCAAAATAACAAAACAGCAATAAATGTATGATTCTATTGTGAACTGCCAATTGTCAAAAAATTCATTTTGCAAAAACAACACAAACAGATGTGGAACAGTTCAACTTATCCACACTTCCGAAAATTATGTCCTGTGTGAAAACAAACCTTCAGTAATGATTCCTTCCCTCCCTTCTGGACTCAAGTATTCAGCCTTGACGAAAGCAGTTAAAAGATTTTATTCCAAGATATTTGAAGCTAAGTCTTTTGGTCCAGTTGTCAAGCGATGCTGATACACTCAGGAGAGGCTGGTGATTTCAAAATAAACAAATGAAGAAAATGGAGTGATAACATTTTGTTCACAGGGTGACAGTAATTTTTAGAGCTTGTTTGTTTTGTTATTGTTCTTAACTTTGCACACATACTTTACTGTGTACAAGCTGCCGAATCATGAACACACTGCTAGTGTTGTATCGCTGTAATGTGTGTTGTAGGAGACTGACATTGAGACACGCTCGCACACTGCAGCTGGATGAGGATGTTCTGTGTGTGCGCTACAGTCCTGATCAGAGGTTGCTGGCTGTCTCTCTGCTCGACTGCACTGTAAAGATATTCTACACGGACACACTAAAGGTATGCTGAACAACATATATAAAAAATACAAACCCAACCGGTTCTGCTGTGTTTAGAAATTCTGTTTCATTCATGTAATTAATCATAAACAGAATAAAGTGTAAATAAATTGGTGTAAAAGAATACACTAATACTGTGGTACCTGTGTTATAAATGTGTCTCCTTTTCTAGTTTTTCCTCTCCCTGTATGGTCACAAACTGCCTGTGCTCTGCCTGGACATTTCACATGTGAGTTCACATGTAATATAATTAAATCGAAAAATGATCTAATACAATAAAGTGTGGTTATTTTATGCAGCTTTTCATCCAGTGCATGTTTTTTAATGTGTAGGACAGTGCACTCATAGCCACAGGATCAGCAGACAGAAATGTGAAAGTGTGGGGTTTGGACTTTGGCGACTGTCATCGTTCCATGTTTGCACATGATGACAGGTATGTTGATGCTTTCTGCTACTAAAACATTGTTACATTTATCGGTTCTGGGTTACAGTATCCAGAGACCCCAAAAGACCAAGGTTGCAATATATAAAGAACATGACTTCATATCAGGGCCTATTTAAGTGTGGTAAATTTCATTTTAGAATTTTATTTAGACGGCTGCTACTTTATGTCTGGTATCAGTATGAATTGGATTCTGGTGAGTGGTTGTAAGATGATGACGTCATCCCAGATGGTCAATATTTGTCATCTGCTCTTTTTTTGTTCTTCCTCTCTGCCCCTCTTTTTTAGTGTCATGTTCCTTCAGTTTGTTCCCAAAACCCATCTGTTCTTCACTGCGGGGAAGGACAGAAAGATCAAACAGTGGGACGCGGACAAGTTTGAGCACATCCAGACCCTGGAGGTGAAATCTTCTAACAAAGTGGACCATTCTCAATATGCATATTTCCATAAGCCACCTGATTGTTCTCGGGTGCACAGGATGAAATATTAACCACTAAACTTGAACAGTGTCAATAGGCAACAAATGTAATTTACATTATGTAGGCAGAAGACAATCAGATTTAAAGGAAAATCAAATCTATCAAACAAAGCTGTCCAGAAACCTCACTACATTTAAGACCTTTGCCTTTTTCTGACCTTTGACTTTCTTCCTCAGGGTCACAAAGCTGAAGTATGGTGCTTGGCCATCAGTCCTAATGGAGACCATATAGTCTCCTCCTCACATGATAAGTCCCTCAGGCTTTGGGAGAGAACCAGGGAGCCTATCATTCTGGAGGAGGAGAGAGAATTGGTGAGTGACAAAGGCCCTGAGACAGCAAAAGTGCTGATAATATTAAGAACCTCTTCCTTGTCTTTTATTATTCGATTATTTGTGCAGTATGTGACAACTCAAACCCAAAAATCAGCTGAGAGACGACTCGCACCTCGAAATACTTGTACGTTTTGACACTCGTAAATTAAGGGCAAATTTGCAACATTTATGAATATAACAATAATTTCGTCATATATGTTTCATTCATATGCATGTCTACATAACATATGATCTCTTCATAATTAGAACACTTAAAGCTGAACAAATTTGAGCGATGTATCCACACATTCTGACAAAGTCACGCTTGGAATGAGCCAAGGAATAAACTGAGAATCTGTGAAGGCAACAGTGAAAACTGGGCCAAAAGTCATTTTAAGAAAAAGCGGAGATATAGACTGAATAGGACTGAAAGTGGATTTTTAGCATGAATTAAAAATGTTAAATGTAATTTTAAAAAAATCTTTTGAGAAATGAACAAACAGTTAATTTTAGATTATTTAAATTACAGCATAGGTTTTGTCTTGCACGCACTCTAGGGGATAAGTGTGCCTATACCACACTTTGAGAAACCCCGCGGTAAAAGAGGATGTTTCCAAAATTACAAGTGGAGCTGTTATACAGAATGGCATTATTCTCATTTAACAATATGAACACTTGTGAAATAATGGCAAATAACTACTGAATCTGAAACTGTTATTATCTTACTTCCATTTTCAGGAACGAGAAGCAGAATTTGAAGAATCTTTGGCCAAAGGAGACGAGCCTGTGGTATGTGGTGGTCTAGACATGTTGTCTCTCACGTTACATTAATATCAGCTCGTTTCATCCTGGTTTGGTTCCTCTGATGTGCACAGGTTCCTGGAGAGACTAAAGGAGAGGCTGAGCCTGCAGGAAAGAAGAGCATAGAGACGGTTAAAGCTGTAAGCTCACCAACACTGGAGATACGTGTTATTTGCTGTTAATGGCTGAAAGATGAGCTAAATCACTATCTTTCATTCTTTATTACAGGCTGAGCGTATCATGGAGGCCTTGGAGCTCTACAGAGAGGAGAGCAAGAAGCTAGAGGAGCACAGGGCTGCCTGTGAGGCAGCAGGGAGAGAGGTGTGGAATATTCGTCAGATTCTCACACACACACACACACACACACACACACACAAAAGTTCAAAACACAATAAAAGTAATAAAATAACAATGTTTAATTATAAGATTTAAAGATTATATTTCTATTTATATTCTGTTATTTTATTTCATTAAATTACTGCTGTCTTGTTTTTGCATGGAAATCTCTGTAAGCTGCTATGTATATGAAATATTTGATTATTTTTATACGTTTGTTTTGCAGTTACCGGCCCCGAAGATAAATCCCATTCTCGTTGCCTTTGGTAATATCTCGGTAAGCAGCAAAAAGTTTGAAGATTTTGTGTTTTGATGACAGTGTCCCACACCACTAGCAGAACACTCTCTGATTCTTGACAGCAGAGTCCTGAATAATCTCTTATTTTGATACCCAAGAGTGATGGCTTGTCATAAAATGAGTCTCTGTATTGTCACTGTGTTAACACCTTTATTTGTGGTGGTCCACAGCCTTCTCGCTATGTTCTAGATGTCATCAGGAAGGTCAGGTCCAGGTAGGACACACATTTTGTTCTAGCTACTTCCAATACTGCTCATTTGGCCATATGCTGAATGTGGGTGAAAGTCAAACAAAAATGCATAAAAAATGTATTACACTAAATGTTGTGTGTGTATGTGTGTGTATGTGTGTGTATGTGTGTGTATGTGTGTGTATGTGTGTGTGTGTGTGTGTGTGTGTGT
>JBBMFX010000002.1:10481903-10513095 GCA_037832545.1 Rhabdalestes septentrionalis | reverse complement strand
TGTGTGTGTGTGTGTGTGTGTGTGTGTGTGTGTGTGTGTGTGTGTGTGTGTGTGTGTGTGTCTGTCTGTCTGTCTGTGTGTGTGTGTCTGTGTGTGTCTGTGTGTGTCTGTATTGAAATGTGTATAGGGAGTATTTCACAATGTAGTATTTCTATGTTAGCTCATTAATGCATGACAAACGTCAGGCCTGTACGACAAGAGAAGAAAGAAGGAAAGCTCCTCTTTCCTTAATTAAAAGGCTTTGTACAGCTTTATAAAAAATAAATGGGGTTTAATTGATCCTCTCTGTCTTAGTGAGCTGGAGGTTTCTTTGCTGGTGCTGCCGTTCCCCTACATACCCGACCTGCTCAAGCTTTTCAACTCCTACATAAACCAGAGCCTGGAGGTGGAGCTGGTCTGCCGCTGCCTCTTCTTCTTGCTCAAGTACCTTATTATCACTTACCTTTTTTATCTGCCTACTTTGGCAACCACAGACTTACAAATGGGATACTATGTGTATCAAGGTGCCTGAAGGTGAACAAAATGTGTTGTTTGTGTTCTCATTAAGGATTCACTTCGGTCAGATAACCAGTAATCAGATGCTTCTGTCAGTCATTGATGAATTGAGGACCAACACTATCTCTAAAGTGCGCGAGATCAGGGTGAGTGCTTCACACTTGCAGCAGTGTTTGCTGTCTCAGGTAGATTATCTCTTTTCTGACATTCTTCTTGCCTTCCTCAGGATGTGTTCGGTTTCAACAACGCAGGGCTCCAGTTTCTGCAGAGAGAGATTGAGAGTAAAGAAGACGTGATGTTCTTTTCTGATGCTACAGATCGCTTTTTGGAAAAGAAGAGAAAGAGGAGAAAGAGAGAGAGAGCTATTTTGACCATTACATAATTCTTAAAATTTTCCACCACATTTACGGTTTTTCACTGTGGATGTAATGTGTTAGTATTTGTATTATTCTTTTAATGATGAAATTTCTCACTATCATACTCTGTGTGTCTCTTATTTCTGATTTTCAAATATGTATAATATTCAGCGGAAAATCCCTCTGTTTATATGCACCTCAGGCACCGGTGGTGGAGTGATGTTTAAATTTCAGTGTAAAATGGAATTATTAGAGACAGTTTGTTTTTTTTCCCCTCCAAGTACATGTAGTCCAGACCTGTTGTGAAAAATGGGCTTTTCTACAGCGTTCCCATGTTCTCACTAGGGACCCTGCTGAGGAGTGCAGTGGTGGGGTAACTGTGTGAGGGTTGATAGGAGAGGGCTATGTCAGAGCTTTTACCAAAGCTTGGGATCACCACAGAGATTTTCATGGCATCCTTATAGAACTGCAGAGACAGAAATGGGAATTTTCCCCACACACAGATCAGTGAATAAAAGACATTTTCAAGAAAGCTTTATGGATATCCATGTGTCACCGACCAAATCATAAGTGATTCACACTTTAAATCAGGTTTAGTTCAGGTCATATGGTGATGAAGCTTCCTTGGCGGGTTTTCTTTGTACTTTTCATTCCTGTTTCCAATTTTAATTTATGATTATGACTAAGCCTTTTCATTTTAGTCTGTTTTTTTCCATTCTATGGAACAACGTAAGTAAAAAGATTTAAGGCTAAATGCAAGATTTGAAATTCATCTGCTGCTGCTAGTGTTAAGCCCTCAGTGCAAGCCAATGTTTTTGGAAGCTTCCTTGTAGGAAAGAAAGAGATTTTACTGGTGTTGTAAAGGTTTTTTTTTGTAAAATATGCCCTGCCTGATTATTTCACACATCAAGTCATGAGTAAGAAATATATCACATCTCTCCCTAATTTTGCCAATCAGCCACATTTAAGCATTCAAACCACTAATGAGTAAAGTGAATAATATTGATTCTCATTGTAATGGTACCTGTCCAGGGGTGGGATTTACACTGTATGTGAACTAAATACTTGGAAGTCCGATAATTCAACCAACTGGAACTTAAATGGCATTGCTTTCAACATATAAGTTCTTCCACAGCCAGAATAGAAAAGGTTCTTCCCCAAACTGTCTAAAATGTTTAAAGCATTAAGTTTGCCCTTCACTGCGAGGAAGGGGTCTAGCCCAAACCCTGAAAAACAGGTGTATCCCAATAACTTTGTCCATGTGGTGTATGAAGCAGCTGCTGAATAAAATGCACTGGAATGTGTTGGAAGCGGTGAAAATGGGCAAGCATAAAGATCTCACTAACTTTGACAAGGGCCAAATATTAATGGCTTGACAGCTGGGTTCTTGCTATGTTGTGTTTTGTACCTAACAAAAATGCACAGAAGGATGACTGGCAAACCAGTGACACTCATGTCCCAAGCCTTTTTAGTGCTTGTGCAATGTGACGGCTAGCTTGTCTTGTATGTATATCATAAAAGAACTCCAGGTTAGTTAAAAAAGTTCAGGTATATGGGACTGTGTAGCCACAGATGATTCAAAGTGTCTACAATGTGCACGTGAGCATCAGAGCTGGACCATGCAGCAATGAAATATCCTGTTCATCTCTGATAAATCTTTTAAATCATATGGATGGTTGAGCGCATTGCTTTCTTGGGGAAGAGATGGCAACAGTATGCACTACGGGAGGAGGTCAAGACGGCAGAGACGGTGTGATGCTCTGGACAGTGTTCTGTTGGGAAATCATGGGTATTGTCATTTATGTTGATGTTGAGAAATACCACTTACCCTAAACTCGTGCTGCTGACCAAGTACACTCCTTAACAGCAATGGTATGCACTATTCTGCTAAAAATATCTGTAGCTTTTTTCAGCAGGATAGAGCAACCTGCCACACTGCAATAGTTGTTCAGGAATGGTTTGAGGAACATGACAAAGAGTTCAATGTGTTGATATGGTCTACAAATCCCCCAGATAGAGGCCCCATCTCACAGCTTACAGGAATTGAACGATATGCAGATAATATCTGGATGCCAGAAACAATTTTAGGCAAGTGGTTTTAATGTTATGGCTTACTGGAGCAATTTACTACCTGATTATTTTGCAGTTGAGGTGAAGGAAAGAAAGTATAAAATAGTAATATGTGTCTTTTTAAGCCCGTATAAAAGCTGAGCATTTTTAGGAATCTGGATTTGGTCTCTAGGCCGTAAATATCACACCTACCAAGATAAAAAATTCTTCAGAAAAGAAATGAAATTAGACACCTTCACGCATGCCTCTGGACACTTGACAGCTTCCCTCAGTCCGCAGCTTTTAGCAAAATTCTGCTGACTTATGGAAAAAAAAAAACCCAGGAAAAACCTTGATTACACAGGTCTTAAACAGGCAAATCCTGAATGATTTGGGAACTTTGACTTTGGTTATGTGTTTAATAGCATAACTGACCAATATTTGTAGAGAAAAATATTTTCTAATCTCATTTTCTTGATTGTGGCCACAGTGGCTTTAACAGAAAACCAAGTTTTAGAAAAATGTAAGACTAAAGCTTCTGACTTATAACAGAATAACTTCCAAGACATAAAATATCATTGCAATAATCTACATGGCCTTACTCTCTAACAATATTTCAAATCAGTAACAGAACAGTCATGACATCAAATTCTGAGTGTGTGGCTGAAGTGTTTCGGACGTCTCGTCACGTTCCCCACACTTCAGACATCTGGTCATTTTAAAGCCAAAATCACTTTATTATAGCCCCCTTTCCCTTTTATTGTTCTGAATAGACACATAGATGATCACATCCCTCCACCACAGAAACAGCTTTAATGCACTCTAAAGTGAACCTCAGAAAATGAAACCAGTATTTTGTAGGCACATAGTATGAATGAATGGATGGATTTGTTTAGGGGTATATGTGAGGTGTGGTCTGACTTATAGCTTGTCATAAATGCCCTGAGTTGCTGACTGTAATGGGTAATAATCAACAAAAGGAAGGCAAAATGTTACTTTTTAAATTGTGTTTGTGAGGGGAATGGGGGTTAGTGGAAAGAAAACGTCATTGTGCTCCTTTAGATATTTGTTATACTATGCGTTTCAGGAAACTCTCGAAGTTCAGTTACATTTAAATTTTGGGACACATAGCACTGGGGGGCAGCATTGGCTCTCAAAAATGCTTCTAAGTTGGTAAAGGGAGACATCTCTGTTCAGAGATCCTCACAGAGATCCGTTTAAATGAGCTACACGCAAGATGTCTTCACAGTCTCTATAACATTACGAAATTTAAAACAAACAAATCACTGTTTACAATCAGTAATTTCGAATTAATTTCTTCATCAGTAAACTGCCAAACTACCATCTGCTGGACGGGTCAGGGAACAGCAGCTTTGAGTTATAAGGAGGAGGAAAAATGTATGCAACACAAAAACTAAAATGAAACCGAGAAATTATGTCTAAATTTCTTTATGACTCCATTTAAAGGAACTTAGACAAATGTTTTTGAAAGTTTAGATTAGTTGATTAATATATAACAACAACAACAACAACTATTATTATTATTATTATTATTATTATTATTATTATTATTATTATTATTATTATTATTATAATTTTATTAATAATTTATTAATAATCATAATTATAGGAAAGTTTAATAACAAAATAAATAGAATTATTATTATCATTGTTTTTTTTGTTGATATTTGCAGTAGTATTGAAATTATTATTACTACAAAAGGTTTAAGAAATTTAGAGTATAAAATATGTGTTGAAATCAGATTTGCCAAAATCTTTTGCTCTGGAGAGGGGACATCTTATGCTAAAGGGCTAAAAAAAATGTGTATTCAGATACAGCGGAGACTTTTTGATGATGTAAAACCTTGTTTTGCTTATAAACGTGTATTCTCATTTGTAGTTCTCTCAAATTATATATTTTATTTCCTTTTAAATAATTCATCTTACGTTTTAAAAATGTATAGTTCACCAACACAGACTTTAATGGTTACCTTTGCCATGTTATTTTCCTGAACATGGCCAGTTAATATTTAAAGTAAGCATCAGCTGCAGATGTTTCCACTGTATGTTGTTCCAGCAGTGTTCCACACTGAATTATGTTACATAAAGGTCAAATAGGAGCCGATGTGGCGCCCGAGCAGAACCCCAAGGCTGGTCCCAAGCAAACGTTTTCATCAACTATTTCAAATGATGCCCTAGCAAGACATCACCCTATGTCAAAAATGCTCAGATATGTTGAAAACTTGACCATGAACTGGTTCCCCAGATCATCTCAGTCTGTGGGCTCAACATTGGTTGCCACAATGATTATCATCCTTCATGGAAATGTGAATTGTTGAAGATGCAGAGTGATTGCATAGTCTAAAATGCTCATAGTATTACTGGGGCATTACTAGATGGTCTCTGTTGCATTCCAGGAGGATGCTGGGTCACATTGTCATGCTGTGAGTCAAATTGCTGTAATTTTAGGACCATGCAAATAACTTTTCCATGCTTTCTCAAATGCAGCATTAAGTTCAAACTTACAAATAATTCAATTTTGCCAAATCTGTCTCTATCCTGTCTCTGTAAACCAAGTTTACAAGCAGAGTAAATCACTTCCCTCCTGATACTGCACAAGTCAAACAATTATAACCTCCTGGAGACCTCAACATTTATTTGCCTTTTGCCCTTTATTTCTCTCTCTCATTCTTTAAAAAAAAGCTTTTTCCAAACAATCCATGCAGCTGATGTAATTTTAGAACTGATGTCATTTTAGAGCTGTGCCCTTCATATTACTACTCATAAACAGACATTCAATCCTTTTTTGAGAGTGCACTGTTTACCCTGTTCTTTTACAGACCATTCAGGATCTCAGCTTGTCCTTTGCCAACAATAATGCTCCTGTCTTGCCCTGCAGGAGTGTCATTCACTTGTCCAGTTAAAAAGAGAAAATAAACAGAAGCATATCAAAGGACACTGTTGAGATTCATTCCAAAAGTAGTTTTGCAATAACGGCAGGCTTTCAGATGAATAGTGAACATACAAGTGGAGAGATGAATTAAAATCTGTCTCTGTACAAGCTTGATTGGCCTCAAGTATATAAAGGCACAAATCTTTATTTCTTAGGAAATGCAATTTTTCTTGTTGTATAGATATGGAATGTGTAGAAACATATAAAAACATATTGACCTATTGTCATGATGTATATTTATGATATCAATGGTTATGATATACTGAATAAGGGCAAAGAGACTATGAAAAATACAGCGCATATAAATACACATGATTATCGTGTTGTAAGATATATGACCGCTATGGACTACAAGCACTTTTTAGGTCCATGCCAACATTACTGGTAACATAATTTTGGCCTTTGAAAATACAAAAGACAAATCAGGCATAATGTACTAATGATGAGGACAGCAATATCAAAGCAATGATATTTCCCAGGGTTTACATTAACATACATTTGAATACACATTCAGTTATATGAAGTTACATGAAGTTATATGAAGTGATTCAGCATAGACTGTTTTTAAATGAGGAACAATACAGCAACCGACAGAGGTCATGTACACAAATCAGTATTAAAGTAATAACAAAATCTGCCTGTTGGATTATATGGAATAAACAGAAGTTAGAAAACAGTCACGAGTGAATGATGATTGTATTTGCTGAATAAAACAACACAGCCATCATAAGTGTGAACAACATGTGGTATCTTTAATTGCACATCGTAATATTTTTGTTTAACATAATTCAATGTGTATTTTGGTTCTGAAAAAAAGTAATAGTGACATTAGGAACATACTTACTGAGACCGTATCCACACAGTGATTGAAGTTGTAGTTTAACACTCATCATTCCTTTTGGGAAAAACACATTTTTCTGAGAAGCACGATTTTTGATAACAGGTTGGCATACAGGCACAAACAGACGTAGACTGGACAGTTTAGTTAAGATAAAAGCAAATGCTTTCAAATATATATTTGACTAATTTACAAATTTAATTGTAGATTTTACAGCGCTTTCTTAATATGTACTTTCACTGGTATCGACATAATGTAGCCTGGACCCAGAGAGCTCCAAAACTTGTTTTTTTATTGCACCTGGCTAAAAACAAATAGTAGGAAGAGAGACTAATCCTCTTGATTCTTGTAATTCTTCCCAATTCTCTAGATAATCTTTTGTTGGAGACTCAAAGAACACTGTATGCAGAAACAGAATGAACTCCTTCAGATCTCATTTGAGAGGATTTGCTGACAGGTGTTAGAGTGGAAACTTGGTACGTGCAGCTCGGAGGCTGGGAGAGTGATCTGATCTGTCAGTGATCCCTTTGTTTTCTCTATCGATCCTCAAATCAGCCTTTCTTCTTTCCGGTAGAGCCAGACCTTGGTTATTAAGGGATGTTTACTGAGGTCAGCAAGGTCAGATTACCTAAACATCCACAGGGGATGGAAGTCTAGGGCGGCCAGCCAGTGGCTAACGATTACTATGGTCATAGCAACAAATCTATGTTTGGTCTGTCCACCTATAAGTTTGTTTGCACGGCTCCAAAGTTGAGGAAATACGGAACACTCAGCCTGAACCTAGAAGCATTCAGGGAATGCCTGTGAAGTTCTTCAGGCTGAATTACTGCCATTGAGACTCTGATTCAATTAATTACCTTCTGGCCTGTGGAGAATGGAAAGTAAACCACATCAAAATTGAACCATAAAAAGTGCACGAGTCGATACAATGCTGTGCTCATTAGCGAGAAAAGGCAATTCTTTGACCTGGAGCATGAAGACTGTTGCTCATGTGGACTGTAAGAATAACCTTTGGGGATGCAAAATTGATGCTTGTCATGGGTACGGTCACTCTCTTTAGAGCAGATTTAGGAAAAAAGAGGAAAATAAAAATGTCTTGAAGGCATGCAGGCTGTCAAAGCAGCACCTACCCCCACCCATGTGCTGCTCAGGCCACCCAGACTCCGGCAAGACAGCATGTCAATCAGAGAATATATATACACACTAATTTCAGAGAACAAACAAAGCCTGTTACTGCAACCACTTTGAGCAATGCATCCATTCAACATCCATTCATATTTATGACCATGGT
The DNA here is from genome assembly GCA_037832545.1 of Rhabdalestes septentrionalis. Lineage (NCBI taxonomy): Eukaryota > Metazoa > Chordata > Actinopteri > Characiformes > Alestidae > Rhabdalestes > Rhabdalestes septentrionalis. The sequence goes on along the minus strand of JBBMFX010000002.1, from coordinate 10,505,113 downwards.
ATATATAGACATATATCTGATATATTTGATATGAATTAAATGTATTCTGGATGTAAGTGATAAGATCTATAAATGTTTAAAAGAAAATACAAGAAACGTAAACCAGGGGTCCAGGGTTAATAAACATGAGTAAATATTTACAGGTCTAACAAAGACAAGAGCATGAGACACATTGAAAGCACTAAACCTAGCAAAATAGAAAAAAAAGTGATAGTAATAGAGTTTTAATGGAGGTATCACAAGACAAGATTTCCAAAGATCCACAAATACAGATTGAAACACAAGGGGAATATATTCCAGCCAGCCGATAGGAAACACCTGAGCATAGGAGGAGATAGGAAAAAGACACAGGTGAACAGGATAATAAAGGTGTTAAAAAAGGGGATAAGACTAAAATAACAACAAAACTCAGATAGCCACATGGCCAGGGTAAACAAAGCAAAGGCACATGAAACAGGGAGGACATAAACAACATCAACATAGACAAGAAAACGAGGGAAAAATACAGAAGACCATTTCAAAAAGCCAAGACACGGGTAAAAGACAGGGAGAACATTACATCCTCAATTACTGACAAAAGTAAGTAAAGTGAAAGACAAACTTGTAGTGATCTAATATATAGTGTACTTCACATCCTGTCTGTAAGAAGGTCTGGGGACTGAAAGGTTGCGGCAACATTTCACACAATGTCCCTCAATACTCCCTCTTGCCGGAGCCCAGCAACCGAGCCCTGAGGCTCAGTGTAATCCAGCTAACACTAATAACACCTCCAGTGCAGCACGAGTGACCACAGAGGGGCCCAGCGCCTCCCCTACAGGCCCACAACAAAGGCTGACACTCTGACTGCTTCATATTAGTGTTTAATTAAGTTAAACAGCTCGCCCCTCTCTCCACAGAGCAGTAACCCAATTGAAGTAGTTTATTCTTTCATGGCTCTGAGCTGGCATTCCAATGCGCTGCCATCACTGCAGTCCTGCAGAGGCAGAGTCGGCTGTAGCCTCTGGTCACAGAGCTGATCTCTCACTCATGTGATTAATTCAATAAAACCATTAAGATGGACCCCCACCCTCTCTAAAGATACACATGCACACCCACACAAATGCAAACCAATGTGAAAGCACACACACACACACACATACACACACAGACACGTTTTTATACAGCGTCAGGACATAAGGTCATACTTCAGTCAAATATGTATATAAATATAAATACGTAATAATAATGTTGTCAAATATGTATTGTAGCATGTATTACTAATTGTATGTAGTATATATTTTGAAATCATGTATTCTAGTAGCCAAAAGCAAAAAAATAATATGATGTAAAATAAGCGATCAAGGATAATTGGTAGAGTGTTGAAAAGAAATCACTTTAGGGAGTTAGAAGCATCTCGGTGACGATGATATTGCAGGTCATCTCCATTTTCCCTGGGTTTTCCCAAATATCAAGGCCTTTTTGTGTTGAAAATATGTGATAACAAATACTTACTCACACAGAAAGTGCACACACACACACACACACACACACACACACAAAGTGCACACACAAAGTGCACACACACAAATGCACATGCACATGCACACACACTCCCACATTCCCTCAGGCATTCTCACACTGACAGATCTCTGCTTAGCACCTTTATACATTACAGATAACCTTTTTAGCGCTGACTAAACAGAGCCAGACCTGCTCTCCTGAGGTCTGCTCTGAACCCTGTGGACGCAGGGGGGTGGGGGGGATCTGTACAGATGTAATCTCTCCCAAACTCCCTTTCTGGTTATTTTGTGAGTGTGAAGGAAAGTACTGACGTATGTAATCTGCCTGCTAGCTTTCCCTCTCTTTCTCAATTAATGCATATTAAAAGTTGCTATTTCAGCCTCTTGAGTTACATTTTATCTGGCTGATGAGCCACAGCGTCATAAATCTATCTGTAAGCTGTAAAAATGACTTGATTCGATTACACTGCCCTGGCATTAGGTCCTTTTATAGCTTACCAAAATTAACACCAGCCAATCTCTTTTTCGAATGATAAACAGTTTAAATCAATCATTCATCACTCCGGAGTTAAAGCTCCTTCAATGTCTGGTTTTATTTTGGCATGCTTTATTTCATTACAGCTTCATTTGAAATCTTGTAACAATATCAGGAGAAACCACAGTGTTTGTACAGTGATATGGATCCCTCCCCTGCCTGGGGTGTGCGGTGCGGCGGGGTTAACTGTCCCCCTCTCACTGGGGGCACAATCTGCTGAGGTCCTCCATGGGCAGAATGCCACAAAACAGCAGGGGGGCCCATTCTAGAGGTGCCTTGAGCACTGCCTGAATGGAATATGGATTACAGTGGTCTGCCTCTTTGGCTGTATTGTATGATAGTGTCGTGTGTCTGTACTGTAAAAATAAAGTGTGTGTGACACCACCGCTGCTTTTGCTTCTTCCGTCGGGCCACTTGTGGGACATTTTTCTGAGGTTGGATAAGAGTATCTTTTTCATCACCTCAGAGACACAGAAAATGGATACATCCAACATCACTTGTAAAAAAAAAAGGAAAAGAAAAGGGGAACAGGGAGGAAAGAGTGATAATGCAGAAGATGAGACAGACGAGAAAGCGAAAATGCAGATGTGTAAAACGTTTGTGTTATGCGTAGTGAGATGGTTAGGAGATAAGAGAGGGAGAAGTTGAAAAAGAATGAACGAATTTTGAGGCCAAAATACAAAGTTAAGAAGGCTAGGTAACAAAACTGGTCAAATTATAGAACAGTAAACAGGGAGAGAAGGTTTACTAATTGGAGGTAGGAAGGGACAGGCATGAGTTATGACCCTTCCCAGACTGGTTTAATATTTTCACTCTCTGTGCCCTGATACACCGCCTGTAAAAATTGTTTGGACAACTTGATGAGCTTGTGCACTAAATTATTACTGGACTCATTAGCACTGGTACAACTTAACCTCATACGCTCTTCATTAAAATAGCTCTCACACTGTCTCCTTATGGAAGTGAACTCTGATATCCCCAGATTCTTCCCATATTTCTTTTCCGAGATCCTTCCCATATTTCAGTGTCCCAGTAAATCTGGAGAAGAGCAGAGGATGTCTTTAGTCACCAAGGCCTTTGGCTGACATTTGGACTTCAGTGTGAGCCTTGACCCTCACATAGCTTTTAGGCTTCAGGCATAGTGTGTGGGTACTAGAAATGGGAGAAAAAATAGGTACAATAGTATTAAGATGCATCAAGTACAGTATGGTTTTTAATGCATAGAGGTCCAAGTGTTGTTGTTTTATAATATATTTATTAATATTTTTAGTAATGTACCAATAAGGGCTATGATACCAGACTCTTTGTTATGTTCACATTCACTGTAAATCTAATTCTGGTTAAATTTGTAAGGGTAGGAGAAAGTTTTCTTTTTAAAATACCTTTGTTTGTTGTTAAAAAATAGATGAATAAAGTGTACACTGTGTTAGATAAAACAAGAGCCTTTTCTTTTTGATGGATAGTTTACAGTAAGAAGTAAAAGTTGGAGACTGCATGCTCAATACTTCAGTGATGCCACAGCCATTCCTGAGAGTCAAGAGAGCTCTGGGTAGGATAACTCTCAATCTCTCCCATCACTTGACGTGTTGCTACCCAGTGCAGTTGATCTGACAGAAATGCCAGAGAGTGTCTGCTTCAATAAACTGTCCAGTTATGTTTAGTTAGTCTCAGTTTGAAAAGTTGTGGTTCTGATTTAACTTGAGAAATTACATGTTCAGAAGGAAAAAGTCCAAATGAAAGTAATAACACTATTTTACATACACAGTGTAGAGTAGTAAGAAAGCCTGTGCATAATGTGTAAAAAGGCAGTATAAGGAGTATAGCCATTGTTTAATTTTTAGGACAATACTTTGGAAATACACTCAAAGAAAAGTAAACCAAAGACCACATTTAATGAAATACACCAGTTCTTGTTTGTAAGTATTTTTATATAAGCACAGTGTTACAGTCATGGACGAAGTTTTTAGTGGAAGCTAATGATTTTATAATACGATTTGCAATGTCATATGTATATGCCAATTTGTGAGCTGAGTTCTTGAAGCAAGAGAGAAATGTAGGAGTTGCAGTGAACTGAAGTAGATGATTAAAGCAAATTTTTGTATTTTTTGTAAAGTGTCTTCTTCTTCTTTTTCTTCTTCTTCTTCTTCTTCTTCTTCTTCTTCTTCTTCTTCTTCTTCTTCTTCTTCTTCTTCTTCTTCTTCTTCTTTAGGTTTGAGATTAAACATATGATATATGAAAACCCCCTGAAAGGAGTCTAAAACCGCCAGTGCTGAATACAATTGGGAAATAATTTTCAGCTAGGGAAGTATTCTGCATCACTAATCTTAACAAATTTAAATAGAATCATGGTATAAGGCCTCAAATGAGTCCACTCCTAATAGATACAATTCCACCAGGGGCTTTCAGTATTTGTCAGAGTCTGGTTTTATATGAACGTGACTTGGGTCACTATATATGGCATTAGAGTGTACTTTTATTTCAACTCATAGTTGATACTTATGGAAATATTTACTACAGGGGGAACAGTAGTCATTTTGTCTGTAGAAACAGAAGTTTCATTTGACTGAAAACTCAACAGCCTTCAAACTTCTTGCTAAAAGATTGATCTCTTCCTCTGTAGGAATAATGACGAGGTTTTGACATTTCTTGCTCTCACACATTACACACACTGTTCTGCTGGAGTATGGGCCTCCATCAGGGCCTTTGCAACGCTGCTCCTGCACACACGGTCAACACCAGTCCTGTAAAACACATATATAAAGCACCTGATAATTTGATGGCAAGTGACAGAAAAAGTACAGAGTTGGATGCCAAGGATCCAACTCCTGGGGTTGGTTTATTTGTAGACCAATGTTAAACCAATTTAAAGCAATGTGTTAATGGTTAATTATGGCAGTCCTCTTTCTTTTATTCCATTAGATATTACATTTGACTCAGGATTTCCTTAATACTTGTCTCTGCTGTTTTTCTGTATCCTTTGGATTATAGTAAAAGTGTAATTATGGTGACAGGATATAAAACCAAACTTGTCATGACACATAACTGCCTGTGCTGATCAGTTGAAAACTTTGGCCTCTTAATCATCTTCCACCCCCACACTTATATGCTGGAACTTCATATTTGTTGTCTTTGCAGCTCCATTTCTACAAGAAAGATGCAAAATTTGAAAACCAAACAGATACGGGATGATCAACCACATCTAGGCTTCGTGGAAAATTAAGTGTCAATTAAGTATTTATTTAATTTGTTTCGAGAAAGAAAGTCAAGACCGAGACTTCAGGAATGCATCATTTGTAAGTCAGAGATTCCCTCGCTGTGGGGGGGATCAAACAGGCCACTAATGCCCAGTCATGAGCCATAAATTTCCGCTGGCATGAAACAGAAGATGGCTTCCCAGCAGGACTGGGAGGTTTTTCATCACTGAAGCTTTTTAGTGGCCCTCACCACGACGGCTGCATGTCACTGAAGAAGAGGGAATGTGTCGGTGTATATCTATTTATCCATCCACCCATTCATCTACTCATGATTGCATTTCAAGGTTGAAATGACCATGCACACTTGAGTATATGTGTGTACCCTGAGCACTGAATAGTAGTGTTTATGTATACAGTTCTTTGCAAAAACACAAAAGCATTCATTACTGGGAATAAGAAGAGAATAAGGACAGGACAGGCAGGAGTGAAGAGTGAAGAGAGGCTCATAAATTCATCAGAGGCCTGGGGTGGGAGTGGTTTCGGTGCAAGAAAAAAAGACCCTTGGAAATTTCACTGACAAGATTAATATGCAGTTGATGGGAAGGTTTTCACGACATGGTGCCAACAAATAAACACAATTCAAGGATGCCACATCCCCCATGGGGTGGCTTCCTTCAATGGATCCCACCATTCCCAAGATTCCATGGGGGTGATCCAGTGTCAGGTGGTCCCAGCCCCTCTCATTTGCCCTCCAGAGACAGAAAGGTTATCCTATTCTCTGAGAAACCCGAATATCGAAGCATGATAAAGTTCACTAGGGCAGCTGGACACTAATCTCTTGTCCATGCCAATCAAAAAAAGAACCATACAAGGAACTGAGAAAGGCCATTTGATACCAGATAGGGGGTGGGGGGTGGGGGTGGGGGGGAGTACTGCAGAAATGTACAATTACATCATCTTCATTTAACAGTTTAGTTCAGTTCTTTGGGAGTTTGCTGTAAGGTGAAATTTAGGTGAGAAATTTTGTGATGTAGTAAATAAATACACTGTCTGATATATTCTATATTTCAGCTGTGGCCTCACAGGCGGACTAAGTTGGGAGCAAACAAAAAGCCGTTGCAATTCTTGTCATGCCCCTATAGCTTGTGTCAGCATGCAGGCCACTTAGGGTCAAGTTAAGAAGCTGATTCTCAAAGGCCAGCTTATGTCCTGTTTTACTTCACAGCCATCTAACTTCAACAGCAAAGGAGGCCAGGACTGGTCACAGAGTCATGGCTTGAATCACGACTGAACCAATTTTACAACCCAGAAGCAACCGGCGCGCTGGCGGTCCGTCACGTTTAGGCTCAGAACTGAGCCACATTTATGACCTGGTAGCCATCCCAGAGCTCAGCCACAGTCACGGAGTTTGGATGCCACTGGGCCATCTGAAGACCCGCTGTGAAATCCCTGCTGACTAATTCAGTCAAGTGTAGAATGATGACTTCACATTATCTCTGACCAGGACTTAAAGCTTAACCCACAACCATAATAACGGATAACGAATAAGGGTTTGGCTTTTGTCGCTCACAGAGTTTTATTTACGGACCACTGCATGTCTTTCAAGTCTGCCCACAGCTGAGACATGAATCACCTAAAATGAGGCCCTAATTTTTGTTTGCTGAAGCATTGTGGTGTAAATTTACCTTGAACTCCTGGAAAAAAGGGATCCTACAATTTTAGCACAGCACATTCTGTCCTGAAAGTATGCCAGTTCAAAACCGCTCCTGCTCATTTGAGCAGTATATTTTTTGAACACCGCTGTATGATTACTATTTGCTGTCCTGCCAACAGAAAGCTGTTCAAACACCCACTTAGCAAGCGAGGGGAGTTTGCCACCCCGGTGTGTGTACACTATTTGATTTACAATCGGCTTGTACTGGCCGCTGCACTATAGGGGGTCCACATGGCACAGAGCTTTGAAAGAAGGGGAAGCAGCACAGAAGTCCAGCAGGATGCAAAATTAGGCAACCAAAGCCCAGTGATGGACAGTAGCACTCGGCTTTGGACGGGCTCAGCATGCAGAGAGCTCATCACTTTCTACTCCCGTCTCAGATCACAGCGAAACTTCTCCATTGCACACTCTATCCCTACGTTTAAATTTACCTTGAGGGCTGGAGGGCCTGACCTGTCAGAGCTGTCACCGTGCTCCTCTCATCTCTCCGCTCTTTCTCATGACCTGCTGTCTTCCCACATATTCCCACTTGCTAGTCTTTTTTCATCTCCTTGTGTTTCTGCCTCTGTGATCTCAGCTTTCTAAAGTCCTGGTCATACAGCTCTTTTCACCACACTCTATTCAGTGTTCTCACTGCCATGAAAGTAAATCTTTTAATTATCACATACACACACACACACCCACACAGGCAAACAAACACACAAAAATTTTGTGAAATATTTTGTGTGTTTCACCATGGCTGGCACTGTGCAGCATCATCACAGTAACAGCCAGTACAGAGGTCTGCTTATTTAGATTACACCTCTTAATTTTATAGGCCAATGCAGTCCTGTGAATTGAGCGTGTTTTATTGTGTGTGCTGATCCTCAACAATCCTCATGCGCAACAGAAAAAAACTCCAAAATGCATTTACTTTGGGAAGTAAAAACTATGGGCATAGTTTTAATTGTAAAAGGTCTAAACCCATATAAATGCAGCAGATGTTTTTCACAAATAGTGCAGGACTCTGTGATCAATGTCTAGGCTAATAATTCTTTTTACTAAATTCTCCCTATTTATATCACAGTCTGATTGACAAGAATCTTGTTTTTTGTTGTGTAGTTCTGTGAGAAAGATGCATTAATATGAAGGTGACAGTGAAAAAGCGCTGAAAGTAAATGAAGTTGTTTAAGCTGTCTGTGCTGCATCTGACTCAGATATCCTTGCAATAGGACCCTATAACCTACTGACCTCTGAGAGAGAAGACCACCATGCTGCTTATGGTGCATTTGTGTGTGTGTGTGTGTGTGTGTGTGTGTGTGTGTGTGTTTGTGTGTGTGTGTGTGGTAGATTGCACCTCTCCACTCTCACACATAGATCTCCCTAACTATCCACACGGGGCTTTATTCTGAAGATCGAAAAGCTCTGTTGTTGAGCGGAAAAAATTAACACCCTCCCTCAATCCTCAGGGTGCCTCAGTGACATTAGCACTCACTTTCATTCTCTCTTTTTCTGTGTCTTTCACACACAGATACATGAGGTCATGAGGACACATTGCTGCATTATCACATTGTGCTTAAGTTTAAGAGGTCAGAGCATTAAACCTCACTCTGGCCCAGCAGCTGTACCTCAGCATGCGGAGAGCTCCTTTAAACATTAAGTTATATCAAAAATGCATCAGCAGATGGTATTGACATGCAGCATACACACACTCGTAAACATGTGTCCACCAGTGAATTCTAAAAGTAACATATATTTGAGGGGGGGCAGAGGATAATGTTCAGTGCTAGCTCCAAGGTCACACTCCCTGCTCCCCCTCCCCTCACAGAAAGGATTGTAATAGCTGTGCTGACAGACATGTCTGACCAGCTGGGACTGTCAGCACTAACAGACATTAACCCTTTAAGGCTAGACGACCAAAGCACAGACCTTATATTCTGAGCACAAGCCAACGTGCAAGAACGTAGAAGAAGAAAACGCTTTGAAATGAAAAAAGTCTATAAATAAGCTTGTGATAATGATATGAATTACTGTATGTTCTTTTGCAAACCCGTATATGGGTCGTTACATGGGTCTACACTTCACTTTCTCACTTACACAGTTACATAACTTGTATATAAATGTCCTTGTCAGTTTAAAGTATTTCAAACTAAATATCTATTTTTACCAAATAACTCCAAATAACTCCTCTATATTAGTCTTATTTAGTCCTTAATATCTTCTCAGTCCATATATGGAAATGGTACATTTATAGTATTAGTGATGTCACTCATTTGCATTTATTGCAGTTCCAGCTTGCAATAGTTCAATCATGCTCATTCACACTAAAGATCATCTGTTTATTCATTTATATTTTTTTGCACAATGCTGGTATAGCCAAACTTTATTTCTAGAGATAAGGACAGGTTAGAAATTGGCCATGAATTTTGAATTCATTTTGACTATTTTTTGTGCATATCAGGGACCAAAAATATACAAAACTACTTTCTGTAATTCTACAGTTAAATATTTGAAATGTACATTTAGACAACCTACTATGAGGTGTATTTAATGTGTATGTAAAGAAACCTTCAAGAAATCTCTCTGCCTTCCTTTAGTTCCTGGGTCAGAGAGAGGAATGAAATATAAACCTATCCAAAGAAGAAACAAACACTGTGATGTGAGAGAGAGTCTTTATTTTAATCATGCTCTGGTGCTGGCAAAGGCCAGTCAGGGGCTTTCACTGATCTGAGAACAGCTGGAGAAACACAAATCACACGGGACTGGGCTTTCCCTCCAAACAGCTGGGAAAACAAAGTGCCTGGCCTCAGCCACCTCAGGCCTGCTGTACGATCACACACACATTCTGCTACTTCAACCATGGCCTACACAGCCATTAAACCTGCGCACTGGAAAACAACATCAAACACCACACAAAGCAGTCCTTTAAACACTCCACACACCTTTGCAAAGCTCTATACACTCTCGGCCTGCACACGCGCTGTAGCATACACAGCGCAATGCGCAGCCTCAGACAAACACTAAACACTCGTAATCCACATTTGCACATGAAGGAAAGCCTACGGGCCCCAGCACCACATCGGCCTGCGCCGTTCCTAAACATATTAACAGCTCTTGGTGGTTTCATAGCAATGTAAGTCCAGGAGAATCCAAACAGAGGGGTCACACATGCAGAAACCAGCTGTGAAAAACTCACACAGAGCATTCATTTACTCCGCTTTAAGACAGTGTTCATACTCTGTGAAGGTGCCATGACTGCATGCATTAGCAGTTTTTACCTCTATAAACTGTGAAAGAATGATCAGGGAACATATGTCCCTATTGATAAATTAGAGACCATGAACCACCATTGCCCCTTGTCTCAAAGTTTAACAGATAGTAAAATATTAACCATGAACTAAATATTATTGCAAAGAAAGAATGTCTGCATAGTAAGGGCGAATGATAAATTCAGTTATTTGATGTGAACCTTTTAAAAGCTACTTCAAAGTTTGTTTGTTTTTTTGTACAACGTCATTCTTAATACGGTTCCTGACCTCTTCCAGATTTTGCCATAAAATGTATTTTAAATCTGTAATGGTTGGAGGGACACATCCATCCAAGTAAATCTTTTTTTAGATTTACCATTTTGTAATTAGCAACATTACATATAAAAACAGCAATATTAGCAACATAACATATAATACAGTGAGTAAAACAGATGTCCTGAATCCCAATTCCAATTCCAACGAGTAAAGTTTCTCTACAATAAACGTATTCCCATTTACTTACTCTGAATGACTTTATTGACTGGACATGATGATTGAACTATGCAAAAGGATTTCCTTTTTAATCATTCAATTCTATTTGGAATTAATTCAGAGGGCAGTTTGGCACGTCTCCATGACATTTTCATAACACTGCTGTTGAAATAGCACGATTACAGGAGAGAAAGAGAACATTCATCATTTTCATGGACATGAACATAAAAAGATAGTTTTAAATGGTCCATTCATCAGGAAATGGTGAAAGTGCTGCTGATATTTTATACAAATATGTAAATAGTGACAAAATGGCAAAATGACAGCAACAATTTAAATCCTCTAATACAGGGCAGTTTGTGGAGGAATGAGTACCAGAATTAAATATGTATTGGTGAAAATGAATATGCGTGGATTAAATCACTCTGGATTAAAAAATATCTGGAAATATCATCGCTGTCATTTTTAAAGATCCCCAACACAGGCAGAACATTCCTCTCACTCCAAATGAACAAATAACCTTTCATGTTCCAGCACCTCCCTGGGCCTCCATAAACTGCATACACTGTGAAGGAACTGTCCTGTGAGCAGTAACCTATGAAGGCATGGCCTGCATGAGAGAAACACCAGAATAGCACTAAATAGGCTGTAGCAGACTTTCTTTTGATCCTGCTCATCCATCGGCCCTCCTGACCACATGCTGACATCTGTGAGTTACAGCCCTCTCACTCTCTCATTCTCTCTCTCAAAAGAAAAGGGAGAGGGGTGCAAAATATTGTGCATATTGCACCCCATCCTCTCAAACTCATCCATAATAAAGTGCTACAAAAGTATGTGAACCCCCCTTCTTATAATTCAGTTCAGGTGTTTTAGCAACACCCATTGTTGATGTGTATATAAAATCAAGAATATGAATTAGGTACTGAATGCTGATACATATGATGCTACTATCACAAAGTGAAAGTATCTACAACAAAAAAATCACAAAGGTCATAAACATCATGAAATGGGTTTCCATGACCACACAGCTGTACACAAGTCTAAGATCATGGACATCCGACAATGTTGCATGTTTTCAGGACTGACAAAACCCAATTCAATATTTAGCAATCTGTGGACAAATCTGGATTTGGCAGAAGGCCAGCAGTGAGGTTTGGCGGAGAAGGGATGATGGTCAGGGCTATTTCAGGGTTTGGATTTGGCTTGGCAGTTCCACAGAAATTAGTGCCCAAAGAAATTTTAGACAGTTGTATGCTTTTACTCCTGTGCACGAACCAAAATCCCTGGTTTAGGGAGTTTTGCATGGAGAAACACCTTTGGTCATGAAATGGAATTTTGAATCTTATCCAACATTTTTGTCAGACCTTCATCAATGCTCTTTTGACTAAATGGACAGACATTTTTACCTACAGACTGGTAAAACCTTTTTAGAAGGGTGAAGTACCAAAATTAAAATTTAAAAGGTACAAAGAAGTGAAGTGCCCTTTTTAACACTATTTAACATCTTGTAAACCCTTGTAACACTTTGCACTTTCTCTGCTGTTTTGGGACCTTTGTAAATATAAGGAAAAAGGGACAATATGTTATTTAAATTTGTTATATAAAATAAAATGGTATATCTTTTCAGGAAGCTGGTTATTATTAGTTTGGCAATAACCTTTAGTTATTGTTTGTCATTATAAAACAAAAGGAAATAAATCTCTAAACTGCAGACTTGCAACTGTCAATACCAAAAATAAACTGAATATACTGCATCTGAATATAAATCATGTATCAAAAAATGTAACTAATTAGTCACATAATTATTAATTTCCGTACATTCGTATTTTACATAGCAAAAGGCTCAAGATACCTTTCAAGTGACCCAGACACCGGCCCAGTGACGCAAAGCGAGCGATCTTTTAATAGGAGTAGGGATGCTCCGTCGTAAGGGACAGTAGGTGAAGAGGGCAGGACTGCTGCTATCCATCATCTTTCTGTGGTGTGGATCATTAGTGTGCAACAACATTGTTCACAGCTTATCAGAAAGTTAATCTGCCTCCCAGGAATGACCACAGGCACAAGAGCCTGACGGATCATCCAACCAGACAAAGATGGATGAAAGCAGAAAGTCAGCTGGGTGTAAGGATCTCGGGAAGTGGGCTGTCAGGGTGTGGACCCCCGGGGAAAGCTCATAGGACATGTGATGAAGCGATAGGCACAGGGAGTGATTTTGGAACAGCTTGGTATGAAGCTGCCCAGCTATCTTCTTTCCCTCTGTACTGTATGTAACAAACTATAATAGGCAGTTGGATAGGATGGAAACACATTTTGTTTTTGAACAACATGCCCTGGTCACAATGTTCATTCCTTGTGCATGTTTCAGATTAGAGAAGATCAGGAGAGATCCAGAGCTGAACATCATCATTCCATTCAAAATGGGAAATGCTGTCAGCCTGGCAAGTCAATATATAGCACGCCTTTCCCCTTGGTCAATGTAATTGATTTGATGTGTAACATAACCCACTGAATCCAAACATGGTTCCCCTGCCAGGCCAGCCTCCAGCTGTCAGACCCCCCCCTGACCCCCCAATTTTTATCCTTCCCTCACCCACCCCTCATAGTCCTCTCCATGTACACTCCTCATCATCCCTGTCACACTACACCCTGCCAAATCTGGCCTCCAAAATTCACCTGCTAAGTATAATCGAAGTTGCCTACCTCATCATGTGTGCACTACTGCAAACCTTCTACACAACAGGTCTCCACTGCTCTAACCTTTCACATTTATACTGCTTTCAATCAGTAAGACTGCAACAAGGCAAACATCAAGGCTGATGCATAAGCAACTTATGAAAAAAAGGAGGTGGTGTTGAGACTTGAGGGCCTGTATCATGGAAAACTGCACCATTTTTACTTCTTAAATTGTTTGATGCACTATATGAACATTGTAAAAAAAAATGAAAAAAACCCCCAGTTTTGGCTAAATAAATATTTTATGATGCATTGATTTTATATTTCCTAAAACTTATATATCATTAATAACATGTTATTATTAATTCAATATTAACTTTTCATTTAAATGTTTATTTAAGGAGGCCAACCTATTAGAATTTAGGTTATACTTCACTGCAACAAAAGATCATAGACCATCAGGTTATCATTCAAATCAATCTGTGGGCTAGTAAAATTGGCGGTGTGTGTAAGAGCTGTGAGTGAATGTGTGTTCATAGGTGTGTGTGTGTGTGTGTGTGTGTGTGTGTGTGTGTGTGTGTATGTTTGCATACACGCTCACACCTTCTCAATCTCACATTACAGTGAAAAACATTTAAAAATGTACAAATACAGCCTGATATTACAACTGTATCAGTAATTATTTCACAAACAGTGAAAATATGAAAGTGAGATCATTATAAAAAGGAAATGTGTCAACAGTACCGGAATCTGTATGTGTTAGTGTCTGCATATGTGGAAAATTTGAAAAACCAACACAATTTGTGTTCATGAGAATGAGGTTCAAATTTGCATAATATCATTTTTTCTTTAAAAAATGCTTAAGTCTCTGTCGGCTCAATGCATTTTTAGGATAAATGGTGGCATTGCCCTGTCCGGGAGCACTGAGCTTTCATCAGCTCCCAATGATTTACATTCACATCTACAGATGTTTGTTTTCTGTCAGTCTCCATATCCAAACACAGCCTGACACGAGCCCATGTTTAAGGGGGCAGAGGTCAGACAAGTTTAAACCCATTACAAGCTGAAACAAAAAGGGCATTATTTGCTTTCAGCTGCGAGAAGCTGCTCTTTATGCCCCATGGACATAATCCTCATTAATTAAAGGGACGATTCTGTAATGACATGTCCAGAAGATAACTCTACTGAATATTTAGGCCCACAGTGAAATGGTACACTCTATTTAACAGCCACATTTAAACTTCCAGGCACAGGGAAATTACATCAACCAAAACAAAAGCATTCTGGTCTCATTTAATCGCTTAACCCCTGTTCCTGACATTCTTTCCTCCATGTTGTGTCAGTGACTAATGAATTCATTACAGCAGTGTTTTCAAAACATCGTGAGTGTGTGTGTGTGCTTGTGTGTATGTGTGTGTGTGGTTAAGCTGGACATTAGCATGCAGGCTGGTCCTGCAGGCCAGATGTGCTGTTGAGAGACGACCTCACCCATGGACAGCAGCATGGCATTAAAGGTTGGAGAGTGACATGGATCCTGGCAGGAACCTGGCCTGCCATGAAATTTTACAGCAGATTTTGTGTTTAATGTTTAAACATATGTGTGTGGAACCCACAGCTTTTACATGTGTTTAATGTCTTTTTAAATGGGAAAGCATAAGGTCACACCATGGATTATATCATGTAATAGAGAATGATATTGGCAGAAGTTTTTATGTGTATTATTTTTTTGCAAAGATTTTGCATAAATGTTTACAATCATCACTGATGAACTTGGGATGTCCTGGTCTTTTTGGTATGTTGGAGTTTCTTTGGTACCCTTCAAACAAAAAGCAGTTTTTGTGGAAAAAGCTATAGACTTTTGATGTATTTTGTAAGATATTTAATAGTGTAATTGGTAATTCAGTGTAATATTCTTTTTTCAATTATAGTCAAGTGCACACAATCATTTTTTTGGTCCATAGGTGGTCTAAACACCTGAATTGTTTTAATGCTGAAGAGAGCTTAACATCATAACAAGGGGATAAAATACATGGACTAGGCTGTAGTTAGTATATATTATGCCTAATGTTGTGCTTCTGCTTTTACTTCAGTTTTTCATGTATTGCCAAGAAAAACACTTTTAAACGACTGCTCAATTAAACATGAATACAGCACAGCTAAAACCGTGCTTAGCTCTTAAACCAGTTTTGGTGTACACAAACACCTGTATTGCAGGTGTCCACACACACGTACATACACACACACACACAAACACATACACACACAGGCAGGCAGAAACATGCACTTCATTCCGACTACATCCCAAGCCAAATGTGTTGACCTGACGCTTTGCACTGGTCTCCCAAATCCACATATAGAGTGTTCCACAGCCTCACACTTCAGAAGAGAAATAAATCACTTACAAAGAGTGGAGATGAGCAAGAAGCAAAAATAGGTGTGTCAGAAGAAAGTAATAGAGCAGTGAGATCAGGAAGATGATTGCAGGGAATATAAAAGACAGGATGTCATAGGGGAATGAGAGAGATCGCTGAGTTGTGAGGGGTGAAGGAGTCTTAAAAAGTTTAGACAATGAAACAGAGTAACACGATATATTGTGAGGAAGCAGTGTGAATGGATGTGTGTAGGTGTGAGAGAGTGTGTGAGAGAGAGAGAGAGAGAGAGAGAAAGAGAGAGAGAAAGAGAAAGAGATAGAGAGAGGAGAGAGAGAGAGAGAGAGAGGGAGAGAGAGAGAGAGGGGAGAGAGAGAAAGAGAAAGAGAGAGAGAGAAAGAGAAAGAGAGAGAGAAAGAGGGGTGAAAGTAAAAACAGAGGGGATGTGACATGCAGAGAGTTTCCCTTGTGCTGCTGTAAGAGTGTTTAACTGTGTGGAGGAGAGGAGGGTGGGGGTGAGGAGAGCTCTACTGATGGATTCACCAGAGCGCTGTAGTTTAGTAATGCAGGCAATGTAATACCCACAATATCACATTTTAAGAGTGGAATACATCAGAGCATAATTTATAAAATGTGCTTGACCTGCCTCAGTGTAGGAATCCATTACTGCCATTCAAATCTCCCTAAACCTACACAAAGTGAAGGTGTGAAAATCACACTACTGCAGCAGGACACAAGAACTAGCTGTGTGGGCTCCCCTGATATCATACAAATGTCTGGAGGTCTAACTGCATCTATAAATATTGCCCTCTCTACTGATAGTGAGTTTTGCTGAGGCTGCTGAGAGGTGCACAGGCCAGTGGGGCAAGTGTGTGTCCTCACAGGGCCATGTTCTGCTCTTTGCTTCTTCGCAAAGGCCTCTGAAATATTTACAGCATGTGGACATGGTGAAGGTCGCAGGCGTAAAGAAGGATGATGACTTTCACAAATGGCGACCTGCCTTTAGAGCTCATTGCCTGTTGCTGGCCTGGGCCTGCACAGCACTGACCGTGACTCAACAGCGCCTCAATACGTCAGCCTGAGAGCTGCTGTAAATCGGAGGCTTAAAACGGACCTGCTGACGTTTCTGAGCGATAATTAAACTATCGGGTTGGACTGCAGGGCGGAGGGAGAACGGGGCGCAGACAGTTCCCTGATGTAGGAAAAAAACGGGCCGGAAACTCATTCTGAGAGCAGGGGGTTAAGAGCCGTAAAGGGACGTCTGGGGCCCAGCAGTCATGTCCACCGAATATTTCAAGTTGAAAAGTTTTTTCCTCCTTAATTTTCTGTCTGGCAGCCCTTTCCCCTTTGCATAATTTAAGGGCTGTTCCTCAGGAGCCGTGGGCACCAGTATGAATCAACCACAGAGCCGGCACTGTTGTATTACTGTAAAAATACACAGGCTGGTGTAAAAGTCTATTATCATTTATGCAGAGAATTACCTACAATTAAAATATCATTGAGCTGCATTCCTCTCGGTACTTCAAGGACATGGGTGTGCAGAAGGCTTGACTTATTACATTATGTTCTAACGGTTACCCAGTTTGTTATTTTTTATTTCACTACTCCCAGCATGTTCCACAAAGAGGCTAGTGACACACTGGGGAGGTTATGAGATGCCATTGTTTTACCCGACTGCCCTCCCGCCTGGGTGGTCGTCTGACTTCCTTATGTCAGGGCTTATTGGCATTTAAAAAATACATTTAGACATGGCAAAGCCTTTCCACTCACTCTGATGATCAACTTCAGTTCAGTTCAGAAAATGAAGGAACTCTTGTCACATTCATCCGTTCCGTACACTGAAAGTTGTGTCTCATAATAATAAATAACATACTATAAAAGCTCATACTATAAGCAGCAGAACAACTGACTATCTTTCATTTCTTTTAGAGGTAAATGATTTGTTGCTACATATTGCTGTGGTTTAGCCACAAATCAAGTTGAGATTTTCTCCACCCAAAGTAGAAAAATGCAGTGAGTTGATGCTTTAAATAATTTGCTCAAACAAACTTTGGACCAAGCTCCTACATGTGGGACTACGGTTCCCAGCCATTATTCTCTGAACTTTTTGGTCCATCTGGAATTTTGCTGCTATTTGGAATAGAATCACACAAATAGAGAAACTTATAACCTAAATTTACAACAGAGGTTCAGTTTCTAGAGCCACGCATTGCTGTTCATTAGATGGTGGAGCAATCAAAAACAATCAAGGCCTTAATCCACTACTTTCTGTTTTAAACACTGAATGCAGTGACTGCACCATGATTTGTGTTCTCTCCCTGATGACAAAAGCTGTGATAATAAGTCCCTACTCAATGTGGCCTCAGAATCAATCCTGGGTCAGGTGTGACTAACAAGCTTAGTGTGCTGAAGTGAGGCTTTACCAAGTTTTATGATGGGACAATGTAGATAGACTTCCAGTGAGCAGCAGATCTAATCCTGTTCTTGTTAGACCTTTGGAATAAAATGTATACAGTTCTGTGGCTTCTGCTCTTTCTGCCTAAGGACTGCTGTACAGCATTGAAGCCTCTGGCCACAGAGCTGTGTACAGGCGAGACAAATAGCGAGATAGTATAGTTGCAAAAAAAAACACATGTGCTTGTGCTCATTCTGTACAGAAATGCACACAGTCAGTTCACAGACATCACAGAGACTGCTCTCTCTCCCTCTCTCGCTCAGTCACAGATGATTGTTTTAGCATATCAGGTCCAGCTTTAGCTTTTTGGAGACCAAACTTTCCTGCGGGACTCTTGAAATAGATATCACAGAGCTGCAGTGTGTGAGGCTGAGCTGTCAGGGCCAATCATTCAGCTTCTTCGTTTTACTCAAATTCTTCAATCACATTTTATTACTGCCACCTCAAATGCTGGAGGCAGTTTAATCGGCCTTCTACATTACATTACAGTCAATATGTTCCCCATCTTTTTCTCTTCAAGTGTATCTGGGCTCTGGCATTTACTGTGATATTTGAAACAGATATCATGGCCTCAGCGCCTCGGACAGATTTAGATCATCAACCAAGTCATGTTATCAGTCTTTTTTTCACAATACATAATTCAAGCCAATTATATACTATTTACTGCCACTGTCAGTACAAAATACTCTATGGGCAAAATGGTGACAGCTAAATACTTTTTTAACGTTAATGGATCTGAATGAATAGTCATTTTGGACATTTCAATTGGTAAATATATAACTGTGTGAGGAAATATGTCAGATTATTTAATATACTTTTAGAGTGCAAATCTACTTTCAGTTTACACCCAATGTCTTTTTACTTTGAATTTGTATGTAACATAAAAGTAAATATTCAGGCTTCCGGCACCCATGGGTAAGACTAAAAGTAAATCTAGTAAATCGTGTCCTGCATATCAGTGGTGTAAATGTATATATATATTAGAAGTGGAGCTGAATATGAATACGGTATTCGGAAAGGCACAAATAACGTGCTTTTTATGAATATGGTATTCAAACAAATACTTAAAAAAATATTTGTATTCGGGGAAACACACTCGCGTGGTAAGGACACTCGCTCTGCAGTCAGAAAGTCATGGGTCGGTCCTCCAGACTGCTAGGAACCTCTGAGGAACCTACACACCGCTCCCCAATACACTCCCCACACACTGCTCCCCGATACACTCCCCACACACCACTCCCCAGAACACTCCCCAGAACACTCCCCACACACAGATTTTGATATGACAGTAATGATACACACTGTCAGGATATGTTCATTTAATAGACATTAATAGGTACCCTAAGAATATATTGCAAAATCATTATAACTAACACTAGTGTGCCATCACTGAGACATGATGACATAAGTATCAAGCATGTCCTGTTGCCCAGTACAATAAGCCTCTGTCTGGTTGGCGGCCTCACACCTTCTCACCAAAGCAGTTGGGTCATTAAAGGGCTGAAGTGTGATTCGCTTAGCAATGTTACAGTAGCTGTCACACCCAGAGAATTTAATTTTGCAGTTGTCCCAACGATTGCACACCCAAAGTGTTTGATTTTGCAGTTCTCCTGACAGTGTAGCACCCAGGCTGTTTAACAGGTGCCTGAACGCCTCTCCTGTTCTTTCTCCTGCTATGACCATATCATACCCTACTCCACTGACCAGTTGTCACCAGGCTGTAGATATTGTGAGGATTGAGGAACAAATGGCAGCAGTGACAACCTGTGTGTGGTTATGTGTGAATATACATAAACTAGTATTGTCCTTGGCATGCCACACATTGTACAAGGCTTTCATAACACAATCTTGCATGTAAAATACCTGAAAAGAGTGTCAGGTTTCTACAGATTTGGTATGCGTGGACTCTTAGCACCTAAATCTAAAACATACATTTCCTGGTTGTGTGTGTGTGTGTGTGTGTGTGTGTGTGTGTGTGTGTGTGTGTGTGTGTGTGTGTATGTGTGTGTATGCATGTATATGTGCGTGTGTTACTTGGACCCCCTGAAACAAGAGCCATGTCCAATCTGCTGGCATTCAGTTTGTCTCCCATTCTCTTTGGCTGTCTGCAGGCCATACCACACCGTACTAACAATGGGACTTCTGTTATGTTATAGTCTCCACTCTAACGCTGCCACACACCAAACGTATAGTTCCAGTATATCCTGTAGGCACTGAATCTTCTAATCAGAAAGGCTTTTGACGCAAAAAGAGTGTAAACATACTTAATTAAAAATATACTGCTGACACCCACTTTTCACAGTTCATCAATGGAAATTAAATCTTTAATACTCTCATTCCTTCTAAGAGTTTTTCTAATGTCATGTAAGCTGATATTAACTAGTAGAAGACAGCAATAATGAGAATAAATAATGAGTTTTAATGAGTTTGTATCAGCCTCCCCAGCTGCTTGGGTTGATAGAGTCACTCTTTTTCACACCAGAGGACCTTCTCCCTGAAACTCCAAATACACAGTTCTCTTCCAATGAAGCTTTCTCCACACACAGGAGCCGGACTCTGCTGCAGAGTCGACTCCTCTGTAGCTGCACACAAGCACTCTGCTTTCAGGGACCAGTACAACTTTCTCCATGCTCTGTTGAGTTCTTACAATAGCCCGGGGCCCTTGCGTTCATGTCTGTGGGTTTAGTAGGGAGACAACACCAAGCATATAATGATGGGTAGGGTCCTCAGTGTACTTGTCCACATTTACTCCTACTCATACAGTAACAATACATCCACAAAGAGAGGACACACAATACAGGATTCCAACACTCGACCGAGGGCCTTAATATTGTTTGGGGTGATCATGCGATTATTCTGTGGATTGGCTTGCCTTTTCAACTTACACACTCACACCAATCACACGACACAGGCAACAATAAAACCACATTAGTTTAACTCAAGACAGGTGGACATATCTAGCAACACAGCAACAGAGCTAATGAAGCTCCTCACTCTCACCTGGGTTGCCTAAGCACCCAACGACTACACACACGACAACACATTGCATCACAGACCCATGCCCGTAGGGGGCTGAGATGGACATGACACGACAGTACACCCTCAGGACTGGCTTCTAGAGAGGGGCGAGGGGGTTCTTGGCTCAGACCTTCTCTGCCTGGCACCCCTCCCAGTCTACTGAATACTGGAGGCCTCCTCGACATCTCAGAGAGTCCAGGAGTCAGCTGACCCTGTACGCTGGGGCTTTCTCAATCAAAATCGACTCGGGGAGAGTAGGCTTCACTTCCCCTCTGTCCAAAGGTCCCATTATGGCTGACCTGAGGGGAGAAACATGAAAGACAGGGTGAACTTGCATGTGGGTTTTTACCTGTCTCACATGCTCAAAAGGACCCAAGTACTTGGGGGACCACTTATATGATTGGAGCTTCATCTGAAGGTCCTGGGTGGAGAGCCAAACTATCGCCAGCTCAGTTAACCTGCAAGCCTCTTAAAATGTCCAACCGCCATGCTGATTTACGTGTGTGTCCTCTCCCACACCCTATGATACCAGTTATCCACCTCTAGTACGTTGGAGGACCTTCAATCCCAGGGACAGAGCAAGGGTTAATGCCCAAGCTCATGTTCAAAGGGCGATAGGCCAGTAGTGGAGTGATGCAAAGATTTCTGGGTGTACTTCACCCAACTGAGGAACTCTGCCCTCTACACATGTTGCCCATGACAGTAGCCCCAGAGAAAATGACTCCTGCACTGGCCATTCAGCCTGATAATTCAGCTTCAGGTGGTAGCTGCCTAAATGTGTGAAACAAACTGGGGACCCTGGTTATAGAGGATATCCTCTGGCATGCCATAGGACAAGTACACTGCTTGAAGGAGTGCCTCAGTCACTTCAATGGTGTTGGGTAAGGAAACAAAAGGAACTGGACCCCCTTCCAAATATATTCCACAACCACCAGCACAACCATGTACCCTTTTGATACCGGGATGTCCATCACAAAGTCCAGGTCATGTGAGACCATACCCTCTGTGGTACCGGTAGGGGCACTCCTCTAAACCAGCTTTGACCACCAGGAGTTTTTGGATGGTGATGTTATAATTCCTTTCTGTGTCTGACAGCTTCCAATTGAAGGCGCAAAGTGTAATTTGCAAGGGGCCTCGTAGTACTGGGACAACAACACTCGCTGGTTCAGACATTTTTAAAACTGTAGCAGAACTGAAAATTATTTTAACCATGTTAATGCCGTTTTTGCAGCCAGCATCACCCTGAGCTGTTTTGGCTTGCCTTTCAGTAGGCTAATTAGTGGTGCTGCCACTGTACGAAAGTTCTTTGTAAAGAGCCTATAGACTTTGGTGAACCCTAGAAACCTCTGTACCTCCTTCATCATTGTGGGCACTGGCCACTCAGTCACCGCTCTCACCTTACCCTTATCCATCGGCAGCCCCCAGTCCTATATGATAACTGAGAAATAAGAGCTCCTTGACATGGAACTCACAATTTTTGGCCTTCACCCATAGCTTGTGTGCAAGCAGACGACAAAGGGCTGCATGAAAATGTGCAGCGAGCTCCATAAGATTTTTGGAGTAAATCAATATATTGTCTGAACAAATAATTATTTATTGGTGTAGCCAGTCTCTGAATAAATCATTCATAAAAGCCTGAAAACAGGACAGATCGTTGCCAAGCCATATGGTATTACTAAATAATGGTAATGGCCGGATGTGGTACTAAATTTGATGGCACTAAAGTCCGTATTTTTTGCCCAGGGAATTTTCACATGTGATCACCATTGTTCTTTAAATTCCTCCTTCGGCCAACGCGACATCAGCTTGTGACGTCTTCCACTCCGCTACCGCTAGACTGCAGACAAATCACCCAAGTGCTTTTGTCTTAGTAACTGGTGATTTCAATCATGCCTCCCTCAACAAGACATTGTGCACCTTCACACAGTTTGTAGACTGTCCTACCAGAGAAAACAAAACACTGGACTTGCTGTATGCTAATGTCAAAGATGCATACAACTGTTCAGCTATCTCACCTCTGGGCAGATCAGACCA
>JBBMFX010000002.1:10464792-10475507 GCA_037832545.1 Rhabdalestes septentrionalis | reverse complement strand
TCCTCTATTAAAAATGTTGGCTATCACACCTTTGAGCATTAACACATTTCAAAGATGACATTTAATTTCCTTTCCATAACAATTACACTACTGTCAACCGCATCACTCAGTGATATGGAATACTGTGGAAATGATGCTAGGTGTTAAAATGGTACAGAAATCTGAGAAGAAAGGGAAACATTACTGTAATGAATGAAACAGACAAGTGAGTGTGTGTGTGTGGTGTGTGTGTGTGTGTGTGTGTGTGTGTGTATGTGTGTGTGTGAAGGACACATGGCTGCACTGAGAGTGAACACACAGAATGAACTTTGCTGCAGTCAAGTTTCAGCCTCTGTGTGTGAACCAATCTCAGTTGATTTTTCGATTTCGAGACTCCGTTAGAAGAGAACATAAAACATGATGGCCTCCAGAACTCTATAGCAGAACTCTATAGCAGAACTCTATAGCATGGTTAAACTAGTCAACGACAAATGAGGAGAAACAAATTCATAGTCTGCCTGTAGTATTAACGTTGTTTATGTTTTTCTTCCCACTCTTTCCTCTGTCCGGGGACTTCTTTTTTTTATAGCTTTTAAGCTGTTTCTTTTTCCTGTAGTTAATCAAGCCAATGAACCCTGCAGTCAGAGTTCTGTCTCTCTCCATTAATCTCAGGGTCCCGTTTCACACCAGCAGAGAGCAAGAGCGGACGTGGAGGCAACAAGAAACCAGCGTCCGTTTCACACCCTCACCCATCATTCTCTCCATTAAAGAGAAAAGTGAGTTGTGGGGGTCGCTGTGTGGATTTTGAGGCCTTAACACACAGCCTTTCTTCCTCTTCCTAACGAGAGTGACAGGAGGGCAGAGGAAACCATCAGGAAGGCCATAACTCATGGCTGCTTGAGAGCAGACAGACCAGCAGGTAGTGGACAACAGACAGTAAAAAGACAGGCCAGAGCCACAGAGCAGAACAGAGCCCCTGATGGATCTTCATGGTCCGTAGTAATTCTGCAAGCAGAGAGAACTACTGAAGGAGAGTTGCCCACATGAATCATGTTCTAAAGCTGAAAAAGAAGAGAAAGTTGTAGACAGATAGGTAGTCAGACAGGTGATAGACAAACAGATGGACAGACAAACAGACAGGGGAAAATGAAGTGAGGTGACAGTCCACTGAATCTTTTAGTATTACTTTACTTGGCCTTATTCACAAATAACCTGGCAACATTAAACTATCGGCAGCCACAACAAAGTCAAAAGTTATGAACTATGGGAACTATGAAATAAAATACTATCTTGACAGAAAAAGACAAGCAAGTCACAATGAGTAAGCCAAAATATTCCTACCATCAAGCCCTGTGATCAGAGAGTCGTGGGTTCTAATCCCAAGATACACTAAGATACACAAGGTACACTTGATTGTACTGTCCCCTGGACGCTGTTCCTGGCTGCCTGTTGCTTCACTTGGTGAATGGGTTAAATGCAAAGAACGAATTTCATGCTGTTCACACTGTGTGCTGGGGTGTGTTCACGTATGACAGAATGGTCACTTTAAACCAGCCGTGAGGGAGCTTCAGTTTCAGTCAGTGTTCCTGATTGACTGTGAGCTGCTGATATCCTATTTTAATGTTACACAATTGTAGAGTGTGTACGTAGGTATAAGCCCATTATTTGTTTAAATTTGTTTTGTCAAACACACTTGATGTTAAGAAGCAACTAGAACTGGACTATACCTCTGTTTTTCTGTCAGAAATAATTTCAAAATCATCTATCAATAAAATCATGTGCCACTTTTTAAAGAATATATGCTCAGTGAGCCAAAGACAAAGGACCAAATGAAAGTTATCAAGATTATAAATATTAAATCATTTCACATATATGAATCCTTAGTTCCTTAAGATGATAAATAACCACAAATATTTTTCTGGAGATCTAACTGAATGTAATTTTGAGGGTGCATGTGGACATGCTTCATTTCTGCAGGCTGAGGTGTGTGAAGGGTCCAGGCTGGCTCTGAGGCCTCTGCTCCATATGTCAGAAGAGGAAGCTGTCTGCCTGGGTCCAGGCTGCAGTATATCTCTGCTGCTCTCTGGGAGCTGCTCCTTGTATCTCTGAGTCTCAGGGGACCACACTGTGATAGATGGAGAGAGCATACCACACACCCACCGCGGGAGGGCCGAACAGGTCAGAAACACACATATACACACAGAGCATACACGGATACCCACAGGTGGACACATGGACATTCCCTGCTATATAAACTTCACACGTGAAGTCAGCCATGACCCCTTTGGACCAAGACATCAAACATCAGATTTGTCCCTTTATTCCTGAGCTCAAAAAGGTTGTGTCTTTAACTTTATCTTCTTAAATATTTGATTGTTGTCCCCAGATTTACATTTAATAAGTACAAGACATGATCCGCCAATACATGAAATCACACCTAGTGCTGTAAAGTATATTTTGAGGTCATTTAAATTCTAACATTAGGTGAAGAGGAAAATGACCAGTATTTTACTCTTGGAAAAATTATGAGATTCTGATTCCAAACTAGATTCTGTTCTGTTGGCTTAATAACGTTGAAATGTATGTTTAGACACTGCATTATTTGTAGCTCAATAAAATCTGCGTTTAGAGGGAGACAGGCTCCTTAATTCACTCATTGTTTTTGTTAATATTTGGTAACTTCAGTGGTGACAGATATTAGTTGGTAAGGCTGTAATATATGCACTAAAAATACAGACCTCCTCATTTTTTAATTAAATCCTATTCATTTTTGTAGTGCAGTATAATGTCTTTGCATTCTGTCTTACGCTCACACATTTTTAAACACATACACACACACACACACACACACACACTCACGCATATGTAGAAAACACAGATGGACTCTGTTATCCATGGGTTTCATTTTCAAAACTGAACACCACTATCCATACGCTGCTGAATGGATGATTTCACGACTGAACCGTTACAGGATGGTGAGGGATTTGATACAGCATGCTTCATCGGGCAGTGAGAGATGGCAGAAGCGGTGGAGGACAAGAGAGAGCGTGGGAGGGAGAGGGTTGACTCTAGTTGGAAACACAATCTGATTGCTCTCATGTGTGCTGGCATAATCTACTCTCAGTACCATGTGTGTGTGTTTGTGTTTAGGACCAAGTGTATAGTTTATGCGGTATATTTATACTGGGTTGCAGCAGACACACAAGGAGCCGGGTGTATGTTTACAGATGCTGCTGGATATGGTCTCTCTGTACTAATATGTTAACAACCAGCAGCCTTGAGCAGTGCCTGGCCCCGGAGTATGCTAAAGATATTATATTAGTTTATGACCAAACAACAGGAGGCAAAGAGGAGGAAGAGACAGGCCAGAGGAGGGAGGCCATGGATACACTCAAAGCAGACACACTGCAGAGGAGAGATGTGTTTGGGTGATCAGACTTACGTTTAATGATCTTGCATCTGTGCCCACTTTTCCATCCTAAACTGTCAGTCACATTTGCAGGGTTCTAATAAGGACACGGTTAAATACCTAAGTGGCAACATGATGATGCATGATTATTATTGTGTCAGTACAGATTCATGGATCAGGCTAAAAGAGAGGGGTCTGGGAGATATATTTTTTAAATGGTCCCAAAATGACTGTTAGAACCTTTGAGTAGCAAGAGGCGTAAAATCGAACAAAACAAATGGCTATTGGTCAAGCACAGTACATCTGTTTCTTCATGGCTCCTATTAGAAGCAGATTTAATATGACTTAAATGCTTCTATACTCTTAGAACAGTGGTGCCCAGCTCTGATACTGAAGGGTCAGTGACCAACAACATTTGGTAGTTTCCTTCTTCAAACACACTCATTAAACTTGGCAATTAAGAGTTGAGTTGAACCAGGTGTGTTTGAGAAGGGACACTGGCCCACCACCACTGGAGTTGGACAACTCTGACCTAGAACATTTTTTGATACAACTTGTTTTAGTTTCTCATTGTTTAACTCCAGTTCATGGATGAAAAATATAGTATGATAATGTGATGAATTTTGACATTTCACAGAAAAAACTGGGCTCAAATTCTAAGAATATCTCCGAGAGTTTATTTACAACAGAAATCAGGCAACAAGGTAGTGAACACACAACAGCATTAACAAAGCTGAGCTCAGACCAATACATACAGGAAACCCTGCCTAGATACACAGGACTACCAGGATTCACGTCCATGGTATAATACTATAATTCATAGCTGTTTATCTTGTGTAAAGCTAAGGTTAGCTAGATTACAAGCAGGGCAATAATAGCTATCTCTACTTCATATGTTACAATAGCCACCATTTATTGTATAGCTAGGTGTTTTTACTCTGTAACTACTTACTATTTCTCTCTGTTCATACTGTATTCATCCTTCTGCATAATAACAGATTTTTTAGCCATATCCACCTTGTAAGTTTTTAGCCATAATTCGGACAAAGCCATAATTCAGGCATAGTTCGGGCAGATTCACTGGTGCTTTGCAGTGCTGTTCAGCAGCATCCCCTTGCCCAGGCGTCATCATCCTACTACCTGGCCCAGAAGAAGGCCACACAGTTATACTGAATGACTTTCCTGTTGCATGCATGCACTTGGAGCTTTAGCCCCATCTAGCTTATATGGTCACCCAACTACCCTGTGAATGTGGAGATGTAATTAGTATGCTTGAATAATGAACAATGAAAGAGAAAAGCCTTTATAATTAAAAGCAAATAATGCATTTTTATCTGGAGGAGGACAAGAAAAAGAAAAATTGATAGGGCCTCCTCTTTTTCTTTTCCTCTTCCTCCAGATCAGTAGGGGGTGTTTCTAGTGAACTGTGGATTACCATTAATACACCTAGAGCTGAACAGCTTCAGATATCATAAAAATACAGATTCAAACTCAGGAGTGGTGCTAGGTTCGAACAATTGGGCTATAACTGCCAAAGAGATTTTCTGGGATTAAAAAATGTATATTCACATTCAGGATGCCTTTCACGAACAGAGCAACCTGTTGCTCCAACCACTACTAAAAATAAACTCCTCCAGCTACATGCGCCCTCAGCGCTGGTATTGGTCTTTCATGTCATAAGCATGATCACTTTAAGAAATGGAAAATTAAGAAAAATTCTATTCAAATTATATGGCTGTCTGTTAATGTCAGCTATGCTTGAGTTGGGATTCTTGTTCTAGTAAAGATAATAAATGGCATGGATAATGTTGATGTTACCAAATATAACACTACCTCTTCACAGGATAATGTGTGTTGTGGGTGTGTTCTTGAACTATGTGTTTGCTATTTATTATTATTTTTAGGCTAACTGTTGGTATCTATGGTGTCTATCCAGCAGAATTCTCAACAGATAGACTGTGCTGCTTCCATGTTTTTACAGTGGGAAACCAAAGATTTGTGAGATGTTTTGCACACAGAGCCACTTAGCCAGAGATCACTGACTAGTTTTGGGTTGATTTGCAAAAAAAACAATGAAAAACAGAATATAATTTTATACTCTTATTTAAAGGTCAAAATGACGTTCCTATCCCTTTACCTTTCTGTGTGAGCACTCAACAAAAGACATGGGTGGGTACCACCCGTAAATGCTTGTAGTCAGTCCAGTTACCGAGAGCCTGTAAACAAAAGAACACCTGTCAAAAAAACTCATAGATTATTGTCTCATGCAGTATACTGCGAATCATAAAAATGTCTTTCTGGATTATCTTTTTTATGATGGAGTATTCCATTGTTTCCTAAATGTTATAATTCAATGTTCATTGGTGCACTCCTGAAGATAAAAGTGTCCAAATGGTGATTTTGAATCTCTCTCTAAGAAACCACTCATTTAAAATTATTCATTAGGGAACCAAAATTGGTTTCATCCATGGCATTGCTCCAAAGCTACAGCATGCAATGAATGTTAACGTTCCTTTAAGAAAAACAGGCTGACTCTGAAAATCTTGCTCCCTTATGACAGTTCCCAATTCGAATGAAGCTAACTCCATAAAAACAACAAAATGATTCTCCTCTTTATATAAACCACAGTTGATAGACTTGAGTGCGCCAGCTGAGAAAGCATATATACAGGCGTCCAGTTTCATGTCTATAAATCTGGGCTCCCCTGCAGAGGGGGATGATAAAAACTCCTATAGGGCTGGTATGGACAGGGAAAAAGCGCCTCATATATCATATCAGCACAAAGAGCTCCCTGCAGTCCAGGTTAAGAGATATATCCTGTTGTCTTGCAGAGCCAGTGCCGTTACATGGTCCAGCAGAGGCCTATTCCCTCACATCTCCTGCTTTTTACTGTGCTGGATCTGTGTCTGAACTACTTAAGCACCTAGTGGAAATTTTACAAGAAATGTCATCAGCATTCATGGCCTGTCCTGCTCAATACATGTACAGTTATCTCATGCTTGCTATAGGAATGCTGTACAATGTGACAAATAATTGTTCAAAAGAGGACCAAGTCACTTGGGATGATAAAATCGTGCACATTAAGAGGACAGAAAAAGTCAGTGACATAGCCACATTATATAAAGGTATCCAGACACACCCTCTAATTAGTGAACTGAGCTACTTTAGGGAGCACCCAGACTCATTCATTCAACTGGATGCACACACTGCTTGTTTAACCTCTGCTGAATAGCACTGCCAATAAAATGAGATGATTTGAAATAGCCTCACATGAGACTAATCATCCATCATGAGTTTCTGACCTCTGTAATATTCTTGCGGCTGAATGCAATCAAATCCTCAGAGCAATGTTCCAACATGAAGTCAAGTCAAGTCAAATGTATCTATATTGCGCTTTTTACCACTGACGTGCAGAGTTCAGGGCCAAGCCCCTAGTGAGCAAGCCAAGAATGACAGAGGCAAGGAAAAACTCCCTAAAGCTGGAAGAAGAAACCTTGAGGGAACCAAGAATGAAAGGATAACCCGTTCTCCACTGGTTTACACGTGATGGCAACAAATCCATCCTAGATGAGTAGGGGCTATAACTGCAACAAAAGGGGTGCACACTTTCTATTTATACCTTTAAATTCAAACTTGCATATTCATAGGAAGGGGGAAAGTAATAAATAAAAAAAACCACTGAAACAAATAATGTGAAAGCAGGTTTTTCAAATAGATGTGTTACCTGGATGGGTTTCTGAAATACTTTAGGATAAAGTGAACATTTTAAGGAGCAAAGAACATTACAAATGCTTTACATCTGTTTCATTTGCCAAGGAGATACATAAATCACTGGTAACCAGTCCAGACACAAACAGTAATCAGGCAAACCACTTACAAGATTTGTCTGATTACCACCCAACAGAGGCCTGAAAGTAGACCTGTGAATTGTAGTCAGAGTGCTGAATCCCTCTGTTGCTAATCATTAAAGATTAGGTTTGAAAACACATAGGCTTTTTTACATTTAGAGGAAATTATAAAAACATTCACAAAACACAAATCTGTAGGTCACATGGTGTTGCTGCATGTATCTGTTACAAGCACATTCTAAATACAGACATGGTGTGCAGTTCCTTGTAGAGTGTAATAAAACTGGATTTGTATAATCTGCAGAAGGAATTTAAAACCTGGAGTTCTCAGTTTGTGAAATCTCTAGTTTGTAGAACATGCCTTTACCTTCATAACTGGGAGTGAAGGGAAGCATGCACAGTATGCAGAAAGAAAAACAGTAAGTAGATGTCCGGACGTCAAAATAGAACAGGGATGGCAGGTCTTCACACCTCTGGTTTATTTTGCTTTCTAACTGTAAGCAGGGAGGGTGAGAGAGGGAGGGTGAGAGGGAGAGAGGGAGCACAGGAAGAGGTGATGAAAAGGGCCATCTGGCCAGGGAGCTGTTGTATATCAGTATATTAATCCTCTATCCCAGAGTGATGAGTAGGAGTGAGAGAGAGGGAACGTCGACAGAGGGAAAAGATGATTATGCATGCCTTACGCCATCGCTCTTTCAATCGCCAAGGAGACAGATCAATCACTGGTAACGGATCCAGACACAAGCTCTTACACGACGAGTGTCAGTTCAACACAAGCTCTGTGGTAGACAGGTTAATTGTGTTTACTGACGAGGTACACTTTAAAGGTACAAGCTTGTAAAGCTCTTGTAGTAAAAACAGTGTTAAGGCAAACTAGTCTTAACAAAGGCAGAGATAATAAGTCACATGGTTGGAAGATGATTTCCAAATTAGAACACCCACATGTCTCTAAGTGTCCACTCACTGCCACTTATTTTGGCCATTATATATTAATGAAAATATGTAAAATCATGTTTAACCTTGATCCTGGTAGAAAATCTATGTAACATAATAAACATACCATGTAGTCTGAAGATCTCAGAAAGACTGAATATCCCAAGGCCTAAATGCTGGCTGAGCTATTCTTAGAATATAAAATTATGTAATAAAGTTTTGGACCTGCTGGCTATTTAGGTATATTGTTACTATAACTTTACAGGAGAGAGGCAGTCTTTATTTTTAAATGTAGTTCAAGTGAAAAAGAACCTGGACCAGTTGTATTCTGTCTAGTCTTCATGAACATTTTACACAATCTAAAGGCCGGCTGCTCTGTAAAAATAAAATTGAGATAAAAAAAAAAAGATACATGGTTTTCTTTGGACAGCTACAACAATCTAATGTTACACACAATGGTCACATCAGAGCTGGAGATTCAGAGAAGGGGAAAAATAGGACACTAATAGAGGAAAATATCGACGGACCATTAAAAAACCTGGATAATTTACAAGCTGGAGACAACCAAGGTTGCTTCAGAGGTCATACAAACGACCGCTTTGGACAAGGGTCAGTTCTTAGCTCTCCCTTTCTGTCATCTCTACAACTTTAACAAACTAAATTAGCAAGAAATAGCTCTAACTTTGTCCTGAAATGTTTGACTTCAGCTCTTTCATTTTATCCAGCAGCTGTTCGGTGTTGCTGTAGATTTTCATTCCAAGAGAGCAGGAGCTGATCGACTTTGTGAAGACTGAGACCACCTGATTAAACAAGTAAAATCATATGTTCCCTCTGACCTGAAAGGCAACTGTAGTCACACTGGCCCTTTGTGGACAAGACTGGATACCCCTGCTGTGATCATTAATTACAGCTTTTTCCCACAGTCGAGCAAAGAGGAAAGACAACTCATCTTCTGCATGCTTCACACTCTAAACTGCATGTTCTACTTTTATATCACCCCATCTCTCTTACCCAGATCTGGCTTCAGATCCACTCCAGGTCCCTCTGTGAATATAAACCTGCTCAGATTTTCACCTGCTGAGACTATGAAACCTAAACTGGCGGTAAAAAAAAAAAACCCCAGCAACAACAACAAAAAAAACTGTTCACACAAATCAGGGTACATTTCTCCAGGTCACACTCTAGGATAAAATTATAAAACTCAGCCCTCTGCTGTCCTACCCCACTCTGTGCTTATCAAGTCCGCTGTGTGTGAGGGAGTCTTGGGGCAATATATAGAACCGGACCGCTGGATCATACCTCTGCAAATCTATCATTCTCCCAATTTTTATGAGGAGAGAGAAGGATAGAGCTGTACTCTATAAAAGTTATTTTAAAAGGTTTTCCCGCCCTGTCCATGGCATGTAGGAGCTGCAGTGAAGCGTGTAATCGTAACACCATGTCCGAGGCTGGAGAGAACTCACAGGCCAAATTGTCTGTGTCATCGCCTGCGCCTGGCTGTGAAATACTAGGGCTGACATCATCACCCTTCGCAGAGGGAGGCAAGAGTGTCCTGAGAGGGGGATGCATGGTGAGGTAGGAGGCTTTGAGCGCAGCTAGTACGTTTCGGCTGCAGGGAGATTACAACAGGGAATGCTGGGTCTGTTCACATCATTACATTCTATTCCCCTGATGAGCATTTAAAATTATTACCTGTTCCTTTTGCCCTTTAAATGTTGTTTCCACTCTCCTCGCTCTTCTCTTCTTAATCTTCTGCCATTACTCTCTTCTTTCTGTTTGTTGTTTTCATGCCACTGAGCTGTCATGGATGTAGCAGAAACATTGCCTCAGCCCAGAGCAGTTCCAACAGCAGTTCCAGGGAGGGTGTTAAAAATTTGATACCATACAAACCAATGAAAAGAAACAGTCCAAATAACAAACAAACAAACAAACAAACAAAAATGTTAATATATAAATGTGCAGAGAGAGAGATGGTGATACAGAGAGAGATAGTCTAAGTATATTGCTTGTGTAGAGGTTATAATATCAAACCTGAAAACATGTGTGTCGAAACACCCCTACTGTTTCATGTGAAGAATTTGAGATGTTTTCACAAGTGCTGAAAGAGAATCTGTCTCCATCTGAAATTTCATGATCCTTGAAAAGTGGAACTAAAAGTGGTAGCGGAACTGAAAGCTGATGACACTAACTATGATGGGATGGGCCTGCTGAAGTTCCCGCTTATGGCGGCTTTCACAAGTTTGTTTTGCAGGCAAGTGTCAGCTGTGGCAGCTAAGCACCCTGTGTCCATGACGACCGACTCCTTTCCCCTTTTTTAGGTATGTGACACATGAAATATGACTGGGATCAACTGCACCTGACCCTCTGGGAGATAGCCAGAGGGAGAAAAGCATTAAACCATGACCTTGACTTTCAGATGTAAATACATTTAACTAAAGACTGCCCAGTGCACACACACACATGTACACCATCACACACACAAACACACACACACACACACACACACACACACACACACACACACACACACACACACACACACACAC
>JBBMFX010000002.1:10438125-10459108 GCA_037832545.1 Rhabdalestes septentrionalis | reverse complement strand
GTGTGAACATTGGGCTAAATGATGAAAAAATGACACCTCTAAATTTGTGAAGCTGTTTTTACAAACGGCGCCCCATACACATGTGGACACACTCACTACTTAACTAATTTGTTGGTTTATATAGGTACAGGTACATTTTTGCTAAATAATACAATTTTCACAAAATAGTAAATGGCTTGTATGATGGAAACTGCATTTTTAATACACAATGTTTTATGTAGTTTTATGTAATGATAAAACTCTTAAAGTTGCAAAATGTTGTACATGTCCCAGACCCTACTGTCCATATAGAGAAACTAAAGCTTCAAAAATAAACTGCTTTAAACACACTAGTCACAAAGCCAATGTACACATTGATTTATTTTGCCTATAGCACTTTTGCTTCATCTATTCACAAAGTTATGGGCAGTATTTTAGCCTAGACAGATTTTTGAATAAAGCACAATAGATTGCATCAAATCACAGCAGTAGTCCTTAACAAACCAGTCAAAGGCATAGAAAGGAAAATAGAAACATGCAAATGGGGAAATGGGCTAAACAAAGACTGAAACATGAAAAAGGTTTTTGGTTAATAAAGGAAGAAAAAAATTACAATGCAAGAAAATACAATTCAGAAAATAGGAGCATGTAACTCCTTAAAAAGCATAATTATGTACTGTTTAATTATGGATTCCTAAATGAAGGAAAATAAGCAGTAGAGCCTCTGAAAGGTGCTGCTAGACAGACCTCCCTGGGCAAGAGAGAGGGTTTTTTGGAGCCTGGTCCCTCTGCATGGCCAATATAGTGCAATAAGGCTACATTAGCCGTTAACTTCTCAGCAGAGGTCTCCTTAATGAGCTGGAGACTCTGTGGTGAACAGAGCCAGTTCTCACACCTCGGACGAGTTAACTTGTGTGTGCGTTTTTGTGTGTATGTGTGTGTGTGTGTGTGTGTGTGTGTGTCTTCAAAAACATGTGTGGCTTATGAAGGTTTGAACTGCACAACATATTGTAAGCAGGGGCTTTTGACATGTGCAAGGAAGATAAAGAGCCTAATTCCAGACACTTGGATCATTGAAGTGTACCAGTAAAAAACAGAAATAATTTTTCTACTAATAATATGTCAACTCATCATGTAGCACCACATACTGTCAGTCTAATGAAAAACCTAATTTGCCTTTGAAAAGGCTCAAAGGATTTTTTTTACATTATACATGTGTATTTTAAGGTGACTACTGTGATGTTCTTCAAAAAGACAACCATTAACATGCTCACCACCCCTTTCCACATCCCCCCTGTGCCCGTGTGAGAACACACACATATTCCCTCTCACGCTTCCCCTCTGCAGGAATGCCACTGATCAGCACAAAGTCACCAGAATTATCGCCTTAATTTTTTTTAATACACCATGCAATCGGGGCTATTTTATTCCTTCCCACAGGTGTTGGGAGCTAATGCAGTTGGTCATGTGATGGCAGGGGGATGCCAGAGATGGCTTGGGGGCCGTGAACAGAACCAGCGGCCTTCAGCCCAGCCTGGAATAACAGTGTTAACAACCTGCAATAGCATCACGGCACAACCACTAAAACACACAGCACACCAACAAATGCCCTCGATTGGGCCCTTGATCCACTGAAAAATGTTGAATTAAAGAAAATAGAAAACATTTTGTCTGTCGCTACAGTCACTATTTGGAACAGTTACAATACATATAGTTACCTTTTTAATGCAGGAATGCAGTTGCCCATGTATCTCATCAAATCATTTTACTTGGCAAATTATGAAGTCATTCTAGTCTCCTAACTAACTTTCTCTAAATAGTAACAATAATTAGGGCTTATAATAAAAAAGGGTTTTCATGTTAAATACACTGTAAGAAGTTACTGCCCACAGGAAACGTGGAGATGCTGAACTCAGCACTATGATCTCATGGTTTAAGAAAAACTTGGAGTCGCCATGCTAGTGTGATTTCCATGGTATTACTTTACTGATTGATATCAAGACCTCACAGGCTCAACAGAAACCCTAACGGCCTGTGGATTAAAGTGCAAATGGATCTGCACAATTGTTTCACTTCCTCTCTAACACTCATGCAGTTGTGCACATGCAACTAGAAGGCTATCCAGTTCCTCTTAATGGTAAATTCTTACTCTGTTGGGGGTCGTAATGGACTTTCCAGGCTAAATTAAATAACATGTCTTAAGAAATGAAGTGCAGCGCACACTGGGGTGTGGGAGAGAAATAGGGCAGGAATAAAAACACATCTTACCCTCAACTTTTCAGTTCTTCAGATCTAAAAACCCATCACATTTTATGATCAAGTATTAAATCTATATCTGAATACTTATTAGAGAAACTACTCATGATGATTAGACCAATACACATGACCTGAAATAAAATCTTGTCACATTGATTCAGCTTTGTTATTTTCTTTCTCCTATAAAGTTATAATTCTGGACTAATCAGGTTTATAATTATACCACAAGAGTCTGTCATGGCTGGAGGATATTCCGAGTACTTGGAAACAGGGCACCTGGTCAACCTCTCATTAACACATACTTTAAAGAAGCATGGCGGCTGTCCTTAGAGACAAAACGCATTATAAGGGACACGACACCTCCACCGGTTTATCACTGACCCCGCAGACCCTCTGCTGTAGGCAAGTGACCTTCTCTTGCCACAGGTCAGCTCTCCAGCCTCATACACAGAGCAACATGGAAACAATGCTGAGGTGATCATTTACACAAACATATAAAATAAACATTGTATGAGGAGGCACCTGTTGTGTCTGCCTAGTGACTGGGACACTGAGAATTTTGGCTTCCTGCTTTAAGATGAAAATAGGTCCCAGTGTTTAAGAATTCTAAAGGCAGCTGCAGTTTCCAGTTACAGATCAAAGTGCTTTAAGAAAGAGCTGGTACATTAATATAGAAAATTTGACATGTACAACATGGTTATGATCAAAGTTTACTGAACGTAGGCATATATGAGCTCTATAAAAGTGACATAAGTCCTAAAATGCTAAAGGTATATATATATTAAAGTTCAGTTTAATGGCATAGAAAAAAAAAATTGTGTTTCTGAGTAGTCTTTTGCCTTGAGATGAGGTTCAATCTATTGGGCTACAGTGCAATTTTTTTTCAATTGTCAGACATGAATTGTCAGACAGAAATTACATCCAATCACTTAATTGCAAAATGCAAAATTCTCCTGCGTTCTATTATTGTTAGGTGTGCTAAAACAATCCTATATTATTTTGATAAATTCACAAAAAAGCACCTTAAAAACTGTAAAGTTGACTTTAAAATGTAATCACGGCTGTGCAAAAGCCTTATGAAAATTGTTTGAATCTGTTTATATCAGCAGCAAAAACACAAGTGAACATTAGAATTAATTAAAATAAACAATGAACATTTATTTATTTATATATGTTTTACATTTGTTTTTTGTCATTTGCTTAATAAAACATTGTAAACTATATGTGTCTTGTGGTCCGTCACATGGTAAGAATCCAACTCCACTCCTCTGTTTGAAGTTGGCCCCTACATTGCACCAACAACTGGTTAGAAAAGGACTGTTTGAATGTCAGTCGTTCCTTATGCACGTTACATAATTCCCATGTAAGTAGCTTTCAAACAAAGTGTTTGTCTGAAAGCTTAAATATTAATACTAATGAAATGTGACGTGCTTTGGAGTGTATTGATAATGAGTGAGAGTTTAATGTGAGACTCTTCTGTTGAACTGGACACAATCCAAATAGAGACCACAGTGTACCATACAGAAAAGCCTTTTATTTGAGCCTTCAGGAACAAAAATGATTATTTGTTTCACAGATGGCCACCCCTTGCATGTGTCCCTATTATGTCATGCAGTCCAGAGAAAAATTAATTTCCTCTACAAAAATGAGAAAAGCAGGAAAAGTTCCCTAAAAAGAAAAGAGAGCACACTGCTTCATTTGCCATGCTTTTTGTCTCACCACAGAATTAGAAACAAGTCTGCAGTAAGAACCCAGCTGAAAGACAATAAAATAATGAATCACAAGACCACAAAGAATCAAGTGAGATAGACATAGTAAAACACTTTAAACTTTCTAACAGACCATAAAAAATTAGTAAATAAAAAAAAAATTCCATTCTGAGTGACTTTATTATGGATGTTGTGTATACTAGAGAGTGACACCTGGAGCTCAAGACGCATATAAAAACAAAACAAAATAAAAGAATTTAAATCCTGCTCACGAAAGAGCCACACTACAAGATTTTCACAATGACATTTAAGAATCCTTTGGCAATATTTAATAAAGTATTAATTATATACATTTTTATTAATTGTACAAATGAATAATGAGAATAACCAAACTAATAAAGATTAAAAATAAAGATTCTTTTTTCCCCCAAAAGATTTTCCTCTACCACCAGGGGGAGTTTTGAGCTGCATTTCACAAGCTGCAGCTTAATGTCAGCAGTCCCCTGGCTTGTAATCAGTTCGCGAGAGTGTATAGGGAGTTGCCTGTTGACATTCAAATTTGAATTACTTATTTTTGTATAGGAAATTAATGTTTCTCTAGCACACATGCAAAGAGTAGCTAAGTGTGAAATAAATAATCAGTTTTGCACCTGGAGGCACAAATAAAGAGCTCTTCTATGTGGTACAGTGTGTTCTAAGGCTGGTTTGGATTCAGTTTTCGTTGAAGAATCCAACAATAAATTGCCTCTTACTATCATTCACTATCCTTCTTTTCAGGGGCCAACTGAGGATATGAGTCTTTGTTCCGTAAATGAGTAAAGCCCAGGGTGGGATACATCAATGTGACATTAAGGAGTGCTGATTCTTTGGAGGGGCCGGTGGCAGGAAGAATGCCTTGAGCGCTGCTTTCAGGCCCAGAGGGAGAGAGGGTTCAGTACACCTGTTGAGCTCTGAGAGCAGCACATGCTATCAGCGAGCAATGCAAGGTCAGTTCAGATGGCATGGACCCCCACCAGGCTTCCACGGACCTCCGGTGCAAATCTGCAGGGATTGCATGACACCTGTCAATCACAATGCAGAGGAAAAACATCTCAACCTGGTTTCTGTTGCCTCTTTGCCGCTGCATAAGAACATCCCACTAAGTGACATTCTCTCAGGCGCAGTAACAAGATAATGATCTTACAGTGTTACACCAACACTTGGAGAACATTTTGCACACTGGCACATAATGAACAAGACCTCCTAACTCTCCTGCTGATTTGTAGACAATTGCACACCTACTTGTAGTGACTCACAGCCTCATAGCACACTCAACATCATCACACACTGAAGGAAGAGGAGAAACC
Organism: Rhabdalestes septentrionalis; assembly: GCA_037832545.1. Lineage (NCBI taxonomy): Eukaryota > Metazoa > Chordata > Actinopteri > Characiformes > Alestidae > Rhabdalestes > Rhabdalestes septentrionalis. The sequence goes on along the minus strand of JBBMFX010000002.1, from coordinate 10,453,818 downwards.
AGTGTCACTTTTTGCTGAAAACAGTTTGTGTACACATAAAATTTCCACTTGAACCAAATGTACTAAATGTAATATTTGATCCAAATATAAATGTTGTACATTGAAATGAAGTAAATTCAATTTATAATCATGCTTAGGGTAATGTACTGTAGTAAGAAACAAAAGCACTACTAAAAGCACAATTTTTTATTCGGTGATGGGACCTGCCCCCTTATGAGTAAACGTGGCCAAAAAGAAGGTATACTTACTCCATTACATGTACTAAAGTAACAATATTACATGCACTTTGCTGAGTATTTTATGTTTATAATATTTTTGCTTGTGCTCAAGTAAGTTTGAGAAGGAAATGTTTTACATTGTACACACTCACCAACATTTTGCTACCAATTCCTTTTAGGATTTTCATTTTCTTAATATTAAACGGGACACATCACTTGTAAAATCGCATTAAAAAAGTCAAATAAATGTCACTTCAAATGTTCATAGATGCTCCACAGTTGTTCTACAAGATAGTCAATACTTCAGCAGCTTTTTTACCTTTAAAAAAATACATTTTTTATTTGAGTATAAGCACAGGCACAAAGAACATAACACAAGATGTACTGCCAGATTTGGGATTTGGGCTTGGATTGTTCTTGTACAGGCTACTTGTCAGGTTTTGAAAATAGATCTGATTAAGAACAAAAAAAGGCCCAAAGAAAGTACAATCCATTTCTTGAGGGCCTGACAGGTGAGCTCTACTTGGACTGAGTTGTGGGCTGGGACAGGACAAGACAGGGAAGGGCACCAAAAGCTCAAATGTTGTTTTTCCATCTTTTGGAAGGAGTTTGAGGATTTAGGCAGAATTCAAACCCCTTCTCTTTTCCTCTTTTTCTATGCCCATTTTTCTCTATTTTTTTCCACTTTATCCAATCTCATGGTGCAGCAGAGCACAGCTGTCCTTTTTCCCTCTAATTTTTCTCTGTCAGATTTCAACCTATAATTAGCAGAAAGGACATCGGTGAGTCCTCACAAATGTGAGTGTGTGCCTGTGTAGCCAGAACTAATGGCTCTAATCCCCCTCCTCTTGGCCAGCGCAGGGCTGGCAAGTTCACATGTACACACTCCATGGCTCTTTTTCTCAAGCTCACAACCTTAAAGGGGAAACCCCAAAATGCCCCTTACCATGCACAATGATTGAAGTACTGCACTGCATTTTTCTTGATTTAAATGTGGCAATAATTATTATATTTTAAATAAAATATTTTCCAGATAGGGGATTTTAACTAATACAGATTCATTAACACATCAACATTAATGCAGAAAATTATATACAATCTTTCTAGTTTATTTAGTGCCCTGTACTTTTATCAACTAAAACATAAAAAATAAATATTTAAAATATTATTCTATAGAAAACTAAATATGTGTTGAAACTTGAAAAACATAAATGTTAAAACTGTGACTTGAAACAACCATCTACATTTGTGGACATAAGTAAATTAAACCCTGCAGAAATCATAAAAAAAAAAGTAAAAATGACCCAGAGGATCAGTGTTGTGACAGAATGGATCTGAAATCCTAGCATAACAATTTCCACTTTAAATACCAAAACGTAAGTCGGCGTGAAAAATGCGACAAATGCAGCACGCATTTCATAAGCAGCAACATTTCCGCTGAAACGTGATATTTATCCCTGTGTAAACCATGTGGTTTATGATATTACAAAGTCATTCTTATTCTCCTTGTTTCTCACACTTCATTTGGGCATTACCCAGGGGTTCCGCTGGCTTTGGACAGTTCTGCACAATTTGTGTGCCCTGGTTTCTCCGAGAGTTTTAGACCTCAGCTAGTCGGACTAAATTTCGCATTTCAGGTGCTATTGTCTGCCATGAAGAGCCTTGTTCGCCATTCACATTCCTGCACCTACCATGCACACTATTACACTTGCTATGTGCTGCTTTATAGATAGAGGTCTAAAAATATTATATTCTGGCAAAGCAAGAAGATGTTTTGTCCTAATTTTATATTGATCAGCTCATGTGTTGTGGTAAAAACTGGGAGCTCATGTTTTAAATCAGGTTGCTATATTTAGTATGGAATGGTTGTAAACAGATAAAGGATCCCCTTCACACTGGTCACAAAAGCAGTGCCACCAAGCAATCAAAATAAATAAACACATATAGAGTGAAAGATAAGAAAGAAAAAATATATATCAGGCCAAGGATACTTTCTGAGTGACAGGTTCATATGGGGAGACCTTTACCTTGGCAACAAAACTTTGGTTGCTAGGATAACATGGACAGATGGATTGCCTGGCTGATTTTCCACAGTGATCGGCTAGTTCTGAGGGGGGCCGGGGGGAGCATGGTCTTGATTCTCCCTGCACCAGTGAGAGAGCCCCCTGAAATGACTTGGCACTGAGAAAATGTATTAGATTCAGGGGACAAATAATTAACTGACGTCAGCTGGTGGATAAGAGGAAAGGTTGCACTACAAATATAGCCATGCCCCCCTCCTCCAATAAATCGTCTGCGGGAGGCAGGAGGGCAAGAACGTTGGGAATGATGGAATATGTCGAGTGGAGCGGTCCAGCACACTGATTAATGTGACAGAAGGGTCTTTTAAGTCGACCCCAAAATAGAACATCAAACTCTGATCTCAAACAGCAAATCATTCCGTGCTCTGAGAGAGAGTGTAATGTGAACACCACACACAGCTTTTATTTGAGTTGCACTTCAGATTCATAATGGCGCAAGTCAAATCCTCTCAAAATACTTCTGTTGGAGAACTTGTTCCATTCAATAATGGATGGCACAAACCTAATCACTAGTGTATTTATGCAAAGGCATACATATCTGAGCTTGAAATAGTAGAGCCAAAAAAAGTCATTTCATTATAGCAATAGCTTTATCTACTAAATAAACAGTGCAGGAGCTGACATATTTAGGGTCCAGGTTCTTTGCATCGGGGGTTTAGCCACCCCAGAGAGGACCCTGAAAAAAAATCTAATAAAACTGAGCCACAGCAACTGATTGGGTAGAGAATAGGCGCTGAAAACATTTAGCATATCTGCGGGTTTAAGCTGTCCAATGCTGTAAAATTAGCACCTTTACGGAAAGATGGTGAGTGTCTGGACAGGAACCAGCCAGTGCATTGGGGATATTTTGGCAGCTGCCAAAGCAGTGGTTAATGATGGAGCTCATAATATTTCTGTTTTATTGACCTGTCAGTTCTTATCAGGGACTTTCTTTAAAAACAGTCTTCAGCTTTCACTGGTGAGAGGCTGGAACACGGCTGCAGAGGTTGAGGTCCAGTCGAAATTGAACCCTCAACTCCTTTCTGGGCCAGACTTTGTTTTCAAAAGGAAATAAGGGGATCACACCTTTATTCTTAAGAAAAACTGAACATCACTGAAAAGCTTCCTCCTCAAACAAAATCTGCCTTGAGATCTCTAACAGTAGAACTGCACTTTCTTTCACATGCCTCTCCTGGCACCTTGGAGTAAAGGTTTAAATAAAAAGAGTTAATGACAAGGCAGTTTTTTTCTGCTCTACCAGATTTAAATATGAAGACAGAGCGAGAACGCCACATAGCCGAAGTGAAAGTCTCACACATCCCATATGCAGGTTGCAAATCCTGACAACTTTGCACACAAAGTTAGGTTCAACTTTAGCCTCCAAAGTAAACCATCATTCCTTGGCTGGGCCTTGGACTTCACAAAGGCCCAGTGTAGTTATCACCTTAAGTGTGAACGCACAGCTTGCTCTGTTTTTTATAAACAACAGAACACTGCCAAATGAAACACACACAATTCAAACTATTTACTTTAAAAGATTTAATCTCTGACTGCAGATATCCAAAAGTTATATTTTTGTCCAAAAAAGGCGCTAGCTGTTTCATTTCATTCCTCTACTTACCCAGTTTTCACCTGTGCATCAGCACCAACGTAACACTTACAGTTATTTCCAGTAGCAAATATTTGCAGGGATAATATTTTTGGTCTTATCATAATCAAATAATAAGGCACACATGAAGAGGATGGTGACCATGGTAAGCTCTGGTTTGTGATTATTTTGCATGGCTTCACCCAGCAGATTCCCTTCAGCCTTATGACCCCCTTGATCCCTTTGTCCCACAGCCAGGGCACAACAATAAATTGTTGTGCAGCAGAAAGATTGATGTATGCGGTGTGGAATCTTCATGTGATGTGACGATATCTGGAACATGTACATTCAATGACTGCCGACCCACATGCCTAGAGAAGCCACTTTTAGACCATCCTCTCACCCAGAGCTATAATGTGAAAAGCCCTCAGCGCTGTAATTTGTCTGGTGAAACCGTGAGGAGATTCAGCGACACAAGGGGGAAAAAATCTATGAGGAGGTCAGTTGTGTTAAATGGAAACAGAAGACATTTATATAGAAGCAATGCATAACTTTTGGTGGCCAATTTACATATTAATTTTCATACAAATTTTCATCAGTTGCATTTAAAGTATAACTCTTAAATACCCAAATGTTGGTGGGAATGTCTGTTCATCTAAACCAGGGGTGTCAAATCCTGGGTCCAGTGATTTCCCTGCTCAGAAACACCTGGTCCACCTCACCAGTTAATTGCCAGGTTTAGTGAATGTGTTTGAGTAGGAGAACCATCAAACTGTGCAGGACACCAACACAGTAAGTTCTAAATTACTGAAATAATAAATTACTTTAAATAATATTAGAGGTAGAACCCAAGTGTATTACTGTGATGACACTAGGGTTCTACCTCTAATATTATTTAAATATCTACAAACATATTTTTCATTAAAATACTTAAATGGTTCTTTGTATGTTTAAATAGTCTTTTAAATTTACAAAATATATTAACAATTAAAGAACTGTATCTTTTAAAAGTGTACATGTCTTAGTTAGCTATGCTGGAGTCTCTGCCTCAGGTGCTCTGACCACAGGTACTTGGAGAATCTGATATCAATAATAAGTCACTTTTTCATAACTATTTCTCATAACTATGTCATCACCTTCAGGACTATTCCAGTTGCATAATGCTTGGGTATGTGAACTTTCATTTGGCATCAATTGTATTATTCTCACAGTCAGACTTTTTAGCCATGTTAAGCAGCATTAATGTGGATGCCTGTGCCATGCAAAACTATTCAATTATCAATGCCTGTCTTTGCAGTGCAAATAGTAATAAGGAGCTATGAAAAATAATCATGTATTGGTAGGGGAATTAGCCATAATAAACTGTTATTCTCCTGTTTACTGAAGAATGATTAAAGCACTTCATACATTACAAAATACAGTAAAACATTTTGACAATGAATGTAGTTATGCTAGGGTTGGGTCAACAGATGATGCCATCGTCCATCGCCAATGGCCGATAAATATCTTGATGCTGAGCCGGCATGGCGCACACATATGTGGTTCGGTTCATTTGGTCCAGACCAAGGGCAAAAAATGACACATTGTAGAATTTTCTGCCATTTTGGGTCCTTTTTACACTTCATTGAGTGTTCTTGTCCGGACCAGTTGAAAGGGAACAAAATGCTTCACTGACAATATATACATCACTCGCTAGCCAGATTTGCAATTGAACGTATTTTCTAAACTGCTTTTCCATTGGTCAGCATTAACGTACAGGCATCCCGCACTTGGAGATTGCTGGCGGAGATTCTTTGTCTTAACCTGCACTGTTCTACTGATATATTAAACTCCCTTTCCCTGAGCTGTTTGCTGTGTTCCAAAATGGCTGTTTTCTTATATTTTTTTGAAGGTTGGGAGCTAATATGGTCATCGGGCCAAATTTGGACGAGGCTCTGCCTCCTCACAGCTCCCGGTCTGTCCGGGCTAATTTTGCTAAAGCACCTACTATAAACAAACACCTCTCCTCATCCCATAATTCACAGCGCAGCAGACTACGGCAGTTGAAATAGTACAAAAGGAGGCGCAGTACTTTTTACAATTGGGTCTGTTCGAGTTTGGATCGTGTTCTCACCACCAACGAACTGCGCCAGGGTTTGTTTGAAAGGGTAAAACAAAGACCGTGTGGGTCAGTTAGTGGAAACAGTAGGCTACAGTTAATTAATGCCCAACCCTAGTTTACGCTCTACATCAAAGTTATAATTGTATGTGTGGTTGCAGGAGCACATGGTCTGTTGTTGTAAGACTGAGACCACTGAATAAATATTAACCATCATATGTATTCCGACATATGTGTTTTTAATTAAAACTTGCAGCTACACTGGTTCTTTTTTGCATAGGATCGGTGTCCCTGTTTCTGCAGTAACTCTTAGGGCCTCATTAAGACCACGTTCCTGCTAAAAATTAGTAGTAGAATTTAACAATACAAATTACAATTTATTAATTATTTAAATGTGTATCAATAATTCAACCCTTAACTGCAATTCAACTTTACAAGTAAATGTAATAGTTAAGTACCATAACTGTCAACAAGCCAAAAAACTGATAGGCTTACTACTAATACTAACCATTTACACCCACTATTAGCCCCCCAACCCTGTTGACCGGGTCATGGTGACTACACCTCAACACTCACCGCTGCTCCAAACTCTTCACTTCATAGCACTCATCACCAATGAGCAGTGTGCAGACTGCAGTCTGAGAGCATATAGGCTTAGATCACAGGTACTCTAGGTCTCCTGGGTATCTAAATCAAGGGCTCTGCCAGTACCAGAGGTTCTAGGAACAGAAGTGGAGTCATATTTAAACTACAGGGGCACTAGGGGCACTAGGGGCATTGTATTTCTTCAAACTATCCTACCCTCTGTGTCCAATAACACAGTTCAGTTATTTGTTTTTATTCTTTTTTGTATGTCTCAGTGGTCCAATTAAGATCTCAGTCAGTTGATGAACATGTTTCCTGTGATATTTTGACATTCAGAAGTGCAAAATGCATTAATTAAACAGTGTCATCAGATTGGTGCCATCTGAAATAAATGTAACGACCTGGTGACACATGAGTGGTGTAAACTATCAGATACGTGGCACCAGGACAGAGGGAAAGATATCCCCCTGCTATTAGATTACATTAGGCTGAAGCAGTGGTCATATGCTTATGTGTGAGTGAAGTGACACTGCAGTGTGTCTCCTTATCTGCACAACTAAGGCTTTTGGGTAATAAGGGGTTTAGAACTGTTTGCGTTTAATTAGGTCTTATGCTCTATTGGGGAACACTGAGGCCATGTTCCGCTGTAATGTTATCTCTAAGGTTTAGCCATTGCTAAAGTGATTAAAAAATGCCCACGCCAGCACTGTGATATGGAGACCAACGGAATGTTCCACTTGATCATCCAGAACATACCAAGTCATGACAGCAAAGTATTTGGATTTCTCTGTTCCAAGGAGAAGTGCTCTCTTCTGCAAACTAATTTTTTGCCCAATTTGTTTCCCCAGACTTCACTGCCAATTACAACTCACTAGTTAAATGTTCTCCATCTCACAACCCCATCATGCTGGAAGAATGAAGTCTAGAACATGCTTCCTCGGGGACCCATGAATTATCTCCGATCCACTGAATATATCCAAATGGCCTCTAACTTAGCATCACTGAACAGCTCAATGCACTTGGAGGAAATAAGTTTAATTTAGATTGCATCATTCTAAAAAACAAGGATGCTCAATATCTCATAAAATCAACTATGATCTCATACATTATATGCACTCACAGATTAATACCAAATTCTCTATGAATAGGAAACACTTACTGCCAGTTCATTTGGTCCTAGCAGTGCTAACACAGCCTCTCTTATTTTGTTCTTGCACCAACCAATATGTAGAGGGATTACATGAGATAAAATATATACATCGCCCTGAATAAGAGTGCCTGCCAAATGCCGTAAATGTAAAAATGAATAGGTTTGTGAAAATACATTATTTACGTACTGACTAACAAGCATGAAATAAAAATTCATCCCTAATTAATTCAGGAAATGCAGGCATTGTTAAGCTAATGATGGGATGTTGACCACTTTTCTAGAACCTCTGGAGCTAAGGTTGAGCATGTAAAAAAAACGGTTTGATTTATTAAGTACTAATTGCTGGTGTGAATACCTCAGCTTTTGAGTGGCCTGGGTTACTGACAGTGTCCGCTGAGTGTGAGCTTTTAGTGGCTGGCAGATTCATAGGGTGAACCCCCACTGGGTATGGAATATTTTTGAAAAGTTGCAAAGTTGTTGCCACCACTTGAAAATCACCCCTCATGTCCTCAGGGGGTATTGTTTGTTTTTTCCACTTCCAACAGGCCAGTGATTGATGAGAAGGGGCTGTCAGAGCAAAGAACTGAGAGATGGGGTACAAGAGTGAGAGGGAGAGAGAAGGGGAGAGAGAGAGAGCAGGATGGAAAGAGTGAGAGAGAGGGACAGTTAGACCTAAAATAAGTCTGCCCTGGGGTCAGTCAGGACTGCTCCCAGGTTGACAGTGGAGGTGTGTTCCTGGGCCGTTGCACAGACCGCATGACTAGGATGACAGACAATCGTGGGGTGCCCAAAAAAGCTCGCCGTACAGGACTATTTGTGGAGCAGAAATTCAGCCATGGACACACACTGTCAGCTCATGATGGATCATGGTGATGGGGTAGGGAGTGCGGCTGGGGAGGGGGTAGGGGCAGCCCTTATTGCAACACTGGGTTTTTAGGGACAACATTTCACCATCCATGTACCTGGATTCCCTTGTTCACTAGTGGACTAGGAGCAGTTCATGATGTGGTGGTCTGTGCCAATCAAACACATCTGCTTCTAGTTTACCAGTGGTACTTATGTCGAAGATCTTATATCAACTCTGCGTTCTGCTGGATTTTACGTAAGGTTTCATACATATGACAGTAAAATATAAAATGCTACTATTGAGTTTGGATGCAGCATTGCTATGTGCCATAACATGCCTGGAGGGGAATTCTAAGCAGTTGTGTTTGCCACTTGATCATGCAGACTCCTGATATTCTGGCAAATCATATTAGGTCAAAAAGTAGGGAAAGGACCCTTCTAGTATTATTTCTTAGAGTGCATGTGGACTTTTGCATTCTTTCATTTACAAAGCACTGATCCTCAAACCGAAACCCCACCTGAAAAACCTCTGTAGTGCCAGTGAGTTTACTGGCTGCATCTTCAGAGGGAATGTACCTGTGTTTTAGGGCTTCACACTATATCGTCTGGTAATCATAGTTACAATTTTGGTACAACATGTAAATGAGTCTCGGACCTGTCACAGTGTTTTTTCACAGGGTGACCAATCATAGCTCCATCTAAGTGTCATTGACTCTCCTGATGAATCGAGGTATCCAACAAAAGTCAATCTTCAAGACTTCAAGACACTAAATGGCCATGGTGTTCTATTTGTTATTATATGCTGCATTTTTCCTCCATTTCATTTTTCCAGGAAATTTTTTTCACTTTTCTATTGGCTGCCCTGTGTTGCAGCAACATGGGGACAGAAACTCCAACTGCCGCATAAATAGGCGTGATTTACCTGCTGTACACTGGAAAGGGAAATATGTGTAAACGTGTTGGTTATATGACATCACATAGACTATGATGGGAAGCTTATATATATACAGTGAGCACATGAAGTATTTACAGACTTCAACCACTTACATGACAGAAAATTGATTATATGGAACCTTTATAATACTGAATGTGATATTTTCTTCATATCATGTGGCTCTACTATAATTATTTTTGACTGAAATATAACTTTTGACTGAAATGTGATATGAAAGCATAAGGATACAGTAATAATTTAATAGGCTGGTATATGTTCAGCAAATGGACATAAACCCATGCTCTCTTAACGTTACAAGCACATGCTAGAACAAAGCAAGTCCTAGAATTACCGCCATACCACTTCAGAAATAACAAAAGGTCAAGTATAGGCCTTACTCCCATCAGAATACGGTATCATTACAGAGTACTTTTACCCATCGCAGCTGCACTAAAGGGCTGAATGTGTTCATCATGAATGGACCAGGTTTGGAATAGCAGTGGTGACCCTGGGGCGAAAGTCTGCAGATCCCGTTTCGGCCCCCCTTACCCACCCTGTCCTATGATTTATATATCTGTTCAGAATTTACAGCTTGTGAAATACTCTCAGTTAACAACACAAAGTAAGATGCAGCATGCAGGACAAACAGAACAATAGGGATCTGGCACAAAGGGCCGGAAGAGACACAAAACAATGTAGCCGGTTGGTTGTTGGCCGTGATTGTGTGTGCAGATGTCCACTTGAAAGTTAAATTATTGTGAGTGTGGGTATTTATTCATGTCCAATGCACCTGACTCGAGGAGGAGAATATAAATCCAGTGGTTAAAGAGGAGGGGACGTGTCAAATAACTGGGTGTCATTTTTTTAAGATGTGTGGAAACACAACTCGGCTTGACTTGCAGAAAAGCAGAAATAGTGTGAATGATTTAAAGATTTGCGAGAAAGTGTACATAAACTTTTATGGATAAGGCGGGGTTTGGGCTCTGCAGTTCTAAAGTGTTACTGAACAAATTAACCTATTTTTTCAACAAAAGGAAGATATTCTATGTGTTTTCTCTCTCTCCCTCTTGCTCCCTCTCTACATATGTGTGTGTATGTGTGTGTGTGTGTGTGAGTTCATTAAACTGCGTCTGTTATTCCCACTTAATACCGTTATTACAAGGTAAGGATCTAGTGTCTTAGATTCCCTGACTTGGAGGTGTGCCTGTGCAGCTCTTGTAAAATGTCTCCTCTGCATAGCATCTCTCTCCTGTCCTCTCTGGTATCACTGAAATTCACCATGATCTTTGAATTAATGGGTTGTCAGGAGCGAGATATGAGCTCTACATTGTCTGATTAATAGACAAGACAGTGATTTATCCATTACAGGTCAATAAAAAGAGAGCATTGGGTAATTACACTCTGCTCTGTTGTAAAGGTTTGTAGATGGATTCCAAGTGTTACTTTTGCCTATTAACATAAAGAACATAACATGAAGTTTGGACCACTGAAATCTACCAAGAGCTCACAGAAAAGAATATAGATAATATTGGGTAACCGGTATTCTGAGGTATTAAATTAGTTTTAAAATCTTTACACATTTTTTACAGTTAGCTGCCAACATTTTTTTTCCACTCAAGTATAGGTACCTTTGAAGTCTTGAAAATGGTCTTCAGGTAATATAGCACACATGCCTTCATCAGGCAACACCATTCTGTAACACTTAAAAAAAAGGAGAATTTATCTTTCTGGTGAAAGTAAGAGGTAAACAAACAACCCCCTCTCTAAATGTCAGTAACCAGCAGGGAGGAGTGGATCTGGGGTGGTGGTAGTGCAGGTTTTGAGGAGAGGGTGAAAGAGGGTCTATAGGGAAACCAGGAGTGGAAATGTCATAAATCAGCCAGATTTTAGAATCTGATGACAAACCTAATTCCTGTCTGAAAAGAGCCGAGCCATCCCCTCCTGACTGTCATCGAAGCCGGCCTATAAACATCGCAGCTGTCACACAAGCTCGCCAGACTCGCGAAGGACATGCCATCGCACCTCTCGCATGCTCTTTCGCTGGGCCAATTTTGGAATGGAGGGCTGGCGAATTCCACTTTGCATTTTGTCACATTCGACCCCCCTGGCTCTAACTCCATACCACCCCCTTCCTGGTTGTGTCTGACCATCTGTTGAAGGGCATTACTCCTGTAAAATCACTTTATCCTCCTATCACTCCTAAAACAGGTTGTGAAAACTTAATATGGAAATATGGGTGCGGGTCGGGTTCTGGGCGCAGAGGGAGGGGGGCATAGACAGGGGAGACACACCGTGCTAAATGTTGCCACTGCGAAAGGTGAGTAGAGGAGCTTTAGAGGCCATTTTCCACTCAACAAACGTTCTCCACCGCTGCCAAACACACACACAAGCACAGACTGGGGTTATGAGATAGGCCTCACTGTGTGTGCTCTGAAACTTACACTACTCTGACTGGCAAGCTAAGCCTCAGAAAAAAAAAAGCATATAAAATTACCCACAGACGTCCAAGCATCCAAAGAGCATGTCTCAATGTTCCTGAGAACTAATCATAAACTTTAATCACTATGTGTCTACATAGTCAAATGTACTGTACTCTAAAGCATGACTTATAACACACAGAGAGGTACATCAGTGAAGCTGTGAAAGTAATTGTGTTTAAAAAGTCATTTAATCAGTAACTTAATATGATCCTCAAAATACTATAAGGTTTGCTCCAATATAATTGAAATGTTGCATATAATTAAATAAATACTGGCTGCAAACACACTAAAACTAAACAAAAAGACAAACAGCTGAAATTAATATTAGAATCCAAGCCATATTGTTTCCATGCACGTGCCTTAGACTTCACAGAGAAACACCATTCCCCCCTCACACATGTGTAGCTTAGAGTCACGACTAATTGCAACCCCCTACAACATATAGCGGGACATAAATGTTATGAAGAATTATGGCTTAGAATAAATGTGTAACAAACGCCAAAACAGGGGGCTTCCTCCTCTGTAGCCGCTTGGCCTCGTCATTGGGCGTCACACATCATAAATAAGCGAGAGAAGGTTGCAGGGTCTGCTTCCTGCCTAATTAAATAAATGTGTGGTGCATGATGCTGTGAATGCCTAGTATTTTGTGTGTGCCTTACGCATGACAAAAACACATCTTGTCTCAGTGCAAATGCTAAAGTTTGCACGCACTTAGCATGCTTCTCACTCATTCTAATTCTGTTTATGTCTTTCTAAATGGCCATAAAACAGGCTCCTGATTTCTTAAAAAGACGACTCCCAGCAGTAATCCTGGCTCTGTTTTCAGTTTATTTGGGTTGTGCTTTACCATGTTTGGAAAGGGAAAAGGTATTTACCTTTAGAACACACTTTGAGGCCCATGAACTGATTATCTTTGTACACAGTCCCTTCCCAAAAAGCGAAAACTTAAATGCATAGGTTAAGATTTACTATTAAAAAATCCAAGGCATTCTACACATGGTCTCTGCTTGCACCTAGGAAAAAGAAATATCTTGTAAGTATAATTCAGTGAAATATAAAACTGCCATTAGATGTATATATTTTAAATATATTCTAACTAGAGCACAATATTTGTGCCGAGTGTGTTGAACCCAGCTACTTTGTGGTGCACTGTAAAGGACACAGCCATCTCGGTAACTCTATTATGATCTAATTAAAGTGTAAGAGCCTGCCAGGTGGAAGGGAGTGAGAGTATATCCCTCAATCCCTCTGACCTGAAAATGGCCCCAAAACATAGAGCTCAAAAGCTTTAAACTCACAGCCCACGCTCGGAACCTGTCAGTCAGCACCTTCACCCTCTCGCCAAAACACTAATTGTGTCCATCATCACCCACAGTGATCAAGATACTACCGCCACACCACCAGTTTTTCCTGTAGTGGAAGGAACGGGCCATAGCTGCAGCAAATGGCTGCCATTGTTCTCGTTCTCTCCTTTGTCGCGCTTCCATTGTCATTTTTGGGAGGGCGATCACAGTAATAGCCTTGTAATTGGTTTCAAGTGGATTAGGGCCTAGGCATGGCTCTGAGGCCCTGGCTTGCACACAGTTACATTGTAAGAACTGAGCATGGACTAGAAAGTCACAGAGTCAGTTTTCAGTATTAAATGATTATTTTAGACTAGGAAGCAACTTCACCATCAACCACACTGAAAACAAGTATCTGTATGACTGAGTTCCATGATGAATGACAAGAAACTGGCCCAACTGGCAGGCCATTGGCTTTAGACGTAATGCAGCTCTACTGACTGTTGTATGATGGAAAATATTGTTATATTGTCCTTTCTTCATCCATCATAGAGCTTAAAAAATATTCATGGTGGATATTCATCCAGTTGTTAGAGGCCAAAGTTTTATTCTTGAAAACATTTTTAAATGTAATACCTGCAGTCCATCTGTTTGTTAGCCCATTTTACCCTATCCAACAACAATGGTCAGTGAAGTGCCACTCCTCTAGAAGACCACCAGTGAGCAGGTATTGCTTGGGTGGTGAATCATTCTGAGTACAGCTTTTACACCGACATAGGCATGTTAGTGTGTTTGTGTGTGTGTGCGCATGTGTTGTGAGTGGATCATTTCAGTGCTACAGAATTTAGTAAAATTTAGTAAAATTGAAGGAAATTTAATAAAGTTAAGTAAACATAAGTAAAATTAAATAAATAATCCATTGAGGAAGTCAGCTGGTTAAATTCATTTCCTTTTTTTTGGTCAAATTAATGACATAAAAATGGACAAATATACTGTTTAAATATTGTGTGTAAAAATGTTTTAGCCCAACAAATCAGTTGGTATTAATAAGAAAATTCATTGCATTGTTTGCTGTGTTATGGTTGACACAAGCAAAATGTTTTCACGGTTAGTGTGTCCAACATGAGGACTGGAACTTCTGAAAATCATCAGTTCTCCCTCTTTGAGAATCTACAGACCACATTTCCCCAGCTGACATGCTAGGAATACAAAGCTTTAGTAAATATATAAATAAGGAGTACCAGGGTGGTATCTGAGCAAGAGAAGGCCCTTCAATTAAAAAACTCTTTTTCAACTGGGCTCTGCTTACCGCTATAAATTTAACTTGAGATTCCTTTGAATGGAGCAGGTGTTGCGGATTACCAAGCAAACCCCGTCTGAGAAAGGAGTTGGGGGTGTTCATAGTGGTGTATAGAGGAAAAAGCAGACAGTTGTTGTGGGACATCTGAACTTGAACTTCATGCCAGTCCTACAATAAGGCACATTTTCCCTTCCTTTTTACAGAATTATTGGCCTTTTGAGAGGTACTTGGCATCTCTTTATAAAAATAAAAATAATATACAAATAATGTTGGAGGGCAGAAAGAAAGGAAGGATAATCAGAGGTTCACTGATGTCTTCCTGAACTAAACTAAGATATGAAATCCAAGAGTGAAGAGTGGTACTGTGACTAGCTGCACCCCCTTAACTCTCAAATCCTGTTTTAATATTCTAGTAACATTCATTATGAGGCAAATATGCCAATGCCTATAAAGTACTTTTAGCCTAAATGTATGGTGTGTCTCCTCAAATACCAAATTTAACAGGTGTGTACACACATTTCAGAGATTAGCACTTACAGCAACAGTTGCATGATCAAAATCCCTCTTTATTCGGAGCATGTATATTTCATCCATACTGGAAGCAAGTGTCTTTGATCTGTTACTGGTTTTATGTATGGAACCCACCTGCCACAATTATCTCCCTGCCACACTTTCCTCTGAGCTCCCTCCACCACCTGCCTTCTATACTGAGGGGGCAAGTGTGCAACGTAAGGATACTAAGCTGGTTGTAAGCTTTATTGTTTCCGTGAAATGCCCATCAGCCTGTGAAACAAAAGCTTCTTACTGAGTCCAAGCATCCGTCTGCTTACTTAAGACGACAGGTCAAAGGATAGCCTTATGTTAACCTCCACCATAGCCACAACATGTAAAACATGTTATCATACATAAACCCAGACTCAAACATGCCAATAGAAATATGGATGAACCACTGCACAATAATTGTTTTTTGATAAAGTAGGCAATCATGTACAAATTGCTCAGGTTTGAGAAGGAATGCTGAATGACCAGTGTTGGGCAAGTTGCTTCAGAACTGTAATGTGTTTTTTATTACTTGTTACTGTCATTTCAAAGTAATTCGTTACATTACAATATTACTGTATTTACACTACTATTGCATTACTTTTAAGTTA
>JBBMFX010000002.1:10347562-10365299 GCA_037832545.1 Rhabdalestes septentrionalis | reverse complement strand
GCTGGATTTGGGATCTATCCTGAACAATAATGGATTTACAAGGCAAAATTTTTTTTTTCTCTTTCACAACTTCTTCGTTTTCCAGATATGGAAACCAGACTGAGAGGGTTAGCAAGCCTCTATGTGGGGGTGGGACCTGGCTGGCTTCTCCACCATCACTTTACTGCTCTAGAATGCAAGAAATAGAGTACAGGCATAGGCACAGAGAATCCATGGCTTTGGCTCATTATGCACACAAATACAGAGGGAGAGGGACAGGGACAAGTTGGAGGACACTGGACTATAGAAACAAATGTTTAAGAGATTCCTGGAAAGAATTTTTATTCTGATAACCCATTTTGTCCTTGCCGCCTTTCCCTCATGCACTTCGCAACAAACCACTGGTGACTCCAGTCCAACTGTTACTTTTCTCTCTTTTAATGTGACCGATGGTCATTTTCCTCTTGTCTTCCCTCTCTTAATGGCTAAACAATGTTTACATTTTTCTTTTTCTTTCGCTTTGAGAATTAAAATATTCACATACCCCAGTGAGCTTTGTTGATTCCATGTCAAGTGTACATCTTGATTAAGTGGAGGATGCCTCTGCAGGGAACAGCAGCTGGAAAGAACCCAGAGAAAAGCTGAGGACTGACAGCAGCCCTGTGAGTGAATTCACAGTGAGCACTCTTTCTCCACTCAGCCACGCTGTCTGTTTTTCTCATTCAGGCCTCCTTACAACAGTCTGTCCATCATGCCTTCGGTCCTTCTGTTTTGTCCAAGATCTCAACTTTGTGCTCTTAATATGCATTTTTTGCAGCCTCCTGCTATTCTGGCATGGTTGTGTTGAGCTGTATTCACATTTATCAAATATCACTGGCATATTGTTCTGTATTGACTTTAGCACTAAATATACCACATATATAGTCAAAAGACAGACATGGACATATTTGTAAGGACACTTCATGTCAAACTTAATATCTCACCACTACCATCACAAATGAAACCCACAGATATAGCTATGACAAATGACATTGTATCTCCAAAACCATAATTATTTTTCCTTAAGAGAAATTCCATATAATTCCATATCATATGGATCATATCATAAAGCTGCTCAGGTTGTTTTGAGATTAATTATTCATTTGCATAGAAGCTTAACGACTTCTATTTCTCTACATCTGAGGTGACACTGTGATTTATGATGTGATGCAACGATAGCCATTTTATCAGTTTTATATTAAAATCCAAAGCCACCAGTAAATCTCCAAGTGTCTTCTGAATTTCATGTGTAATATTTATCATTTATACATTATGAAGTATATATATATGAAGTGACCAGCTATGTGTTTGTGTGTACATGTGTATGCAAGAGTCGAGGGAGACCACAGGAATCTACTCATGGTTTTTTAAAGCTCAGTGGCTAGATCCTGTTCCTGCTGGGGGAGTTCGAATGAGAAAACATTCAAATATCTTTTGAGAGATTTGAAGCTGCATGTCGACTTTAATTCTGAGTGTAATTACAGCGTTGCTGTATTTATTTATCCTAAAGCACTTCTGCGTCAGAAAAAGGAACTTGTCCTCTGTTAAGGTTGTGGCATCAAATCCCAGTCTTACATTACTTACACTCAAAGGCCAATTTTTCCCCTCACAGATATGAGCCTGAATTTTCCCCAAAGTGGTTGTGCTAACGTAATTAAAAACTATAAACACTGCAAGTGCTCACATTCTCATTTATCACTTCAGGGTCCTTCTGGAATGTAAACCTGGGGAAATTGTTTATACACAAACAGATGGAATTATTGTATTAAATGCATAACTGATGTTTGAGAAGAAACCATTATTTATCTGTGACGTATTTTAATGGTACATGCTTTTTAATGGGGACCTGGGTGGCCTAGTGGTTAGGGCTTTGCCTCTGAGATCTGAAGATCATGGGTTTGAATCCTAGGACAGCTGGTGGTATCACTTAGGTACCCATGAACATGGTACCATCCCCACACACTGCTTCACGGGTGCCACTCATTGGTGGCAGCTTACTGCTTCACTTGGTGGATGGATTGAATGCAGAGAAAGAATTTCAGATTATGTGTTCTCTCGTGACTGCAAGGGACCACTTTACTTAACTTCTTATTTATACTCTATTACTCTCTTATTGTGAGGTTTACTGGAACAGGCAATGGAACACAGACATAAAAAAGTCTTTGAAATGGTCCCATACTGTGTCCATTGATCTGCTGCCCACTTGGGGAAATATTGCTCTTGCTAGTCATAAGAGGACACAATAAGACTGTGTTTATGGACACTTGGCCTAAGCTGAAGGTAAGTATTTTCTGTCACACAAAGCCAGGACTTTCTGAATTGTGTCGTCTGTGATAGTCTCTGTTCATATTCAAGCCAATGAGGACCAGGTGATGGGCTGGAGAGCAGAGGGAGGCCAGAAGTCCCACTGACATGCTGACACGTCACTCAGATCGCTCAGGAGAGATAAGAGAGTGATCGATGGAGGTTGGACATAAGCACCTGCTCAAACTGAAAGGTCCCTTTGAATGGTTAACTACTAAGCATTCACAGACCACTCAGACTAGTCATAATTATGTCCTTTGAGACAGCTCAGCATCTCCTTAACAGCTGAGACTGCTTAAGTAAATTTCTGCGTCAAAACAGGCAGTCTAATGAGGACGAATGCATGATGTCTATTTGAGACCATAGTCTAAATGTTTTTTTTTTCTAGTAATCTCTCAGTCGCTCTCCCTGTCATAATTCATCTGGTATTGATTTCTCTCTATTCTCAGCCTCTTAATCCTGGAACTCTTCCATAGTACTGCTAAGAGGAATGGAGCAGTGCAAAAGGAGATAGGAAAGAGGAAGGGGGTGAAGAAAAGAAGAAGAGCAGACAAAATTTAAGAGGTGAAATGGGAGACACAAAGTGGAGAGGAGAGCCTGTGCTAATTAGGTCTCCTCCACAAAGCCAAGAGGAAGTGAGCCTGCCAGCTCCTCTTCCCCCCACGATCGCTCACCCTGGCTGAGCTGAAAGCGCCTGGGGCCGGTCCTTCCCCCGGCCTGCCAGAGCTCCCAGAGTGTGAGGTGCCAAGTCCAATATCCCCAATTTCTCTTCACTGCTTTTGGAGTTCTGCTCTGTGCTGGGGGACAGCAGGGTTCCCACACTGATGCCCCCACCCCCACCCCCACTCCCCCCATCCAAATGAACCAAGATTAAAGTCCTGTCTTGAGTTACCTACAGAATTGTTAATCATCAGACTTCCTTTCATTGAGGAAAGCTGAAGAGGCTGGAGGCAACAACTGCATATTTTCTCATATTTTAAAATACAAATGTGTTCAAATATGTACGTTTTAAATTTAAAAGTAGCCAAATGTACTTGCATTTGTTGTTATGAAGTGAAAAGCTAGAACTGCATTTGACATGTATCATGTAACCATAAAAAAGTAAAGATGTTGCCACAGCTTAGAAAACCATGGGTAGAATTAAGCTTTTCCTAGGAGTTAGCAAGACTTAGTATCTATGTAGTCTTTTTATTAACAAGCGATGTTCCTTCATATTATCCAATAAAAGAGCCAGATCAAGGAGGTTAGAGGCAACAACTGTACTTCAAACCAAGCCTATGTGTGAACACTGGCATGGGTATCATCCATCGTGTTGTGCTTTATAACCATGAAAATAAATAATCAAAGCAATATGCAAATATATACAAACAAATACCTACCAGATCTTCACATACTGGTAACACATAACACCAAGTCTTGTCTATGTGTAGATATTATGGGCTTGTGCATTGTGCATGCCATGTAAGTATGTCCAATAATATAAAAAACGAAGTAATCTGCTCACGAAGCACACGCACATGTTAGACAGACTGCTGCCCTTCCATTTCAGAGCACCTATGCTCTGTGTGCAATCTGCAGGACAGATGTGAGCCTGCGTTACAGTCCTTCTCCAAATGCTGTTCACATTTTTATCTGAAAGCGTTAAAAAAACAGATAAAAGCAACAGTCTGCTTTAACTGCTGGAGCTGACAGGTTTGTGAGGTTTGCCATGAAGTGCTCAGAGGGGGATAAAGGATAAGAGGCAGATAGGGACAAAGGTAACACCTCAGAAGACCTATTCACTGATACCTCTGAACTGATGATGGCTTAAAAAGTTTGGCTACAATAAAGAAAATAAAACTTACTGAAATAAGAGAGTCTGGGCATGATATATTCTCTCAATTGGTTAGTCACTTGTCTGATTATTACACTCAGAGCTGCCAAATGACTCATGCTCTCTAAACGTGACTATTCTCGTGAAACCATTTTCTCATCTAGTCTGCATCTCTTCCACTCCCTTCTGTAACTAGAGATTTATCAAAAAGTATTTCCAAAAGTACATCTGTATTTGTTCAGCTTCCCTGTCCGAGTAGAGGTAAACCATATCCAAAAACATTTATCTTAAGCATTGGGTTTTTTTTTCTTAATAAATATTTTTGTTAAGTCTTCTCTTAAACACACCTACGTTTTTGTCGTTATGTTGCGGTGACTGCTAGGATGGTTTGTGTGTTTGTGTGTGTGTGTGGGGTTGGGGGTGGGGGGGCTTTATTGGGCCTCAAATTGTTACTGCCATTAGATCCTCAACAAGATACCACACCAGTTAGCTTCCATCACTATCACACGGCCTTGACATGTATTAATCCTCACTCTTCACAGGTGAAGTGAATGACCCTGATCATCTTGTGAAAATGGCAGTGAGATGTACTAGGTTAGGGTGACCAAACGGCCGGTTTTCTCCGAATATGTCAATTTTTCACGTCCTTTTCGGGGCGTCTGAGTTTCGTTTTAGAAAGTGGGGAAATGTCCTGGTTTTCTATTACCTTTCATTGGACCATTAAATTGTTCTATTATTAACACTAACAACCCCGCCGCCCCCGTGCACTAAGGTGTCCTGGTTTCCCAGGACCAAAATATGGCCACCCTATTTAATTAGGTAGCAAGTAATCAGTCATTTCCTTAAGCTAGTCAAATCAAGTAAGCTTTTGTTGAGATTTCAACCACATACACAGTATATAGTGAAGTGAAACAATGTTCCCCCAGGATCATGTTCTAACACAAAAAACAAGAAACAGCACAAGTGCAGGCTGGACAGGACTACACAGAGTGCAAAGAAAGAGAGCGTGCAGGAAAATAGTCTAAAAAACACTTTTGGATTGCTTTCAAGTGCTTAATAAATAAATCTCTCTCAGTGCCACATGGATCTTGCACTTGGGATTGAAAAAGTCTGATGTGGATGTCCACAAATGTCACATGTGGTGCCCCTTTAGCTCCCCAAGATGGACATGTCACCCTCAAACTGCAACAAAGAGGATCTCAGATCTCAAAATGTAATCACAGTTCCATGTGTGATAAGACTGTGCAGATTTTACCTTCCTTTCGCCACTTACTTTACCTCATGATGCATGCAGGGCGAGAGTGAGGAGGGCAGGAGGTTGGCGATAAAGGCGGACAGAGATAAGAAGGCCAGGAACACGAGTACATGTGATTGAGAGGGCCAGAGCAGAGTCATTTTATCAAAGGCCTTTTCCTTCCTCCCATAAATACCACATCGATGAATAATAGCCCTCTCTCTGCATGAAGACCACTCACTCCAGCTCACAGATCTGCTCAACATATGATCTGCTATTACACACTCACACTGGAGGAGCCGTCCACAGACCAGACCATACACACAGAACACCCTGTATATACAAAGCACACACTCAACAAGGTTATATGACCTTACTTGAATTACACCACATTTTCATTTGATCAGAGTACAGCCAGATATGATTTTATCATTAGTGGTTGGTAAACTATTCTAAACTTTTCTCAGTCTTAAAGGCCCTGTACGAATAACAGTCTGTTTAATTTCTAAGAAAACTAGTCATGTCATCATTAATAATTACTATTTTTGTTGCTTAAAAAATGTGGGTACACACATAAAAGGAAAAATAAGATTAAAATGCAAAGTCTCTTTCTCAGTGCAGGGTTTATTTGTTAGATTCTTTCTTTCCCCTTTGATTAATTTTTGGTCCAAGATCAAATGACAAATCTCACCAATCACAAATGTGAGCAATCACAATGAAGAATAGATGCTGGAATAAAATGTAAAGGTGAAATTAGTGACTAAATGTTGGTGGCTAAATAGCAGAAAAATCAACACACATAAAACAATGCTAGACCTGAATGTATAAAAATGAAATAAAACACCATATACACTTTATATTGTTATTTCAACATTAATTGTAAGATAAAATATGCTGACAATATTTCAGGCTGTAAGTGAAACAATCCTCTCAATTCTTGTTTTTAGTAGATTTATTTCAGTGCAGACAGTATGAGCCCAATATATTTTCTGTTCAGTCTGGTCAACTTTAAAGAGAAAACAAGAAAACAACACAAAACAGCAGACCCACCTTATTCATAAATATTCATGCACTCCTAGGGTTAGAATCCCCTTCCAGGAGGATAAAATCCAGACAAAGTCATGATTTCTCTTGGATCTAGAGTTTGAACAATGTAATTCAGAGACAAACACAGGGACAACACATTAAGACAGCAGGCCATTAAACACAAGGGTGAATGGGTTGACCTGGTCTTAAAAAGGATGTGTGACAAGAAACATGTCAACATGATCACAGAGAATACCAAAATGACAGAAACAGGATGAGAGACGCTCAGGCCCAGTACTCTAGAGACCTGGAAGGCTAAAGGCGTGGCACATGTGAGCCAGTCGTGAAACATTTCAGGTGTTATTTTGTCCCATTCCTTCTCTCCATGTCTTGAAGTGTGAAACAATATGTGGCAGTGGTCACAGATAGGCAGATAGGCCAGTCCAGTATCTGTGCCACCTGTGCCACACGCCAAGCAGTGGCAAAAACTTCTACCAAAGGGGGGCCCAGCAAAAAAAGTTTGGGAACCACTGCTATAATGAGTTCCTGATCAGTATCCCTTGTGTTTCCAGGTCTCTTGTGATGAGTCCTTGTTCCAGGTTAAGTTTGTGTCTCATTGGTCTGTGTGTTCATGTCTCTCTGTTAAAAGACCCAGCTGGTCCAGAAGATGGTGGATGGTTATGCGGTCCCGAGTGTCCACTTATGTATCACTAACCTCCAAGGGGCAGACAAGAGATGAATTGTGGTCTCGTTTCACATAACCCATCTGAAACAGCCTGGTGGAGGTATTGATTGGCTGTGTGTGTGTAGGTGCCAGTACGCTGGATCCAGCTCTAGAGGCTCAGCTGGAAGCAGAGAATCCAACCCTTGTGCAATTCTGTAGTGGAGCAATTCAAGATTGGGACTATTTCAGTGGGACAGGAGGTCTGTTCGGCACTCAGCATTCTGAAAGAGAACACCTCCATGTGTTCTGAAAGAGAACACCTCCATGTGTTCTGAAAGAGAACACCTCCATGTCTTCTGAAAGAGAACACCTCCATGTCTTCTGAAAGAGAACACCTCCATGTCTTCTGAAAGAGCACACCTCCTTGTCTTCTGAAAGAGAACACCTCCATGTGTTTTGTTCTGCCAAGGTTATCATGATTCAGTGTCTGTGTACCTGCCTGAGTATCACTGAATTTCATTTGAGTACTGTTAACTCCTGCATTTGTGTCCTCCTTCCCTGAGCTGACATGACAATTTATAATGTGTACAGAACAATAAGTCTTGTTGAAAAAAGAATGAACATCCCTGGAAAAGATGTCATCTTAAAGGCAGCATATGTTGCTCTAAAATTGTAGTGCACTGACCCATCACAAATGTATAAATTACCTTAGGCAACCTCATACTATGGCAGATTCTGGCTTTTGGATGGTCATTTTTATCATTGGTCTGGAGCGCACAGATCTGGAATACTGATTCATGTTTCACTGTGTGATTGTCCATCCCAGATGCCTCTGAGCCCAGAGAAGACATGGCTTCTGGAAATGGTTAACATAAGGTTTCTTTTTTTGCATGGTAAAGTTCACAGTAAAGTGGAATTTGTGAATGTAACTCTGCATTGTAGGATTGCCAAAGTAATCCCTTGCCCATGTGGTTCTATCCGATATTGATGAATGATGGTTCTTGATGCATTGGTGATCACAAATGGTCAGTTTAGGCTTACAATCTTGCCGTTCACACTCTGAAATTCATCCAGATTACTTCAATCATTTAATATTTCTCACTACAGTTTTCATGTATTTGTTGACATAATTTATTTTTCTTCTAATTTGTAGCCCTAAATTGACTTTGTCCCATGATTGTTGTAATGTATTGCAAGCCTGAAATGCAATAATATATATAAATAAAAAATGAAATGAAGGCAATGCATATTGAATAATAACTGTGTGGGCATTATTGTTTGTTTGGGTTTTTTTCCTTTTTCCATACCATATCAACTTTTACAGTAAAAACTAAGCTGCAGGCAAGTCTAGTGTAGAATTTGATTAATTGTTTTGGGGAAACTGGGCTTTTATGATGAAACTACAGATTTAAAACCGCATATTTGACCAAAAGCTCAGACCAATTTATAACCTCTCACATCGATTTCAATTACATAAGCTGAAAGTTGGCTTTGACAGTTGGCAGCTGAGGTTAGGTTTGCTATTTCCCAGAAGGCTTTAAAAAGATTCGGTCTTCTCAGCAGGGTTTAAGAGAGATTCCAAAGGATTCTTCTCAACCGAAAAACCTCAGCCATAAACAGCTCATATGAGGACTGAAATGTGTGTGCATTCATATTTGTGTGTGTGTATCTTCTCTACAAATTTCCTTGCGCAGGCAGTGCTGAGGGGTAACAGGGAGCAAATCTGTCCTGTCGAGTGAGCAAAGCTTTGAACTGTTTCAATGTCAGATCTAATCCACCTACCCTGTGAAAGATCAGTTCATGTCATGATCCATTTTTCAAACAACTTAAAATTGTTTGCAGTAATAACACTTTAATAAAAATGTGATATCACTATTGCCAAAGAGTGATCCACATTTATCTCTACTGTTAAAGCTAAGATCTAGCCAGTGTTCAGCTCACTGATGAGTCTGCATTACACTCGTTTGCCTCATCACATTCATCACACATAATACCTCACTTTTGCCCTGTTTGTTATTGTTGTTTATGTATGTCCTTATTTTTGACAATTTATTTATTTTTCCAAATATAATTTCTTCTCCTAATTTTTTGGATTAAACCATTTAAAAATTCAAATTTTTTCTAACTGAAGATGACAGATTAATTAAGAGAGAGAGAGAGAGTGTGAGTGCATGAGTACATTTTTGTATGAGAGCGAGAGTATGTAAGTGTGTGTGTGTGTGTGTGTGTGTGTGTGTGTGTGTGTGTGTGTGTGTGTGTGTGTGTGTGTGTTTGTGTGTGTGTGTGTGTTTGTCGGCGTGAGAGAGAGAGAGAGAGTGGGAGAGAGAAAGAGAGAGAGAGCGAGAGGCTGCAAAATGTGTATGCTGTTGGGTTTAAAGTCATCAGCTGTCACTCAGCTTCATTAGAGCCTTATACAGAATACCACATCAATGTTCATCATGTCATGTCCCGGAACATACACTCTCTCTGTCTCTCCTTTTGTTCTCCATACCTTTAGTATGGAGGCTTCTTCAGTGGTAAATACTTTAAACAACACACACACATTCACATACACACACAGGCGTTAAAGGCGTTTCCCTTTAAACAGAGTGATCACTTCTGTTTTCCATTTGCCATCTGATAGTGCTGATTTTTGAATCATTTCATGCTTTGTTTAATAAAACAAGGAAATTGTGTAAAGCTAATGTGGCGCCACTCTTCCTTCTGATAGTATGCTTTTGTCTCTGTTGTCCTGTGACTTTCCTTTAAAACAGTGATTTGCACAGCCAGCATAGTGTGTACGGGGTGGCAGGGAGTGTGTGCAGCATGTGTGGTGACTGGGTACTATCATTACAGCAACAGCACTGGAGATGTGATGTGGTTGTCAGCATGGAAACAAGTCTCAGGGTGATGTCATTCACATAGATTCATATGCATAATGCTTACTGTGTTTCCAGTCTTTAAAAAAACAATAATTAAAGCATAGAATTTCAGAATTAGAATGCTACAGCCAATATTACACAATTTACAATATGTCCAAACCTCTGTAAACTGAACAGCACTGTTGTTCTGCTTTTGTGCTGTGATGTAGTTCCATCATAGTAAAAGTGAACTGAACAGCCCTACACCCAAAGAAAGATGCTCATATAGTTACATAGGAGCTGAAATCTAAACTCAGTGGGGATATCCCTTTTTCACACCCTTTTTCTTACTCTCTGACACACACACACCACATCTGCTCTATATCATTAAAAAAATCCCAATAAAAACAATGAGTTCCCTCTACTCTTTGAGCAGCACATGTAGAGAGAGGTCTGAATGATTGAGGTCCTTAAAAAGGGGCGCTCCCCTCTCTCTGTGTGCAGCTGTAACAAATTGAGTGTCTGATTTTGATCAGTAGCATTCCCTAAGCTCTGCATTGCATTATGATCACACAGCGTCTCTGTGAAAGCACACAGGAGATGGATGCATAGAGGCCGGGCATGCCAATACCTGCCTGATAGCTAATGAAGAAACATGCAGATGTTTATTGACACAACAGGACACTGAGAAATCCTGCATTTGAATTAAGCCGCAAAAAGGCCAGACATTGTAGGTTGGATCATGATGGTGATAACCTGGCACTTTGCCAGTTAGAAATGAAGAACAGAAAAGAAGCATGGAAGACTGAACACTTCTCCTGGGGAGAGTGTGTGAGGTAAGGAGCTGAAAAGCTGCGATGCATTTAGATCGGTTTGGAAGCTAGAATTTTGGAAGTACTGGAGGCTGAGAGCACTAGAGAAATCTGCCAGTAGACACGAACAAACACAAAACATGGCACATTTAAAGCTCTCTCTCTAAAATATACACGCTTGTACATGTACACACAGACAGAAGAGACTCTTCAACAAGTTTCTGTTCGAAACTGATTCAAATCAGGGTCTAGGGACTTAATTTTAACATGCAGGCATGCAAACATACATAAATACGCATTTATACATGTATACGTACACTTGGATGGTTTAGATGTTGAACAATCAGAGTTGATTAGATATGGGGTTTTAAATCACCATTGATTTCCTTCTCCAAAACCTGTCAGGTCAGACTTATACCTCATTCTCATTTTGACATTTGTGAATCGCTTTTACTGATGCTTATAAGCTCCACATCATCCTTTCACAATGACTCCAGATGTGGAGTATTTTGTTCTCTTTGTTCCGTCTTTTGCCTATAGAAAGTCATTCCAAATCTGATCAGAAAATACATTTCTGATTTTACTTCTGGTCAGTTATAATCACACAGTACAGAAACACAAGACATCATGGACAAATTACTTTCTGGCAGTTCTAACCATGAGGAAAGGCACAAATTTAATTCAAGTATGGTGGGAAGAGAAGTGGGATGAGAAACGGGGGGGTGGGGGGGGGGGTTGCCTCTTCTGACATCATGGCATACCTTCTAAAATCCAAATAATTTACAGTCATTTTTCCATGGACACTATTTGCAAGGCTGCAGAAAAATAAGGCATTGAACATTTACAATCTACTTCATTCTCCTGAGTAGCCTGAACCAAACATCTACAAAGTGAACAGTTGACCACTGCACACCTAAAATGGTTACTTATTGGTTCTTGGCTTGAATGTAGGAGTCAAAGAGAAAAATTGTATATACATAATTTACAATATGTTTAGATACAAACATACAAAAATGAACCTGTATCGAATCATCCACTGAAAGGTTCATTAGACAAACAAAAGTAGTTCCTTAATGGCATCATTCCAATGAATGCACTTTGGTACCATTGCTGAGTTTACCAGCTAAACTTGCATGCTGGTCTAGAAAGACTGGATTAATCAGTGCAAAATGTCTATACATAAAAATACCTATGTGATGGCAGGACTGTTTTACTCTCCCAGAGGTGGCAAATGTTAATTACATAAATGTACAAATGTTGAAATATCAAGATTTGGCTCACTTTGAGTGTCATTTTATGCTGTAACTCTACCCTACATGTGTAAAGGCGTTTACATTACTGAATAATGGCATGATATGAAATTGTTCATTGTGGGAAAAATGTATTGACTTTTTTACAGTGGTGGAATAAGAAACCAGATGTCATGATTTTTACAGAATAAAGAGTTTTTATTTGCAATGTTTATAATAATGATATAGTGGTTTATTAAATACAACTACTTTGTCTTACAATGCCCTGCATGCACCTTTTTTCTCTCAAAAGGTTTAAGGCAGGCATCACCAAATGGCGGACCTCGGTCCAGATCCGGACCCGTGACCAGTCTGGTAAATTCACGAGATGAGTCATTTACATGGACATTATTATGGACAGTCTTGGATACTGACTGCGGGCACAGCTATTCCAATTTATACAACAATAGCTTTACTCGTTAGTTTATTCGTAATGCGAAGTTCGGGTCTTTTCAGAGAACCTGCTCTTCTGACACAGCTCCATAAGAAGAGACGTCTCTTTTGGCTCCCACAGAAGAACCAGTTCTTTCAGCCCCCAATTGGCTCTTAGTTCATTATCACCTGTAGTCGTGTTGCGTGGGCCACACTCGCCCCAAACCGCCCCGTCAGGAGATCCAAAACACCCCGCCCAACCCGCTAATCTACGCATAGATAATGACCCAAATCCCTGACTTTATTTGCCAGTTAATTTCCTGCATTGGAAATGAACAATAAATATTGTGGAAACCATAAAAATTGTGGACATAAAGAAAGGCTGTAAGACACAAGATGGACTTGAGTTCGGACCTTCTCCTTGTACGAAGTTTAATAACTGGACCTCGGTGTCTTTTAATTAAATACCCCTGGTTTAAGGTAATGTGTGAACTGGGGAACCCCCAGCATCAAAATTTGTATTGCCAGATGTAATTGAATAAAATACTTTTTTGACTGAGGACAAAATGATTTTTTACTCAAACAGGAAATTTTTTAACTCAAGTAAATGCTTATTGCATTTCACAAGGCTCTAAATTCCAAAAACATTTTATGTTGAGTCTTTAAAGGTTCTGAACCGTCAATCAGAGCATCGCAGACCACTTGAGACCCCCAACCCCATATATTGAACCCTGGCTTAAAGCCAAGACCTCAAGATTACTGTAAAACATTCTCAGGCTGTGTTTTTATAACCACTTCATACAGTTTTTAGAGCAAGACATTTCATTCCACATGTGTGAACTACTGTATATCCTATTCTTTTTTTTTAGTAACTCTTTAATAGAAAGCGCTTGGATAAAATGTTCAACACAAACACGATTGTAGAGCTGTCCATAGTGCTGAACCACCTCCAATAATACTAATGTAATTAGCAGAAACACTATGTTACAGCTTCCAGTATTTCAGTAAAGTAATGCATAGAGGCACATGGATGCAGTCTAAAGTACCACACACATTCTCAGCAGGTATTGTGAATTAAATGTGGAACTGAATTACTTAATTCACAAGGAGGGGTGCGTGGAAACTTTTTGACATGAGTATCCACATGCCCTGCCTCGTGAATTAAGTTACTGGAAGTGGCACATCACACAACATAGTTAATAGCATGGGATGCTTGGGAGCAGCCATGAGTCATTAAAACCATCCCCAATGCCAAACATTTGGTGGAAAGGTTTGAAGTCGCCCAGCAATGAGTGCCTTTTTGGATTGGCAAATGGGATTCAGTCTTCCAACATCAAAATCTGACCTCACTAATGCTCTTGTCACTGAGTGCAGTCAACTTTACATTTACAGTAATTTGCAATATTTTTGAGTCACAAAATGAAGTCAAGTTACTTATTATGTACATCCCTGTGTGATTTCTCAAATTATTTGTAGCCAGAACATAAATGAAGCATTCCCTTCTATTTGTATACATTCAAAAGGAGTAAAGCAGAGAAGCAGCATTCATTTATACAGTAAAAGGTTAGAAATGTTGTATGAGCAGCTGTCTACAGATATTTTGGTGTATAGTGTGATGGTGTAAATACTTTTATTGTAAAATACTGGTACTAATAAATATGCATTTGAAATAACTGAAATGTTAAGGGCTTCTTTAGTTTAACTTTTTAATTCCAGCGCAAATCATTCTTGTCATCAGTTGGTTACATAAATCCACCTCTGCCTCCTGCCTTCACATCACCGTGACAACACAAGGCCTGGCTTATTGATGGGCTGGCTTAGCCGAGCAGCTGATGTTGCTGAGAGACAGCAGAGTAAAGTGTGTGAGTGCTGAAGTAAGGCCTGGTTGCTAGCGTAGACTGTGGTGAGTATGTCTCTTGACACAGGCACAACATCAAAGAACTGTATATCCATCAGGGTGTCTTAGGCCCTGATTTATGATTCCAGATAGTGACAGTCTGACAGTGACAGACTGAGCAAGATGGGAGAGGCTTTATTGGAGAGCTCTATCTGACAGACTCTAAATTCTTAGACAGTGAAATAGCAATGCACTGGAGGCCAAGACGCCACTGTTGGACAGTGACAACTAGCACACGTTCTAAGTTGTAGTTTCATAAACATTTTGGTTGTATGCTTTTCCTTAGCAATAAATAAATAGATAAGTAAATAAATAAAAACAATGATAATAATAATAATGCTAAAAATAATAATAATGCTAATAATAATAATAATCATAATAATAATAATGCCAATAATAATAATAATCGTAATAATAATAATAATAATAATAATAATAATAATAATAATAATAATAATAATAATAATAATAATTGAATAAGTTTATCTGCCCCAAAAAACACAGCACTGTGTGATAAGAAATCTTCTGAGACAAACCCAATCAGTGTTTGACTGAGAAGAGGGTAGTGTTTTTCATCAAGTGTATGTATTGTGACCAGCAGCCAATGTTATTTTGGCTCAGGAAGATGTGGAACGAAAGAACTAAAGGGAAAAACAAGCAACTGTCCCCAATGAACTACAAAATCTGTGTGTGTGTGTGTGCGTGTGTGTGTGTGTGTGTGTGTGTGTGTGTGTGTATGTATGTATGTGTGTATGCATGTGCACATGTGTATGTGTGTGTATGAGAGTGCATGTGTGGTTGAGGCAAAGACAAGAGGGTTTTAGACCAGTGTGGGAGAACACCCTGTTCGATCCAACTCACATGTTGTGGGCTGATGGTGTTGTAGCCTAAGGTCAGAGCAGCAGCATGAGAACATTTTCAGACTCAGAATTTTAAAAAAATCTTTCAAAGATTTAACAGGATGATTTGGGTAAAGAAAAAGGTAGAAATGTAACAGTGAGAAAGAATGAGTTAATAAAGTGAGACAGGGCAGGGCAGAGAGAGACAGAGGAGAAAAAAGGCAAAAAATGACAGAAGAAAAAAATAAGAAAGAAAATGAAAAGGAAAGAGGAGAGGAAGGTGGAAGAGAGAGAGTTGGGAATAAATATGGAGAGAGAATGTACATGAGAGGGAGCGTGAGAGAGAGTTAAAAAGTGAGAAAAGCAGGACAGAAGAAATAACAAAAACAGAGAGCCTTAGAGAGAGAGAAGTGAGATACAGAGAGAAGAGAAAACGGGGAGAGTGAGGTAACAGGGAGGGTTATAAGTGAGAGAGTAGAAAAAATGATCAACATTATAGCCTCAGTAAGAGCAGGTCCATCAGCACCCTTTATCTGAGGAGACCATCAAAGCTGTTTCCCTGGACTTGCACAGCGCTTTCTGCCAACTGCAAAATAAAACAAAATCACATCCACCCAGCAGAGTGTAGAGGAATACTATGGGTGATGTAGGCAATTAGATTTAAGCTCATTTAAGCTGAATAAATAGAATAAAAGCTGTAACGGAATAGAAAGAGAAAATCTAATTTAGCTTCACAGCATTCACTGCATGGAGAGTGTTGAGACTTCTGTTATGACTTTATTTACATTCAGTGAAACCTTCACCACCACCACCACCACCTACACACACATGCCATCCTAAATCTGATCAGGTTTTCACTTTGAAATGACTTACCGTGAAGAAAAAGATCTGAGCTTCCAGATTCTTCAAGCGCTTGAATTGTTTTTATGTATCAATTCAAGGTTGTTAACCAACAACCCCAGGGTTTCTACTAACTGTGCATTTCTTAACCATAAATAATATCCTCACTGACACTGATACCATACTAATATAATGTGTGGTCTTCAATTCATTTTCTCAGAGAAAGAAAACAGCCTTTATTGGGCCATTTGAGGGCAATGTAATTAAAGTAATTTAAAGTGGTTTGATTTATAAAGAAACTTACCAACTCAGATTTTCTTTACATTGGTAATGAATGGTAATTTTTGGGGGGACTACTTCATCCTGCAATGCCCTGCATGTACCCTTCCACCATCAGTGGTGGTGTATGTTTTAGGTCATGTGTGAATAACAAGAGGTAATCAAAAAAAATTTGTTGGGCTATAAATGAAACCATAAAAATATTTATTGACAGGTAGGGACAAAACGAGTTGGAATTCAAACCGAACATCTTAATTAACAAAAGCAAACACTCATTTGAACGATTTCACATCTCTGAGACCTATTTAAAATTATTATTCATAATTTTTCTGTTGAGGCATTCAGGGGTCTCAGGTCTCAATATTGAACCAATGGACACACCTGTATTTTGAACACTGGTTGGAAGCTAAAACTGAGATGGATTAACAAAGATGCAGTTTTGCAGAGATTTACTTAGACGTTAAGCCTTTTAAAATTGAGCAAATGAAAATGTCATTGTGACCCTTTCACCAACCTAACATTATTATTATCATCCATGGTTTCTCTGAGGGTCTTTTTAACCTTAAATTCCAAAGACAGTCCAACATACTACACATCTAATGTAATGAGACAGGACAAAGAGCGTATGATTGAGAAAGAAAGAAAGAAAGAAAGAAAGGGAGAGAGAAAAATAATAGATTGCCAGTGAAAGAGAGAAAGAGAAATCTCATGAGAGCGCATAAAATCTACTACATAAAACTCACATATTAGAAAACAAAGAGAAACCAGTTGATCTAAGTGAAAAATCATCTTGAACACAGCCCACAACCTGTAGTTCCTCTAGTTCCAACAGATAGCAGCTGATTCCCCTAACTATAGTCTTAGGAAGTCCTTAATAAGATGACAGAAGCATATAAGGTTTGTTTTGGAGGCGAAACCTGCAAAAAGGTGGAGCTCCTGGAGAAGCTTTTCAATGCCAGCTTATAAAAGTATAACCTGTACAGTAGTTTCATAATAGTTCACTCTAAAATTCCATTGTTCAACACTATAGACCTGTTACTCAGTTATCAAATTTATTTGTTATATTCCGCATCTTTTAATTATTATATAAACTCTGAGAGCTATTGAGCTATGAGGAAGTGTGAATAGCACCTTAGAAATTAAAGAATAATGTTAACGAATAATTTATTTTAGTTAATGAACAATATGTCTTAATTGTATAAGAAACTGAATAATAGGCTAATAGTGTTTAAAGAGAGAAAAGATATCTTAAGGAATTTTAAATGGTGAAAGACATCTGAATCTAAAGGATGTGCCAAAACAGCTCACCCACACTTAAAGGGACACACAATTTAGACACAATTGAGACAAAAAGTCGCCTTCATCCTCTTTTTCAGGCTGGTACAAGGTGAGCACCCACACTGCTGACAGTGGAGCTTAGTATGTGTTCGTTTGAGAGAGAGAGAGAGAGAGAGAGAGAGAGAGAGAGAGAGAGAGAGAGAGAGAGAGAGAGAGAGAGAGAGAGCGTGTG
>JBBMFX010000002.1:10326644-10343076 GCA_037832545.1 Rhabdalestes septentrionalis | reverse complement strand
GATTCTACTGGGGGTAACATGCAAGTCTTGTGAAAATCCGCGAAACTCACCAGGCCCGTCCAGCTGAATTTAGGTAAACTCTTCCTATTCGTGTTACTCCAGCTTCACGGTTGTGTTACTGTAGAGAAGTGTACCAGTCTAACAGTTCTTCAGAGTTTTTATCAGCCTTATGGGAAGAGTGTTGGTGCTGTGACTACACTTACATTCAACAGGTTTTGTCGCAGTGATTTGCTTCAGCTAACATGTCTCTCTCTCTCTGTCATATATGCATGTGTGTGTGTGTGTGTGTGTGTGTGTGTGTGTGTGTGTAAACTAGTATTAAGCCATTAGCATTGCTGAGAAGATATAAAACAACAGTAAACAAAATACGTAAGCAATTTATTTCATAGGTTTTTTGTCCATGTATGACTTTTAAATTTTTATTTAGTTCATATTCTTTCTATGTTTGCCTGAGCACAAATCGGGAGAACCTGTCTCATAAATAGGTGCTGTTAGAATTACTAGACAAGAGAGCTTTTTTTCTTGTCATACTAAACATATTTGTTTGTCATGAATGGAATGAAGTAGTTCTTAAACATTGTTTTACCTTCATGGCCTAGTGTTTATTCTGTTCTGCTTAATTAATGATATAATGTTATTGATTGGAAACACTACACACGTGACTGCTGGACCTGCATCCCAGAGGCTACTTTAACTTATGCAAACGCACATACACACACAAACATACACACACACAGCTACAAACACACACTATACAAACATGCTCAACAATTGGCACCTTTTCAGTCACAACCAAAAAACAACAATAAAAAACAAACAATAAAAGCCAGAGCCACCCTGGGGTCACATTCGGCATTGTGTTGATCTCTACCATAGTTTTATTTGACACAAAAGTTGTATCTCACAAAGGAGAGTGTGCGGTAGGTATGTGAGTCAGAAACACTGTTGTTCACTGCTCTGTTGAGGCATCCATAAATCATTTAAAAAGTCAGTTTGTTGAATATAAGCATGTGGAGATAACCAGCTGTTAATACAAAAAGTTAATATATCTGGGAGTTCATGGTTCAGAAGATTTTTGTCTGAGATTGCAGTGCTTTTATGTTTGCTCCCCTGTTATGTTTCTGAAGTGACAAACACTAATAAATTCTGTTAAATATTCTGATTTAAGCTTTTAAAAAGTGCATGCATTTGTGTAAAAAATACATACTTGCCCAATGTGTGCCCACAGCACCTTCATGATTAGTTGATATAATTGATCTTGAACCACTTTTATTCTCCAGCATGTGTGTATTAATTTGAGTTGTGCTAAAGCGCACATGTAAGGCAGACCAAGGGAATGTCAAAACATGGAATGTTGAAGGGGTTGCAGGACACAAGCGGTTTTAGTTAAATGCAACATGAATGGAGGTAAATCTGGGTTTAACTTTTGTACCACAAAAGCACTTTTTACCTCAAAAGTTTCATGCATCATACATGTTTCTAAATCACTGATTGCTTGTACATACAGAATCCAGAACCTTGTTTAATTGCTTGCAGTACTCTAATAACCTTCTTAACCTGTTGTTGGGCCAGTAGTGGAGCTCTAATCTAAAGATTGTAAATAACTCAGTATGAGCAAGCCAGGCTAAAAGGACAGCCTCCAGACAGTGGGCTTAGTTGTGGGGCAGCGTAATTAATATTCAGCAAAACAATCTACAGATGTAAATAAAAATACATATTTTGGACCAATAGTCTTCTACTTTAGTGAAAATAAGCCTGCTATGTATTGGACAACCATTTTTCACAATCCAATGTTACATATTTTACAAGTTTATGTTGCCCAAAATCATACTGAATTGAATAATTGTCCTTTTTTTATACTTTATAGCAAGTGTCACAGGTAACCTTATCTATGGAATAATTTGTAACTTTGGGAATTGTGTAGAAATGGCAAGTGTTACAAACAAGTTTATATTTTCATTTGTAACTGAGATGTGTAGGTTGTTTGTATACAATTATGAATCTTGCTTATATAGTAGAGGCCAAAAGTGACCATTTACATTGGTAGATTCCTACTGAAGGCAACAAAACTAAATGAACACATGTGGAGTTGACAAAAAAAAGGTAACATAACTGAAAACATGTTTTATATTCTAGTTTTTAAAACAGCCACCCTTTGCTCTGAGTACTACTTTGTACACTGTTTTCTTTGCACACCTTTTTTCTTAAGTACATGACTCCACATGTGTTCATTCATAGTTTTGATGCCTTCAGTGAGAATCTACCAATGTAAATGGTCATGAAAAAAAATAAAGGCAACACACTGAATGAGAAGGTGTGTCCAAATATTTGGCCTGTACTGTATATCCACAAAAAAAGTTAGTAAAAAGTAGGTGTGTCCAGTCTTACCAGTCAAGAGTTTGCTTTTCTTATCTGCAAAGGGTATAAATGCAGTCTGGCCCCACTCAAGAATAGAAGCCTTTTTGTTGAAGTCATTTGTATTAATTCACTGATTGCTGATTGATTTTTAACCACAGGCTGTACTGAGATATGTTAATGAGTTGCAAATCAAATATTAGGCTGTTTTCTTTTTTTTAATTTATGTTAAGAAAATAATCAAGTATAACAGTAGAGCCATTCACAGGATTCAAAATGACTGCAGTCAAAGTGAACTTTATTGTCATCTCAGCTACTCACCCATCTAGTGAGATTAGGTGGCATGGCTCCAGGTTTTACAGAGTACAAAAGGACACAGGGCACACTTGTATAAATGAACCATAAATATAAACTCTTAACTAGAAGTGAAAATGTGTAATTTGTTACTTGGTCATTTTTTAACATCAATGTTATACAAAGTACATTTTTAACATCCAAAATTAATGTTACATTGTACATAGAACAATAAATCAAAGATCCTGACACTAAAAGTATTACAAACATTTTGGTTTGTCACTTATCGTCAATAAATTGTCGGTCATTACCGCTGTCATTACTGCCACAGTCATTACCATATAACATGATGAGTTTGCTCTTAGCTCTAGAGGCACCTAAAAGAACATTTCTACAGCACACATTTCCTGAATTTTTAGGATTGGTATGAGATTAAAGTGAAAGTGATCTTTGCTGTTTTCTTTGTAGAGAGGGAGCCGTCTGTGGGGAGATGGCTATGGTTTGTCTAACAGACTTTGAGGAGTATGCCAAACAGCATCTCTCAAAGGCTACCTGGGATTACTACGCAGCTGGAGCAGATGAATGCTGCACCAGAGATGACAATCTACTGGCATATAAAAGGTATTTTACTCCTCTGTACTGGACACCATACTATTACTAAAGTGCTCTTGGCTATAAATATTTTGTTTATGTAGTATGGAATTTAAAACATACTGTTTTAAAACATACTATTCATTCTCTTGTCATGCTAAGCAGTTTAGCCTCATCCATTCATGTGGCAAAAAACTGTGCAGCCAAACATGACAGAGGCAATTTAAAGGAGTAGTCGCATAAATAGCCTGATGAGGAGATAAAGGTTCTGACCTGTTCTGACTGTTTTTGTGAACTCAACTAAAAAGAGTTATTGTCATTGTTGTTAATGGAACTTAACAAAATTGCATAACTGGTACGTATAACCACACCAGCCTAGAAAAAGTACAATTCTTGTTTTATCCTGCTGAAATCAATTCCAGAATCCGTCTAAGGCCACGGATCTTACGGGATGTGTCTGTGAGTGACACACGAACTACTGTGCTGGGCACAGAGATCAGCTTCCCAGTGGGTATCGCTCCTACAGCTTTTCACTGCATGGCCTGGCACGAAGGAGAGCTGGCCACTGCCCGAGGTAAGTGTGGATCTAATGCAATGTAAACATTTGGACAGTAATTTTGACCACTAGATGGGGCTGTGATAAAATATTTTACACATTTATCCACCTACCAACTAGCAGATCAGACAAGACATATTCAGCCTTCAAATGTCTTTAGTTTCACATGCTGAATATGCTGTAATAAGAAACAATTAAAGAAAACTGTAAACAGCATTGTGCAAACTGTATACCTGATTTATCATCCACCTGCTTCAAGAAGACTTTTTAAAATAATCTAAAACATTACCTTTGAATATGGGCAAACCAACAGAAAAATTCAGGGTGCTTTAGCTGATTTTACCATGGCACATAGATTTATATGCTTTTATGGACAATGTCACAGTTTGCACAGATTTGAATCACAGATTTGAGTCACAGTTGGGGTAAGGGAAGCATTTTTTTTTTTAATTGAATCAAACTGCTCCCTTAAATAAATGTATTGTAAATTCCGGACTATAAGCTGCTACTTTTTACCCAAATTTTCCCAAAATTTGATCCCTGTGGCTAATAAAACGGTGCGGCTAATGCATGTTTTAATTTTTATGACACCAAAAACATTTTGCCTCGTAACCAGACATGGATTTGCAGACGGACTTTTGGGGAGGCGACACATTTTATAGGCTCGTTTCAGGTTGATATGTTTTATGCGCAACTCGGCTGCATCTGTGACGAGTGTTTAGGCAGCTCAAACTCGCGGACCAGTGTCAGACGGCTCTTATTCCCAGGGCGAGCCCGAGTGAGTCTGAGGGCGTACACGGCCCCCTAAGGCCCACCCATGACAAAGATAATGTGATTATTTACCAGGAAAATTCATTAATAAGGCGATTCATTACTTTTCCTGGTAGGCTGCAGTATATTTACCGTGTAGATTTTTACCGGCCGTTAGGAGATGGAATGTTGTTCCTGCACTGTTCAGTAAAAAAGCAGAAGCAACATAATGTGTGTGTTACTGATATGTACGTATACTTAAAGGGAGCCGTATTACAGACACTGTTTGAAAAATCAAACAATGTGCAATATGTATTGTTTGTTACCATAATATTTAAAAGTAAAAACATATTCTGTGTAGATATCTCATATTACAACCTGAGACACATGTTGCTTATAATTTGGTGTGGCTTGTAGAAGTACAAAATAAAAAAATTTTTCTAAAATTACAGCATGCAGCTTTTAATCAGGCGCGCTCTGTAGTCCAGAATTTATGGTATTCTTCTCCTTCCCTTCTCTTCTGTTCTCTTGCCTTTTTTCCTTTTTCAGCCACAGAATCGGTAAACACCTGTTACATCACCAGCACATACTCTACATGCTCAGTGGAGGAAATTACTGCTGCAGCACCAAACGGTTATCGCTGGTTTCAGCTTTATGTGTACCGTGACCGTAAACTCTCAGAGCAGATTGTACACAGAGTGGAAGCATTAGGCTACAAAGCTCTGGTGCTCACAGTGGATGTACCATACACTGGTAAACGGCGTGATGATATCCGTAACCAGTTTAAACTCCCACCGCACTTGAAGGTGAAGAACTTTGAAGGGATATTTCAGGTAATTATGCACCACTTTTGACGTCCTGATTTTTTGTACTAGTTTGTGATGGTGGGTGCACATATCTGTATGTGTTACTGTTATACCCAACTAAGGTTTTTGAGTAATCACAATCAAAAAATTGTCCTACCTTCCAGAACAGTATTCATATTATTACAGCTTAATTAGGATCTCAGTATGTCTTAGTATGTACAAAGTTATAACTGGGTTATACTTGTTGTTGGTTTTTAAGAGCAAAAGGCCTCCCGTATTAATGAACCAAATTGTTGTACATTTAATAATAGGTGTATCTCTGCCTGACTGTTGTAGGTTAACATGCCCAATATGGTAGTGAACAGTTACTAGTTTGGAGCAGTGAAGTTACATACTCAGCAATGCGATGCTGTGTTGTGAAACATTTCTTCTCAAATAAACTAATATAAACATTTTGGTGTCAATAAGTTGGCCCTTGGGCAGCCAACGTTCTGTGCCCAGTGCATGATGTCTTGCTTTGGACTACTGTTAGTAAGTACTTCCCCTCTTAGATCCAGTTGTCTGGCCTTAAATAAGCCTTTATCCAAAGCGACTTCCATTCCATAACTACAGGGGACAGTCTCCCTGGAGCAACTTGGGGTTAAGGGTCTTGCTCAAGGACCCAGTGGTGGCGCTGGAGGTAGGATTCGAACCCATGACCTCATAGTCCAGAGGCAAGTGTCCTACCCACTGAGCTACCTCCACCCATTGGCCCTCATCATAGTTACTGCTTATGTGCCTTCTCTCCCACATCCAGCACATCCACTATGAGACACAACCATTTGCTTACCAAGCATGGTAGAACACTCAGTTACTCACTACACAGTATAATTGGAAGGGCACAGACCCCTTAATATATTGTTGAATACTGTGCCTGAATGGGTCCTCCTACAGGATACTGGAGGCCCTGAAGAATATGGAATCCCTGCCAATACTTTGGACCCATCCATTAGTTGGAAAGATGTGGGCTGGCTGCAGTCTCTCACCCGTCTGCCAATTATTATCAAAGGCATCCTGACTAAAGAGGATGCAGAGATGGCTGTAGAGCATGGAGTTCAGGGGATTATTGTGTCCAACCATGGGGGACGACAGCTAGATGGGGGGCCAGCTACGGTGAGTAACACTTAAAATCTATGTAATCTTCTTTTAGTCCTTTATTTAAATAGTCTCCGCCTGTTCCCGTAACTCACTCTGTGTCTGCCTGTGTCCTTGTCGCTAACTCTTGCTCACAGATAGACTGTTTGTCTGAGATAGTGGACACAGTGCAAGGCCGGATCGAGGTGTACATGGACGGCGGGATCCGCACAGGCAGTGATGTATTGAAGGCCTTGGCTCTGGGAGCTAAGTGTGTGTTTATCGGAAGACCAGCAATCTGGGGCCTTGCTTACAAGGTAACTGTGAAGGAGTCAGAATGAAAACATTTCAGTCAGTACATGATGGTTTACCTGAAGGTGTTTCTTCAAATTATTAATAGATTCATTTTAATTAGTGATGGTTTGGTTAACATTTTTGTTCTAATCATTTTGCTAGAGGCCTTTAGTGTGACATGTGTTGCCAATGACATGTGTTCCTCTTTCGTCCAGGGTGAAGAGGGAGTGAGAGAAGTGCTTCAGATTCTAAACGATGAGTTTCGTCTATCCATGGCCTTATCGGGTATGTTGCAGACAAATAAGGTCACAGTTACATTCGCTATATATCAAAGATCTTCCACCAAGTTTATTGTCAATTCTTTTTGTATATTTTAACAGGGTGCAGAAATGTGGCTGAGATTAACAAGAACCTCATTCAGTTCTCTAAACTTTGACCAAAGAAAAGAACGTAGCACAACTAACAGTCGCTAAATGTTCCACTATGCGAAAATGTAAGCCAATGCTGTACAATCCTACACAGATAAATATGTGAATCAAAAGAATTACATGGTTAAGAATGATTGACAGCATATTATCCGAAAAATAATCATTTAAGAGTAGCAAAAAAGGCAGCTGTGCAACTAGTCAGTTTGCAGCAGCCTTTTTATTCTGCATGCTATGTTAAAAAACAAAAGCTGTAAAACAGAGAAATGGAATTGTCATACTAACAGAAAAGATTAGCAAGATTAGAAAAGATTAGCGTAGGAATACTGAATGGCAGGATGCTGTCTATATGATCTAGTAATTCTAAGTCTGTGTGTGACAATGTTAAAGACTGAGGGGCTGGTTAGTCCAGCCTCAGAGGGTTATTTAAGAGTGCAGACAGCAAACTATGGAGCTATGACTCAAGTAATTTTTCATTTTTTATCTCTAGTTGTGCAGTGTATTGTGGCTAGAGGAAGATGTTTGGTGAAGTATTCAGAATATTACAGAGGAGGATGAAATAGTGTTTTGTGGGGGACCATATTTAATACTATCCAGTGTGTTGTAATTTAAATGACATGTAAATTCATTACGTACAATAAACACTTAATTGTGGAGGTTCTTCTTGTTGGTGTCATTCTTTAGCTCAATCTCGTGTTTTTAATGCTGCAAGACTTCAACACAGTTGTGTTAAAGATCAAGGAACTTATGTAACACAGAATTGTGCAAAAGCGGTGCATGCATTCTTTGTATTATTTTCGCATGCAATGGAGGAACCAAAATCATAATAAGTGTATAAAAAACATCTTTTGTAAATGTACTGCTTACCAGTATTCTTGAAACAACATGACTATCTGAAGTTTACTTTGTGGTCTGTCATGCTGTGCAGTTTAAAGTGCTTCACTCAGAGCACCACTGAATGCAAGAGATCAAAAAGTAGGGAAACACCTCTATAAGAAAAGACGGGAAGTCTATGTCCAAAAAGTGCACAAAATGTTTCTAAATAAGGATGAGCATTGCACTGCATGGCTCATGAGAAGACAAGACCATGCATCCATTTTTGCCAGCACTTTTGTTTTTACCACTGAAATGTATGTATGTATTTTAAATGGCTAAGCAACAAGCTTCATCAGAAACACAGTGTTAACAAGTGTTTTAACTGTTTATAACAGTATATGGTCCAGTTGTATGTGAGAAAATGAGACACAGTGTGGGAGTGGGTGTGTGTGTGTCTGTTTGAGAGTGACACAGAGACTAAGAAGGAGAAGTGACACAGGAAGTCAAGCGGCTGTGGTAAACAGCTCATATGCCCTAAATTAAAAAGAGGGGGTTTGCGGTGCTGTTTTCGTTGCTGTGATGAAAGGACGACTTTGAAGCTCAACAAAATATTTCAGGTAAGCTCTCTTCGAGAGGAAAACCTTTTCTACATTTTAAAAACGTATTTGATTTAATCGAATCCTGTTATGTGGTTGTGTGTGTGTGTGTATAAAGATAGACATGGTAACATTATGTTTGCAATATTCTACATGAATGTCCTGTGAAGTTGAGTAATTGATAGGTACTGAGGGACCGTTTGACTCAGATTTGAGTGGTGTGTTAATTGCGTATTAGTATGGGAAAGGTTAATAAGTCTTTCTACATCTACTGACCTTCTTAAGCATGTTTAGTTGGGGAAAGGCCTACATCCTGTGTGCATGCGTGTCATGAATAAAACACCTGTTACTGTGGCTTTTTTGAGTGTGGTGCTCATGATAACCTCTTTTCATTTCCTTTTTCAGACACGGCTGTGTGGAAGTCTTTTCTGTGCAGTGCCTGTTGAACGGCAACGGGAGAACAACAATTTAAACAAAATTGTCTTGGTTTTTACAGCTAACCAGGCTCCATAACGATGGGGTAAGACTTATTT
Source organism: Rhabdalestes septentrionalis (assembly GCA_037832545.1). Taxonomy (NCBI): domain Eukaryota; kingdom Metazoa; phylum Chordata; class Actinopteri; order Characiformes; family Alestidae; genus Rhabdalestes; species Rhabdalestes septentrionalis. The sequence continues at coordinate 10,333,947 of JBBMFX010000002.1, read as the reverse complement.
CTCTTCATTCCGGTTGAGAAAAGCCTTCAGATGTGCTGTTTCGACAGGACAGCTTTGAAAGTACTGGCATATGTTTTTTTATTATTTTGGACGCTCGAAGACAATACTTTAAATTAAGCATCATCTAATATTGATAATATTGATAATAATTAAAATGTAATTACCACCAAATGTTGTTGTACCTACAGAATAAATTATAAAACTGTGGCTTCATGTTTGTATTCTTCCTGCTCTTTACATATGTCTTAGCATAAGAATGGCTTGATAGTCTGAGAACAATGTGATGTATTAGAGTGAGTAAACATAAACATGTGCAATGTGTATGGATACCGCATTTGAGAGCTCATCGCATCAGAAGCTGCAATAGACTAAATTTGCCTTCTTTCAGAAACAGTGGAGAGGAGGGTAAATTGCATCGAAGACTGTCCCGCATAGGGAGCAGGGGGCAAAGAGAACCACCGAGGCCCCCACCCCAAGCAGAGAAACCTCAAAACACTGCCCCACCAGCTGCCTCAGCAAGACCACCTGAACCTGCTCCAAAACCTCCAGAGGCTAGCGCTAAACCTATAGAACCTGCTGTCAAACCTCAGGTCACCCCTAAGACCCCCGAGGTTGTTCCAAAACCAAGTATTCCTCCCAAACCTCAAATACAGGTTTTCAACAGCACAGGACATGGAAATGCCATACTTCAGGTAATCCGCACATTTACATATAACTGAAAGCATTAGTGAAGATTTAAAATACATAAACATTTAGCTACAAACCTATTTTATGTATATTCTTTTTTGGTACATGTGCTTCATTTGGTGTATATTATAGTGTATCTGGCAACAGGGGCAGACTAAAAAACAGCCCTGGACTTTCTTCACCAGCTGTGCGTAGAGATCTGCGCCGTGTTTTTATTTAGTGTGGGAGGTGTCTGTGTCTGCCGAGAAACACACGCCGACGAATTGCAACTTTGAAATTGAAATGTCATTTTTATAGTTACATTAGTGGGGCATTACATTGTAATGGGTTACATCAGAAAGAATTTCTCATTAGAGAATACTAGAACCAAACATTGCTCTCAGGTAATGGCCATGGCAATCCTTTCACAGGGTTTGGATCAATTCCGCTATGATAAGACGTTGTGCGATGTCACTTTGGTGCCTGGAGACAGCAGTGAAACGTTTCCAGTTCACAGGGTGATTATGGCATCAGCCAGTGATTACTTCAAAGCTATGTTCACAGGTGAGTCTAAAGCAATTCCCAGGTTGTAAAGGCCAAGATAATTTTAGTTATGCATGCTGCTAATCAATTTACAACCCCATATCTGTAAATACAGATTTCATTTGTTGCTTATGCCAGTCCTAATCAGTCAGGCTAAACTCATCAGTGCAAATCTCATCTTTGCAGGAGGGATGAAAGAACAGGGGCAGGAGGAAATTAAACTGCATGGTGTGAGCTGCACTGGCTTAAAAAACATCATTGAATTCATTTACACATCACGTCTAAGTCTGCATTTAAACACTCTTCAGGATACCCTAGAGGCGGCCAGTTTCCTACAGGTGCTTCCGGTCCTCGACTTCTGCAACCAGCTACTAAGTAGTGAGGTATGTGAAACTGAGGTGGGAAAACCATGCTTCTTTTAAAGTAGCTTTAAAAACTAGAGCGTAAGAACATATGAGTAGATATGTAAAAAGATATGTGTACACTGCAAAAAAAGTGCAACTTTTTTTTTTGCTTAGTTCAAGAAACCTCACCGCTTTGACAGTTGTTTTTTTTTACTTATACACATTTAAGAAATTTAGTTTTTTGCAGTGTGCTTCGAAATCAAATATAAGCTACTATTTTTCATATTAAGATTTTTCAATACTAGTTTCATACTGTAACACCTCTATTCCGTAATACCAAAATGTAAACATCAAAAGCTTGTCACCAAGAACATATATTGCTATTTTATGGAATATTTTAAGTTTTGTTCAATTTACGGTCATTTCTGGTCAAGTTACCTTACCTTAAATTTCATCTTTACTGTTTAAATTCAAGGCATTCTGGATAATAATATGGCCTAATAATGTGCCAAATAGCTTTCTCATTTTGGACATATCTAATATGTTTATTAACATTTTATTTTATTATTGGATTATTGTCAGCTTCTCCGTAATTATTTGAAAGTCTATCTGCAGCAAAATAGTTTTATCTTATTGATTAAATGAATTAAGAGGTGATAAGGTTTTTTGAAGCCATTTTGTCTTTTCCACATGGCAGGTCACCATAGAAAATTGTGCAGAAGTTGAGCGCATTGCGAATGACCTTTTACTGGAAGATGTTCAGACTCATGTTCTCAACTTTGTATGCCAGAACTTTGCAGCTTTAGTGCAGAGTGGACGCTTCCTACAGCTGTCTGAGGCCACCATAAGACATGCCCTGTCCAGCGATTCACTGAAAGGCTTCTCAGAAATGGAACTCTATCGTGCTGCCCGAGCCTGGCTGGCACACAGACCCAGTGAATGTCGGCCTGCAGTGTATTCCCTAATGCGCCACATCCGCTTCCCCCTGATGACCCCTGCTGAACTCCTGCAGATATCTCAGGAGGACCAGGCAGATGAAGACGGTGGGGAAAAGAAAGGAAGTGAGAATTTCATGCGTTCTGATACAGCCTGTGTTAATCTTCTCTTGGAAGCCAGCAATTATCAGATGATGCCGTTCCTTCAGCCGATGCTACAGACTGAGCGGACCTGCATCAGGTCAGACGCCACACACCTGCTGGCTCTGGGAGGCGTGATGAGACAACAGCTGGTGGTCAGCAGGGAGTTGAGGCTGTATGATGAGGAGGGGGGCGGCATATGGAGGGCTCTCCAGCCCATGGAGGTTCCTCGCTATCAGCATGGAGTAGCACTTATGGGTGGGTTCCTCTACATCGTGGGAGGCCAGAGTACTTACGACACAAAGGGAAAAACAGCAGTGGACAGTGCTTACAGGTATGATCCTCGCTTTGACCGCTGGCTGCAGGTGGCCTCCCTAAATGAGAAGAGGACATTCTTCCATCTGAGTGCTCTGAAGGGGAAACTCTATGCTGTTGGAGGGAGGAACGCCACTGGCGAGATTGGTAAGTTCCACAAGTTTCATCTAAACAAATTTCCCTTGATAAGCCGTTCTCTAACTGATCCTCAGGAACCCCCAGACAATCAAAACATTTTCTCCAACCCAACTCGACACACTGGGAGGAGGAAAATGTGAACTCATGGTTTATGAGGACAAGTTGGAAAACCAATGACATAGACATCAGATCTTTTACACCATGCCCAAACATGTACTTCTACCCTCTTACCCCACATATCACTTATGCCATGTTTTTTTTGTACGCTTTACACTATGTTACACCATCCACTCTTTACACCATATTACACCATCCACTCTTTACACCATGTTACACCATCCAATCTTTGCCCCATAAACTAACCATGCATTGAAAGACTTATAAAAAGGATCTACTGCTATGTCTTGGTGCCACATACCACAGCAAAATTTTTGATATATTGTGGGGTCCATGACTTTATTTTAGCTGCATGATGGGGGGACCTGCACAATATTAGGAAGGTGGTTTTATTTTTTTGGATGATTAGTGAATATCTTTGCAAGCCGTAAACAGCTTCTAGGTCAAGTAATTGGCACTCTCTGCTTAACACATGTTAATTAAGCCTTTAATCTCCAGTACTGGTTATACTCTATAGCCTGGATTCTCAACCAATGGGCCGGGGACCATCAGTGGGCCACGAAAGCTTTTGATTGGGCCGCGAGTCTAAAATCGAGACATGTGGCTAATTGGGCCTTGGCAACATGCTGTGATAGATATGTGGGCCTTAATGTTTAAAAGGTTGAGAAACATTGCTCTATAGCAATGTAGGTGTAACATATAAATTATTTCCTCTTACTGAAAAATACATCTTTTGTATTTTTTTATTTTATTTTTTAAGATGTTAAAGCTTTCGTATAGTTGCATTATAATTAATATTGTTTGCTCTGCAAAGCACTAAACATACAAACATATCGGTTAAAATCAAAGAGATGAAATGGCTTATTTTATTGTAGAAATCAATAGACATTTCTACAGAAAAGAGTAGAAGTTTGCATTATTGAAGTGCATCATAAGCTATGCTCCTCGCACAAGAGTAGGATTCCCTTCCATTTGGATAAGCACAAAATGCAGTTAGATTTCTGAAAAGGATGCAGGTGCATGATTAAAGTGCTATTTGCTCTGGGTAAGAATGTTTGACATTTGTGAATGTGATGTTAGTATACTGTCTTACCAACAGACACAGTAGAATGTTACAACCTAAGCAAGAATGAGTGGACCTTGGTTTCACCCATGAGTGAACCTCATTATGGCCATGCTGGCACAGTGCATGGCGGGCTGATGTATGTTTCAGGTAAGTCGCTCTCCTTTTAAATACTATTAAACCTAAACCTGAACAATGACTGATATGCAATACTAATAACATGTTAAATAGCAAAATAATCCTTGGAGTCAACCAGGAAAGAAAGTTCACTACATAAGCTCATTATTCCAAGAACACAAAGCTTTACTGTCTTGATCATGTCGACATGTTTCACTTCTCCTGAGCTCTTTAAATAGGTTGAACAGAGGACTGAACGTGGTCACTGCAACAGTAATGACTACATTCTTTCAAACCTAGCAACTCGAAAAGTAAAAATATTCCCAGAACCACAATGAAGAGAAGCAGCAGACTTGCTGAATACGCAATCAGAATAGTGTTCTGTGCTCATTTCACTGACTTGTGATCTGTGATATTCACTGAAATAGGAGGATGCAAGAATTAATCACCTGACCAGGAGGACTAAAGACAAACGGATTCCATTTCAACTCAACTTAGCTTAATTTCAGCTATTTAAACATTTATTTATTTAAACATACTGAACTCAAAAAGCTGCCTGCAGTGTGTCTTCTCTAGCACAATCATCTGAGTGGGTGGGGGCAGTTTTTGTTATGGCCAGCTCCTTCAGTTCCCTCTTCTTACCACATCCTTCCTACTAGCTGTTACTCCTAGTTTGTGTTAGGTTTTCTCACACCAAGGTAAACTGAGCAGGTTTGTCGTCTGCATGTAAAGTTAATAATGTGTCACCTGAGGTCACCCAAAAATTGAAGATGTAAAAAAGGAACCTCAAACAAGAGTATTCAAGCTAATGATTGAGTAAAATGAAACTAGACTACCTAGGCCAGATGTGCCCAGAGTGCCCTGTCGCTGGTTTAAATTTAAGTTTTGTGCAAAATTCTAAGGTACTTCTGACAATAATATCTGAAAACTGTTTAGTGAGTGTTTTTTCCACATTAATATATGTATTTATTGGCTTGACTCAGTTAGTACTTCATTAAATGAATAATCTGCTGCTAATGGAACTTTACAAATCCAAGCAATGGCTGGCGGCATCGAGGAGAAATCTGGAACCAAACCTTCATTAACCTAACATGAACTTTGCTAGCAGAGAGACACCTTATCACAATTCTGACATAAATGTGAATAGCATTTATAAGGCCATGAAATAAAGTTGTTTTTCTTTAGAGATAAATAAAAATGCATGAAACTTCTCCTTCCTTCACCAGGTGGAATAACCAGAGATGCTTTCCAGAAAGAGTTGTCATGCTATGATCCAGACACAGACTCGTGGAGTCGCCGAGCAGACATGATGGAGCTCCGTGGGCTGCACTGCATGTGCACTGTGGGCGACCGCCTCTATGTCATGGGTGGAAACCACTTCCGTGGAACCAATGACTATGATGATGTGCTCAGTTGTGAATACTACAGCCCTGCAACTGACCAGTGGACACTGGTGGCTCAAATGCCCAGGGGTCAGAGTGATGTTGGCGTGGCTGTGTTTAGGGGAAAAATCTATGTGGTGGGCGGTTATTCTTGGAACAGTCGGTGTATGGTGGACATTGTGCAATGTTATGATCCTGAAAAGGATGAGTGGGAGAGGGTGTTTAATGTATTGGAGCCTCTTGGAGGCATACGAGCCTGCACCATGACAGTCCATCGTCCAGAAGGTTCTGTAGATGAAGCTCAGATACAGGACTGTCCCCTCCCAACAGCTAAGAACTGAAATCCAGAAAACTGATTTTTTTTTTTGTCATATAGAGTCAAGAAGAACTGGGTGTCAAAGGTCTGTCTCATGATTTGTGTCTTATTTACTGTTGTGGTTTTAATTTGCTGTTGTACATGCCACTCGAAAGGTGATATTCAGACATATTTGAGGAGCCAGATGGACAACTTTTTATTTTTGCGATGTATATAATATTTTATTTACTTTTTTGTAGTGTTTCATTGTCGGTATTGGACACAAATTGCTTTGTGAAATTGATCAGGGTGAAGTAAGGATGTGTCCAATATTTTTAAGTGATATTTTGAGACATTTATTGTATTCTAGAAAAGGACATTTAGGCAATGCTGAACTAGTGTGCCAAAATATTTGCTGTGCTAGTTTTTTAAACCATTGTGTTCTTTCTTAACACTTTCTCCAAGCCAGATAACTTATTAGCTGAGACATGACACAGAACCACAAAGCTGGAACTTGCACCTCTACTGTACACACATGGACATACAGTGATTTATATAACTAAAATGTATATCTTAAGAGAATTTTTTTTTTTCCATAAGCCTACTTCTTATTCTGCATTTGAAATAATGTGTAAATAGAGGCTTTGTCAACCAAAATATATTTTGGTACAGTTTTTTTAATCATTTTAAATGTCCTTTTGTCTATTAATTTTTTTTGCTTGTTTCTTATGGGTTTATGTTTTTTTTCTATCACCATTGATAAAATTCTGTCCCTTTTTTACTTTTTCTCCTTGTAGTTTCATTTTTGCAAGCTGAGTTTTATGTATTAAAAGTAGGGCTGGACTCGAATACTCGAGTATTCGTTCGGCAGGATGGCATTTGAGTTTTCATTTTGAGATTCGAATATTCGAAAGAAGAAAAAAAAATGTACACGTGATATCGATCCCTTCAAAACCAAGAGCGTCTAGCTGCAGACTCCTGGAGAGTGGAGCTCCACAGGAATCATGTGAACCCATGACGTCAGTTATAAAACTGGTGGATAAATACGTAAACTCTGGAATACAGCATTTTTCAGTAGGAAAAAATATTGACACCACATATTTCATGTTAATAATGAATAATATTTAATTAATTTTTATTCATTTATTCGGCACACACTAAGAACTCAAAATGACCTTTCCAACGAGCCCGAGCACGGAGTTCTCCTCCACCCAGAACCGGAGAAACTTTCCAATGCGCTCCGGGTC
>JBBMFX010000002.1:10302572-10326544 GCA_037832545.1 Rhabdalestes septentrionalis | reverse complement strand
CACCCCACCCCCTCTCATTCTCACTCTCACTCTCACTCTCTCTCCCCTTTCACATACGCACACACACATACAAATATGTATCTAAGAAGGAGGACAAGACCTCTCATACTCTGCCTGTCTAATCAAGAAGAAAAACTATCCTAAGTCCCCTTTAAATAAGTATATTCATATGTAGATACATAATATTTTATTTATTAATTAAATATACCTGAGGCCAGGTAAACCTATAGTCCTATTCGTTAAAATAGTTAAATACTGTAACTGTTATGTCATAAGTTCTGTTTTCCATGATGAAGATAGCCCTACTATCTGTGGAAAAAAACACCACCATTCCAAAGTACATTCTATTCACTCACTCTCTCAGTTAGTAAAGTGCTCGATGCCAAATTAGTGCAAATGTGCCACTTCAAGCAAAACACACCTTTCCCCACTTTACAACTCCCACCCACTTATTTATGTGTACTTACATGTAGCTTAAGAAGTGGCCCAGTGTGTTAGCTTCAGAGACCCACTTTCTACTTCAAATAATCCCTCTCACTCCCATAGTCCACTAGAGAGCCTATCATATCAGCAAAGTCCTCCAGGACTAGGCTGGTTGAGTCCTCACCAGAAGGCATCTCAGTGTCTGAAGGCCTGGGCTTTCGCTGAGAGGCCTGAGGTTTGGGCATGGGGTCTTTTCCATAGCCCTGTTGGGAGGAAGGTGCTCCTAAACGCTGGTTGGAAGGTGCTGGTTCCATGGTCCCAGTTACCTGATCCCCTTGGCTCCCTCTGGGTGGGGAACTGGCACTGCCCTTCTCGCTGCTTGGTGGAGAGGGTGCAAGAACATGGTAGAGGCTCGGCAGGCGGATGTCCAGCCGTACACCACTCTTGGCAAAAAGTTTGTCATTGAGTGAGTACAATTTGTCAGCAATGTCACTACCAAGCATTACAGAGAAGAGACGTGCAATGTAGCGATCCTTGGACAGAAGAAGATAAAGGCGTCGTCGACGCCAGGAGATGTAACGGCAATCCGTCTCTGCAGTCAGGGTCACCTGAATGTATGAGAAATTTGAGAGTTCAAGAGATGACAAACTCAATTCTGTATGTACACTTTTAAAAATAAAAGTGCCAAAAAGGGTTTTGGAGAACCACTTTTGGTTCCTTAAAGAACCTGTGCATGAATGGTTCTTTAAGGAGAGACACCATTAAGGAGAGTGTACCATTAATTTATTTCCCCCAGAACCAAACCAAGAACCACTTAGAAAGCTTTACTTTTAGGAGTGACCATGTCACTCACTATAGAGCTTGGAAAAAGCAATTTTATGGCACCTGGAAATTCCCGTCCTCTGTCGGTCTGAGGGATTCCCATTCTGGAGAATCAAGGAACTGGTGAGGAAAGATGTAATGAAGAAACTGCCCTTCTAAAGACACTCGAATCCTAAAAAATAAGTGAAAGAAAAAAACTTTTTTACTGCGCATACTACAACTACAACAATTATTTTTGTCATTTAATATTAAAGAATTAGCTGTGTGCATACATGTGTGTTATAGGAGGCACTGTATGCATTCACCTTATGAAGATGGCACAAGTCATTAGGTCACTACCAAAAATAATCTGAGATGCATTTAAGATGTGCAATAGATAAATCAGTCCTGTTTTTTTTAATATAAAACTAGACAACAGTTTTAAAAGCAAAGTCTGCATCTGAGATAGCTGTTAGGATACAGGTATGCTGGACTGCATCTTCCAGAGATGCGCCACAGGGCAGCAGTCAATATACGGTCGCTTTGTGTTCCCTCGACAGTACTAAAATTCGTTACCAAATTAGTAAATTATATTTGTCTTAATAATTTAATACTAAATTACATAAAAAAGTATATATTGCCAAGAAAAAACAAATCCAAATTCGAATTTGCGAGAGGTTAATGTACAATGATTAAAATGGTGGGTGGGTTAAAAAACAAACAAACTGGGTAATGGTGGGAGCGCCCCATTACATCCAAGGCATATATAAAGTAATTTAATTAAAATATCAGCAATGATCCAAAGTAGACGGAAAGGGGGCTGTAGTATTACAAGATGTAATATTATTGTTCTTGTTTATTTGAACACTAACCTTCCAGAGAGCAGAAAGGAGAGCTGGTCAATAGGTGTTTTTCCCTCCACGGCATAGGTCTCTTCTGCCTCCAGAGAGATCACTTTGTTTTCACAGGCACCAGTGATCTCTTTAAACACCTGCACAGGAACATCCAGTGGCAGATAAATCGCAGAGTAGAGGGCAGAAAACTCTTCTTTGGCCAAACCATCCTGCATCAGCCGAAATATCAGGTGGCACACCTGGGCAAAGCACTGCAGCATCAGCACCAGGTTCCAGATGAAGACGTCAAGGCCACACACTGAAAACCAGCCCCAAATGGCTAGACACAGGAAAGCAGGAGCCAGAAAACTGAAGATGTAAAGTGCTCCATAAGCTGCACTTCCGCCCATGTACCCCAAAAAGAGGATAGTGTTACCCAGATGGTAGATTGCCCCCTCTGTGCTGTTGGACCATCCATCACATAGTGGGTGACCATAGATTATGGTATCAAAAAAGGTGAGGTTTTCGTTGCTCATTTTGTCCTAGTTGTGATCTCAAAACATCCAGAGCTTAATTCCTTCCAAGATGCGTCTTCAGATTCCTGTTCCTGTTTGTTGCATCATAGAAATCCCTTTAGGTCAAGCCAAAGCGTTCAAAGAATGCTAAACAAATGCAGGTCAAAGGGATGTATTAGCCCAAATTCCCTTTGTCCACAGTCAAAAACACAACTAGAATGCAGCGGAATTCATTTTCTGAGCTTCTCTAGCTCTCCTGCACCCTCTCCACCTTTTTAGTTTGAACTATATCACCAACTATGTGTCCTGTTTCTGTTGCAGCTGTTCTATAGTGAACTGAGCACTGCTGGCAACAGAGTAAGAGAGCAGAGGGGTTGGGTGGAGGGGGTGAGACATCTCTAGTAGGATAACCATGTTTGGAATTGAAACCCAAGGAGAAAGAGGCAGAGACAGAAAGCAGACCAGCTACTTAACATAACACACCAGAGCAGGGAGAGAGAAGAGCCATGATAACAAGTGACAGTGGGAAAAGGTTCAGAGAGTGTCACACAAACATTCCATAATCCCTGCATATTTCACTCAGCAGAGTTACGTCTTCTTATACAATGTAAAATATATATATATTTCTTCTCAGCACAGTTGAGGTATCTAAAGGCAAGTGGCTCAGAACATTCGCAGGATGCTTCTGAAATGGGTAGAATTACATCGGTCATGTTACAATGTTCACTGCCCTCTCCCTGACAGTCCCTCCTCATATCTTGGACCAATAGCCTTCCAGAAAGCTGCATCTTTTTACACTTCAGCAGGGGTAAAGGGGATGGGTAGTTTGCCTAATGTTTTGACATTTCAGATGCTGCAGTTTTAGCAAAAATGTGAGAAACATGCAAGGCAAGCATTTTAGGAGACAGAACGTGAAGCTGGATTTAAATTGGAAGAAAATGAGAAATCACACTTGGTATTTACCTTTACCTTTCTTGCTTTTATTAGTATCAAGCAAGTTGTGCTGTTCATTTGTCTGGACATGAATGTCTTGGTGGAGAGGTGTGAATGTTTTCACAGCAGAGGGTTGTTACTGCTGACATTTCACCTCTAGTTGCTCACTCACAATCAAAACATTTCACACAGCCAACAGTGCCTTGGTTAGTCTGATAAAGTGATGAGGAAAAATATTTCATGAGATTATAGTAATTAAAAATAGTTTTCTGTTCTATTAGTGGAATGACTTTTAGGTGGCCTGGAGGACTACATTCCATTAATGTCAGTCAGTCTGTGATATGAATGCTGTATTAGTTTTATGTATATTCCAGGATTTAAATAAAAATGTTGAAAATCATAGGCAGTTAAAATGGACTCATTACATGTTCTGCAAATACATGCGATTTCGGATGTATTTGATCACTCAAATTCATTTCTAATCATATTTAACAAGGCAAATCCAACCAAATAGAAAAGTGTCCAAGATATACATGCAAAGGAATGTTCTCACGTGCACAATTTTTCTCCAACAGGCAATAATCTAGACAGTATTTCTATTGGACAAACACGCCTTAATGCATTCTGGAGTATTACTACTTCTGGCAGAGCGGTTTTGCATGTCAGTCTCTCCTATGCAGAGATAAACAGCATACACTTCACAGCAGTGGAACGTCCTGCCCATACAAGGCACTGAGCCAGAGAGAATGCTAGGGCACATGAATCATACACTGCTACTGAATACAGCAAATGAATGTGCCAAAGTTGCTTCGTTTAATCCGTGCTCAGCCAAATCAGTAAGGAAAAGAAAGCAAATTTTGCATTAACAGATATGCTCTAGCAGTGTTCGTTATTTAGCATTTACCTATTCTTAAAACAAATTATGTAACATATATTCAATTGTAGTTTTTTGTATATTTTATATATTAAGTTGTATAGCTTTTATTCTATTGTTTATGCTGTTCTTACGTCCCTTTTTTCTTCTGTCCACAAGTGAGTTTCTACTGTAACGATTCAATTTTCTCACTTGTGGGACTAATAAAGGGTCTTTAATAGAAATCAGATCCTATTCCAGCTTGTCCACAATACACTTATGAATTCTACACCAGATCTGTGTGCAACGGACAATGGAGAACTCAGATCAGGCCTGGGGGCAGCAACTCTATTTTAGGAACATGTGCAGCTAAGAGGAACAGCTGTCACCAGCCAAACTCTGTGGGAAACCATGTAAAAAAAAGAAAAAGCTGCAAACCGGGCACTTCCACTCTGTATTTTGCTGTGATAGGGACAGTTTGGTCAAAATGTCACCCTAAAAGTTAAACATTTTCCTAAAATCATGTTTCACAGGATGTCTATGAAATGAGGACAAAGAACATCCTGATATTTACTTTCAGATTAACCACCCAAACTGCAAGCTTTTTATTAAAAGGACTTCAGCAGTTATTTGTTACTATACCTAAGTGGTACTTTATTACATTTTCAAGAGAAGAAAGTACCTTCAGCTTCACTTCCAATTAGATCTTTTAACTTTTTGTTACTAATCACGAGGCAAAACCTTCCTTTCACTTTTCCCAATATTTTTCTATGAACATGTAATCAAATTCAATCTGGTATTGTCCTCAATCATGCCAATTTATCTTTGTGCAAGAATGTATGGCTAAGACTGCTGAGAAAGATGGGATATAGCCTGCTGTAAAATTTGCTTAAAAGTGTAAAAAGGAAGACTAGATTGTGTTTTTGAGATGATTAAACGCTATTTCAAAGTTTAGCAAAAAAATCAAATGTACATTTTCCAGTTACCAGAGATTTAGCCAATCAGCCAAGAAATGTGTGGTGTCCAAACTTTTATTTTCAGACTGCCACTGAGAAGCTAACAATGCTAAACTGGCAGACACATTGTCAAAGGGGTTTAAGCCACACTGCATGTGTCATGGTATATGTATGTCTCACACTATGGCAGTCAGCCATAAATGAATAAGCCTTGCAGAAACAGAATTTTTGCGGATTCCTGTATGCACTTTACTAAAGAACCGGATGTGGTTCGAGCAAGCTGTGAAAGGGTCTGATGTTTTATTGGCTTCTAGTGTTTGTAAGACATTAGCACCCTGGCTCCTGTTCTAAAATACAGAAGCAACATTTGGACTCCAAACATACTCAAAGTACAAGGGAAATTTGATGCTTTGCTAAACATTTCCATAATGTCAGATACAATGTGTTTCTGTCCTGAAAAAACATTTTCTTTCGTAGCTTAGAGTACGTTTAACTGCAGATCAATTGTGACTTTCACTGTAGTATATTTTTGGCTATTCACCTATTAAGATAGACTCTTCGGCCTTAATGATTTCTGAATTCACAACAAAACAACCCCAAACAAAAGACAGAATTCCAACATTGCATAGGATTTTTATTCAATACAATTTACAGCAATATTCAAACAAAAGGCAGAATAGAAAACATTTTTAAGAAACAATCTTCCCTCTGTAGAATAAATAAAAGTTGTCCAGATGACCTTTCAGAGTCAGCCCATCCTGCAAATAAGATATTTATTTACTGAAGACTGAAACAGCTGTTGGGACATAATGCATACAATCGCAAAGTGGACAAAACAGTAGCATGGACACGTGACAGTAAATAAGCTGACAATGCACTGCCAACCTGCAGGGTGCACTACAGTTAACAAGCAGAAACTCATTACAAGGCAAAATATAAGGAGATTTTAGTACAGAGTTTTAATAGTCAGAACAAGGGTCTACTTCTAAACATTAAGCATTTGTAAGAGAAAATAACTGCTAACATTTTTGAAATGTGCACATTATTATATAATACATAATTGTGAAGGACTTTTTCAACTGTGTAAAGCATTATTCAAGTAAAAGAAAAGAGTTAAAGTGAAAATGAAAGCAGTGAGCATCATATTTGCTGTGAAGATTCAATCTAATCTTTCCTAGTGTCCGAACAACAAAAGAGTTTATCCAGCTGTATGCAAAAGGTTGAATAATACCTGGTTAAATTACATGTTGTGGGCACTTATCACATAATCTACATTCCTTGTGCATAATAACAGACTTCATTTACACCTGCAAATCCAGCCCAAAGAAGCAGTGAGGAGCTTTCGGATACAGATTTTTAAATCAGACTGATCAATTCACTGCAACACAGAATAAACCAGCTCTACATTGAGACATAGGCTGCAGTAAAAATGGTAACAAATGCAGTTTTTCCTGTCCAGATTCATCACTCACAGCTTTCGATAAATCCCAGTGTTAAACCTTGTTCAATGCTTTTCACACTTAATTCCCACACATTTCAATATAAATTGATAAATCAGTACCACAAGCAAAATGTTCATCTGCAATGCACTTATTTAGCATTTCATGCTGTTTATTTCCCAATTTGTTTTAAAATATCAAACCCACACATACACTGTGTTCTGCACACACCGATGTACCTTTGTAGAGCAGTAATGGATGTATCGCATCATCTGGAAGTGGAAAACTGCTTGTCTAAGACCTCTGAAGACAGTTTTATTCCCTGTGGAATTTAGTAAGTAAGCCTTGAAACTCTTATTTAGGGCACTTTGACACCTACGTTATTGTTTGGTGCAGATCAATTAATTTTATTTAATTTAGTCCATTATTTTTTTATTCATATTAGTCCTTATTTAGCCCGTCATTTAGTAGCTTTAACCTGGTCGGATTGGGCAGCAAAAGGCTGCTTAAATGCCGTGGGTATCAGTGGTTGTTGCGCAGCCTTCGTCTTAGCTACGGTCACACCAGGATGATGTCGTTTAATATGAGCGGCCATGCGCGACGTGTTGCCTAATCTCATACGGCTTCCTCATGCCACACGGTCAACAAACCGCATGGTTTTGTCCACCATTTGCCCACCACCCTTTCCCATCAGAATATTTAAGCCAAAATGCTCCCATACATGATATCTACATGATGCTGGAGGTTTCTCAAGCTCCTCTTGACACACTGACACTCGCACCATGCAGTAAAACTTTTTTTTCCCTCGAATCTTCGGATCACGTGTGTGCCGAACCGAGGAGAGAGTTCGGTTCGGATGATGGATCAACAGCGATACGTTGCACCACTATTCATTACTGTTGCAAACTCTCATTTTCAAGTGAACACAAACAAACTGTAGTGTGCTAAACATGTACGTCAATACAGTTTGAGACTCGTGGAAACTTTTTTTAATGACGGTCCACAGCAAACAATAATATTCAACATGAGTAAAGAATAACTGGATAATGTAATAATTAATTCGTAATCAAACACCATGCTAACTCATGTCAAAGATACTGGAAGGAGCTCCAGCCCTCCAGCCCCATGCTGAGGATGCTTTATATCCCTTTCTTTGGGTATAGTTAACTTAGGCTCATGTGTGACTGATTCAAAGGGTTAATTCTATTGACTATGGTTTTCTATGGAGATTAACCAAGCTTTCTATGAAAAAGGTGTATATTAAAGTAAGTGAATCCATTAATTAGAGGAATTCTTCTGGACATACACTGCATCCTGTAAAAACAACTTCCTGTACTTTGTGTTTTATTTGCCAACGCAGGTGTGATCAGGCAGAACGTGTCAGTTTTCAACTAACCAAGTGACCTGCCTTTCTATTTAAAGTTTATGACCAGCTAATTTTTTGCTTCAAAACACATTAAAATATGCCTGTAACACAGTGGTGGCTGCTCTAAGACTACAAGGGAAGCTATGCTTCTTCCAATATGCTAGAAAATAAATGCTCAAATATCTCGTTTTTATATTGCTTTTAGATTGAGTTCAATTTCATGATTTGCTCGTTCAGAATAAGGTATTTATTTTTGGACTCGACTTTCTTTTCATACATTTCCGAGCAGCACCGAGAATTAAACCTCCTGAAGCGCAGCTTCACTTGAGCTTTACAGGCGCTCGCAAAGGGGCGGGCCTCACTGCAGAAAGGCTGGCCAGTGACTGGATAAATGCACCAAAATCAACACTTCTAGGGAAGCTCAGCTTCTCTGGGAGTGAATGGAACAGGGGGTGGGCCAGGGCGCTGGGCTGCTGCATGATTATTGGAGGAGCTGTCTAAAGGGCGGAAACCCTTTTTGATTGACAGCATGATTTAGTTAGGAGATTCATATAGTTTGGAGTCCCAGCTGTGAGGCACCCTGTTGCACATAGCATGTTTTTTTTGCTGGTGATATAACCCATTTACATTTGTTCATATCACTCTTTAAATAAAAACCTAATTGCAGCGTTCGAGTTTGCTCCTCGTTTCATATTATTAAAAGAGCTCTTGGAAGGGGAAACCAGCCAGCTAGCAAGCTGTGCATAATATTGTTGACATTGTTATTGTAATGATTATTTTGTCAAAGCCATTTAAAAGACTGCTCCCTTTAAGATTGCTCCCAGGTGGATAAAATACGACAGGGTCACAAACCATTTTCTGAAAAAGGAACTTAAGGACAAACAATGTAACAAATGTCATGATGTATGCCTTTAATGAGCTTCCCCTGTTCGAAAGATTAGCAGCTGTCACTGCTGTCATGTCTGCAGGGCTGTTGATTTTGCTGAAATACCGCAGGCTTCCGTATACGCAGTGATCACACTTTGGCCACAAAAGACCTCAGTTGATATATTTGACACTTGGGATATTTTGCAACACTCCTCTTACACAACTGTAGTAGAAGTTTAAAAGGTGGAACTACACAAAGTTTTTATATATTTAATGTAGGAATTTAGATAAACTTTACCAAGTATTCTGATAATAAATTCTTACCATTGTATTTTTATATCTTAAAGCCAAGTGCTCTCATGCATTCCTTATGAGCCTCAATAAGATGTGTGCAGCTTTCTTCCCCCTTTTCAATGATGCTGCAAAACAAATCAACACAAACAAAATGAAAACAAAAGCAGTACAAGTGTTCAGATACAAATGCACTGTTTCCCATTAATATACCACTATATGGCAAAAAATAGTATGTAAGTAACTGATCCACTTTTGCATGGGACACAAATATGTGAACAAAACTGATACACTCAAAGAGGGACCACAGTTTTTTGGCAAAAAGTATATATATAAAAAATATATTGCTTTTAAGCTTGAAGTTGGTGTGCTAAAAGGAAATGCCCCATTAGGTGAGTATTTCTTATGGTTAGAGTTGATGTAACAATTATGAGTATGAACAACTGAAAAGGTTGCATGGACTAAAGCCTTGGATATCATTAAACAAAATCCATAGATTGTATTTGAATACAAGATATTCATACCAGGCATCCCTTGCTTTTTTGGTTTCGGTGCAAGCACAGCAGGGTTTCAAAGGCTTCTTCTCCTGTGACCCCTCAATTGCAGGTGTTGCCTCTACACTAGCAGCTGATACGGTTGACATTTTCTTGCAGGAACAGCTGTAATTGCAGAACAACACTATTATTGACATTGCAAACAAAAAGCTGGTGCTGTTCGCCAGCTCACAGTAAATTTGAAAATAAACTGATGCGCACATAAACACCAAGCTCTTTACAGCGAACATGTTTTGGAGTACTGTTTTTATTCTTTCAGAAACTGAAACTTAAACATCAGTAAGGGGGGGCATGCAGGTTAAATAATGTGCAAAATATGCATACCGAATAACACATTCTTTGAAAACCCCCCACAAAACAGTAAAAACACCCCAAAAAGCAAATGCTTCTAATAAAATATACTACTTTCTATCAACTGAGTAAAAAACTGAAAAACTGCATGCGCTTACTTTCAGAACCCTTTCTTTCTGTTTTCTGGCAACATTTTTCCAAATGACAACAAATAGAGGACGTTAACAAGAAACAGTCAGAGGAATGGTTTCTCTTAGTAAAGCTGTGGCACAAGACTATACTCAGTATCTAGTGTACAATTGTGGGGGCACCTGTCTTGGAACTACATGCATTGGCAATTTAATTACAAAGATACTTCAGTATAGGGATGCCACAGTAACTGATTAAATTACCCTGTCCATCAAGGGAAAAGGACCAAGACAAACTAGAGATAAATTGACTGTGGACCAAGGTAGTGTGTGGCTCCTCCATCAGTCACTGGAATTTAGACCTAATATACTGCATGCAAGCACACGATAAACTCAAAATCTCAATACGAATGCTTGCACATTTTCCCCAGTCCTTCCTCAGCTGACAAGAGGTCTCCAGCCTCCACGTTCCAAGCTTAAGGCCAGGAACCAAAGACAATTAATTCACTCTATCTTATTAACTTAACAACAATAATTTCATGTGTGTTTTACATTTATCCAACTGTACAGCCGGGTTAATTTCTCAATGTGTGAAAAGTGAACGTGTTAAAACGTGCGTTCTGCTAAGAATCTCAATATGAAAATGAAGTAATATCTGAACGTTAAATTAAGCTAATACACCGGCCAACACGTGAGTTTACCACGAGGTTGGAATGTGACAATGAAATTAAAAAACATATAACATTTACAGACCGACACGCTTAAAGGTTCATTTTTCTAACAACACGAGCAGTTTCACCTTTAAAAGGGCACACGGGCTAATGCTAACTAGCAGCTGTTACACAACTACTATCCACCAGCAAGAGAGAACATGAACAGCAGTGTTTATAGCCGTTCTGAAATGTGCTTCTTACAGTTAAAGACATAAACGCAATGTGAGCTCGTTGTTATCTCACAGTTTATCACACTTACACACAGATCAGTAGAGGTTATCTGTCCTTCCTAGTCACCGAACGGTGCAAAACAGACAAACCCTCGTGCTCTACTGTAAAACATCCGCACGCACCAGAAGAGGCTCGTCAAAATAAAGGTCTCCAGTAAGGGCCTGAAATGAGTCGTTTCAGACCGAAGGGCGAATCTCAAATGGAGAAATTATATCTTCTACACATGGGGCTGAGCCGGGCTGTGAATCATTGGGTACTGTACAGAAAACAATGTCAAATTTATTCACATCACTCGGACATTGCATTTTAATTTATAAAAAAATATATTGAATAAAAAGTAAACAAAACCGAAAAAACATATAATGTGCATATTAATATAATCTTCAATCTCTTTGTTAGCTTTCCAGAATATTTACCAAGAGGTTCAATTAAGTATAAAGTAAAAATCAGAATTTCACACTGCTTAGTTTCACTTAGATACTTTTACTTTCCCTAGAATGAGATTAAGACTGGGGACCCCCAACAGGTTTCCACAGGTCAGGACCCAGCAGACCCCATGTTCAAGAAAGATTATCAGTAATATAAGTAAACAGTATTTAGACTGATGTACACCAATGTTCAAATGAATGTAATCACTGTTTAAAAATGTGAACAAATTTATTCTTATATGTTACAACTGCTAGTAGCAGAAAAGATTAAAATGTGTAGAGCAAGGGGCATTTGGGACCAGATTTCAAAACAGTTGTGGTAGACCAGATTTGAGGCACCTTTGCTTTACAATTAATTCTGAAACATTTTCTTTTAGAGGTAGCATGTAAAAAAGAAAAAAATATTCATTTAAAATAAATAAATATGTAAGGGACAACAGTCGAAGTGTTCAGTTTCTCAGATTTTCTCAGATTATATTTTACTTAGATGTAAGTATTGAATTAAACAGCTTTGCCATCTGCTGACTATATTTATTCTAATTTATACATTAAAATAATTATCTTTAAAGTATAATAAAAGATATGACAATCCATTAAAATAAATGATGCAGTGTTTACAGAACTTGAATAATTCTAAGAACACTAATCTCTTGTTAATTTTTGTAGGCAATAATTACCTTTAATGTACTTCTAGTAATGTTTTAATCTATAACAAGTCACATTGCAAGAGGAGAGAACTGATTACAGTCGTGTTTTTTATGCTTTTCCACATTAAATACCAGTGAAGGAAGCCGAGGGTGTTCATGTTCGTCTGTTTAATTTAGTCACAGGGTAAAAATCGAGCTGTTTCAGGTGGGATTATTTTAATGCCAAGACTGTAAAAGCAGCATTCTTCCAACCAGTTGACAAAGAAACTCTGAAACTCTCCCAAAAGAAGATGAAAAGACCTGCCTTATTCAAAAAACATTGATGGAGAGTGTATGTTCTCCTGCCATGGCCTAAAAAAACCACACTCTTTATATATTTGGAAGTGAGGCCAAACCAGAAAGAATCTACTCATCAAAAAGAATGTGGCAAATGGTTTGTTCATCCTCTGAGTCCCTTCAGGTAACATAAATCCTGACTAACTCTAACCAAGCCAAATTAACACCCAATCAGCTTGACAAGCAGTATAGTTTAGATTATCCTTACTGACACTACATGTAAAAATGTATTGGGACACCTGACCAGTACAATAACATGGAATTTAATGACATTGCATTCAAATACATAGACTTTAATGTGGAGCCATTGGTTTTTGTTAAACCAGTGTTTTTTGCATATGACCTACAGGAAGCTTCCTAAAGCATTGTGGCACCATATTGTTGACCATTTCCAGGCTCATTACAGAGGAAAATGGATTCATGAGGATTTGCTCAACCTGGTGTCAAAGTCTTTGAGAGAGGTACTGACCTGTGTTTACTAAAAGTGGAATCTTGGAAAACTGATTATTTTACAGTACACACTTCTAAATTGTTGCCAATTCCTTTCAACTTTATTACTACGAGAGACTCAGTGCACAGTTGGTAAGAAATGCTCCAGTGTTTCAGAATCAATGAAAATAAAAAAAAAACTGAACCATGAAGTCTTCCTAGAGTTTAAATTATTATACATTAAACTGCCCCTGCCCCATATGATCTCTAATGGAGAGGTCATCGTTGAAACAGATTGTTTTCAGAAACACAAGTGACTGCGACTACTTCGGAGGTTAGTTATTATGGAACAACCATGTTACAAATCTACTCAGAGGTGTCGAGGCTAGCAGAATCAGCTGCCGCTGTTTAAGACCACTTGCAACCATCTGTTATTATTCTGAACTGGAATGTTGTTTTTTACAGAAATTGCCCTTCTGACCAAGACAGGGACACAGGACACAGAGCAGTTCTGTTTTCCTTGTCAGGGGTTAGCTTTCAACAAGTTCTGCAGAAGTTCCCTGGTGTGATGGACATAAAGAGAACAGCTCACCAACAGTGGGAGGATCTAATTAGTAAATCTTTAGGCCAGAGTTTCCAGTTCTGGAGATCTACCACCCTTAAGAGTTATAATCAACACATACCTGGCTCTATATACTGATATACTGGTATCTTTGAAGGCCTTTATGACCTGGAACAGGTGTGTTGGATTAGGGTTGGAGCTAAACTTTGCATAGTTGTAGGTTTCTTGGACCCAGTTTGTGATACAGAGAGACAGTTTGGGGAATGTTAAAATTTAAAAGTTAGTGGTGATACTGTTCCTGAATTTATTTCTAAAACTTTCAGTCTTAACTTCCTATAGAGGCCATATAAAAATTTAAATGCCTAGGCTAGTAGCAGCAGCATATACATTTATAGCTTACAAAATGTAATGACTGCTGCACACAGCGGTCTTGAGGCTATTTCAGACAACACACACAGAAAATTCTCTGCTTCTGCATTTTTTCATGCTCTTCCAAACAGTGTCAGCTCCTCGTAAAACTCTGTGTGACTCAGTCTTTAGTTTAAGGGAGAATCTGAATCCAGTAAAATGATATATCACAGTCATTTAACAGCAAATAAAAACACTACACTTTGTCCACTGTGAATATTCAGTATTTACTGAGGTGTTTCATTCATGGATAAGTGACAAAATAACTTTGAATTTACTAGGCTGCACACTGCCAAACCATTCAGTTTGCAATTTGTGTTCTCCTCCAAGCGTGTTGAGCTGTCTGGTGATGTCATGATAGAAGATCAAAAGGATTTGGATTTCATGTGCCAATGAGAATCTTGTGCTAGCTCACCCTACCAACTTGTTAGCTTCATACTTGGGGGTGGGTATGAAAAAATACAAACAAACAAAAAAAATATATACTTTGGTAATCAAAGGTTTCCACAAATAATAATTGCAGGACACCAAATTGTGAGCATGTGAAGCAAGACCAAGGTTTTAAAAACTGCTTAAAATTTAAATCCATGATTGGTCATGATTTCTCCGTTCTATGTTGATGTGCAGTAGTGAGAGATTTTTGTAGTGCTTTTAGTGGTAAAAATCCTTGTGAACTGTGTGAGCTATTATTTAGTTTTGCATTACAATTTTAATCTAGCATTATCCCCTAGAAGGTGTACCTAATAAAACACTACATGGTTTGTGTCATATTAGTAAAGTAAAGTGGACCCTTACAGTCATGCGTAAACACACCACATCACACAATGTGAACAATGTGAACTTCATTCTCTGCATTTAACCCATTCATCAAGCGAAGCATGGGGATGCTACCAATGAGGAGAACCCGGGGAGAAGTGTGTGAGAACACTACTTTGTTCAAGGGTACCTCAGTGATGACACTAGCCGTTGCAATTCGAACCCAAAACCTTCTGATCGTAGGGGAAAACACTAGGCCACCAGCTGTGACTTATATAAATATAAATCACTAAACAAATTAACACTTTCTGAAAGGAATGGTTCACAACAAATTCAGATGTGCATAGCTACCCACTTACCCAGATGTAGTTCATCAGCCAAGACATTTTGGTTGTTTTTAATTCTGTAGTTTGGCACTGATGCTACAATTCTGATATAATGCACATCTGCATCACCTAAATAGATTTTATGTCACTGCCATTACATTAGAAATAGATCTTCAGTGTGTCCTGTTAGCTCAACAAATAAAATATTTAGCAAGTCACACATATATTGACTGTCTCCTAAAAGAATGATTGTTGTATGTAATGTTTATTGACGAAGCCGAGCTGGAACATGGTGCTTTGCCAATTGATGCTGAATTGTGATAGAGGAGAGCATACCCGAACAGCTGAAAGTGTTGTTTATTTTTTATTTTTTATTTTATTTGTTTAATATTCATTTAAAGAGTTCCTGCTATTGTTAAGTAAACATACATATTGAATGCATTTGGGTTGTATTGAGGGTAGTGTTACAATTTTCTGTTGTTCATTGTTGTATTTTCAGAATTTTAATGAATAACTCACAACTTATGATTAGTTTGCCAACAATAAACAACTCGAATAGAATTTTCTCGAAATTTTCTTGAACTGTATCTGAATATGTAAACTCAGCAACACTTAATGTTTGCAACCCTCTGAGACTTGAAGAGTAATCACCCATTACGTTATTTTCAATGCCACTCTGAAACTTAACCCTGTATAATGACACCCAAGAGCATTTACAGGGACATTAAAGGGGTAACTTCACATCTGTAATTCAACACTGTAAAAATGTGCTAGAGAATCAATGACCTGCAACAGTATTATGTGCTAAGCTCATTGTGCTCTTTCTCATAAACATGATGGAAATGAAGCATCTTTTCACAAACCTTTATTTCTGCTGAAAAAAGATTCATCCTTGTTTCTTAAACACTTAGTTCTAAAAAATATAAGATATTTCTCATTAATGCCCACATTCCTGTGTAGGCTAGCTAGCACTGACCCCAGTATCAGACTGGTGTTCTGGTGTTTAGCTTTCAGAACCATCTTTCTGGTTCAGATAACGTATGATCATGACATTCAAAACCATTCATTGTGAGGGCAAGGCAGTCTACATTTCAGACGTGCGTAATTCATGTGTGCATGAAGCGGAGAGGCTGAATAGTTGATGAGGCCAGAGACTGACAGTGATGGGCTGAAAGAGAGAATGGAAAGTCTGGCACTTGCTGTCTCTTTGCCACCCTCCTTGGGTAGGGCCAGAGAACAATCCTGGAAAATTACTATGTGTGTGCGTTCGTGAGAGGGAGAGGGAGAAGGAGAGGGAGAGGGGAGCGAGGGAGAGAAATAGAAGATCAGCAAAAAAAGAAGTCCAGAAATAAAGTTGTCAGAGCAGTGCAATGACGTTAAAAGTGGCTCCATGATCATACTGCTCAGTGGGTGAGCAGAGATGGAGAGGCCAGCACCTGGACGCAGGATTCGCCTCAGCTGGGACTGCTGGAGAAATTTGCTGCTGCCCCAGTTAAACAGGCAGTCTCTTTACGTGTATGGCAGTGAAGTGGCTGTGGAGAAGGAGTGCCTCAGACAAAGGGAAAGAGGAGTTTTTGTCATTCATCCCTTCAGTCCTTTTAGGTACTGTACATTACCTTTGATGGTTTTTAAACAATACACTGTAATGAGACAATGCTGTAAGGAGAGCTGTATTTCTTGTTTGGTCAGGAGCTACTACATAATGTGCATGGTGGCTGTCACATTTCTGAACCTGATTGGGATCCCAATAGAGATTGCATTTTTAGACGGCCAGACTGGAGTCGGCTGGGAGGGTTTCAATGTGTTCTCAGACACACTGTTCCTGATTGATGTTGGGCTCAACTTTCGGATGGGCATTATTTCCGAGGACAGTGAGGTAACCATTTCAGCTTGGATTACAACTGCAACAGAAGTATTTCACCTGACATGTACCAGTTTAGGATCAATTAACACACTCTGTCCATCACACAGGCAGCAATTCTTGATCTCAAATGCATTCGACAAAATTATTTAAAGACTTGGTTTATACCAGACATGATTGCAGCATTTCCAGTTGGTTACATAATACTGATTGCGGTAAGGTCCCATTTAATTATGTGTAACAATTAGATTTTAAAAATTAGAACTTTTTTGTTAGTTTTGAATATTTCATGCTTGCAGGATCTACAATACCAGAGTGACTCTGCTTCTTCCAAAGCCAGCAAAATGGTACGAATCCTCATGTTTGTGAGAATTCTCAGCCTTGTTCGTTTGCTGCGTGTGTCCCGACTGGTCAGATTTTTTAATGAAGTGGAGAAAGTAAGTGCTTTCAGGAAGAAGATTTGTAATCTCATCTCACAAAATGTACACATACCTTTGCATGTGGAAGTGTTATGAAGTGGCTGTATTTAATGTTTTCCAGTGTATTCTAATCAGTGTTCAATGTTGGATTTTCTTTCTCAATAGGTTTCAAATGCAAATCTGGAGGTGGTTAGAGTGTTCTTTAGAATTTTGTCTTTGTTTATGATGATTTTTCTCCTTTGCCACTGGAACGGCTGTGTGCAGTATTTTGTCCCAATGCTGGAAGAGTTCCCCTCAGACTGCTGGGTTCGTCGTGAAAATCTTATGGTACTTGGTTAGGCAATATCACCCAGGGGTGTGTCCTAGAAGTATTTAAAACATCTTCTGGGCTCATTTATTTATTTAGAACTTAATGCAGATGACTGTTTCTCTCTCTTAAAAACACAAGTCATAATATGAGACAGACATTCTACAATCTCAAATTAATTATATCCTGAATATATAACATATCCTCCTAAGTACCAGCAATGTATTTTTGTCGACTTTTGTATAATTTACATATATTATACTTAGACGTTTCTTAATTAAAGAGTGTCTAAATTTATCAAGATTTCAGAAAAGAGCAGTTATATTAATTTTAAAACACAGTGTTTATATAATGTCCTCTGTAGTGGACATCAGGACCAACTCTTGTTTTAATCAGTTTTAATAATACAGGATTCAATGGGGTCAAAATGAAAGTGACCATTCCATCATACATAAACAACAATTTTTTTCTGTATTTAAACCCATTCACCAAGTGAAGCAGTGGGCATCCAGGAACACAGCACCTGGGGAGCAGAATGTGGGGAAGGTAATTGCTCAGCGTACCTCAGAAGGGCTTTGCAGTCTTGGGAGCCAAACCCATGACTTTGTGACTGCAGGGCTAATGCCCTAACCACGATGCTATCAGTTGCCCCAGGAATGCACAAAGGGTTTTACTCAGATATGAAAGGGGAGTCAGATATAGAGGTGTCAGGACATGAGGTAGAGGATGGCCAGACGGTGGAGCCAGACAGTAGATCAGGACATATCAGCTTTCAAGAGCCTGAACTGGGAAATAGTGACAATCCTCACTGTCCCTTTTGGAAAGAAGCATCGTGAAAGCTAGAAGTTTGTTAGTATTACAATCTCCAAAAAGCAAAAAGTGTTGCAGTTGATTTTATACACACAAACACACAGACAAACTCTCTCTCACACACACACACACACACACACACACAAAATAGTGAACTGTTGAATATTGAACTTGCTATAGTTAATTATAATTAGCTATAGCAATAATAATTATTTATAATAATAATTATTTTTCAGTAAAGTTTCAAACCTGTTATAGACAGTAATTTACTGGTCAATGCTGACCATAACCACTAAGATTGGAGGACTTCTGAATATTATGATATTTTGTGATCATCCCAAGAGCTGACATCCATTAAAAAAGACATCTGATAAAAAAAGAAACAAAGAACATTTAAAACAACACTGTAACATGTTTCTTTCAACCATAATACTCAAATCATCTAAATATTTCTGAATATCTACATGTTTTTGTGGGTCTTAGGAGGATAAAATAATATCCTAATTTTGATATTACCTTCCAATTGTGCCTGGTATGACATACTATGTCATAACTGTGAAACAGATTGAGACATCAGGGCATGCTTATGATGTAGCATCATGTATAGCACCCCATAAGTGTGAGAGGCTTTCTTATTATAATGAGACATTAAGTTATGTGAAGTTAATTCTATGAAATCATTTGTATTATGATCTACTAACCAGAGTCCTTTATTACTATAAAGTGGTTTAATTATTACATAACTATATGTTAGAGGCTGAAACAAGCTTCCATTTATTCTATGTCTGAATTTATCGATGAAAAAAGTATAACATACAGTGTCTATTTTTACAGAATGCCACAGTGGGGGAGAAATATTCCTTTGGTGTATTTCGTGCACTCTCACATATGACAGCAATATCATACGGCTCCTCTGAGACACCAACAAGTAATTATATAGTCAGTCAATCAATCGATCAATTAATCAATAAAGCTGACATTCACATTTGAGGAGCTATGATTATTAAATATAATGTCCTTTCATTTATATTACTTTAGATGAGGTGGAGCTGTGGATTGTCATGACCAGCATTGTGTCCGGAGCACTAATGTATACAGTAATAGTCGCCAACACTGTTTCCCTGATGACAGATGCAGATATCCCTGCAAGAATATATAAGAGCAAGGTGACGGAAACATAAATAATCGTCAGATACATTGACAGATATCTCTGCACTACATGTGCTAAAACAGTATTTATATGTTTTTTTCTGTTTCAGATGAATCACATGGATGACTACATGACCTTCATGAAGCTTCCCAAAGCCTTGCGTATTCGCATCAACAATTACTTTCAGGCTCGCTATCAGGGGAAGTGGTATGATGAAAAGGATGTTCTAAACTGGGTGTCTTCATCTCTTAGAGAGGTACCATTTATTCAGAAGTAAAAAAAAAAAGAATTTTGCTCATTTCATGTTCAAAATGTTCTCAACTTTTTTTTCTTTTTGAAGGAGATTCTAATGATCATGTGCTCCGGCCTTGTGAGAAGAGTTCCCATGTTCCACAACTGTGATGTGAATTTTATTACTGCTATCATCGAAGAACTACAGTATGAGGTTTTCCAGGAGGGCGATGTCATCATGTATCAAAATGCTCCGGGTGACTGCATGTTTTTCATTGAGCATGGACAGGTAGTTGCAGAGACAGACGGTTATTTCCAGGAGTTGTGTGATGGCGACTATTTTGGAGGTATGATAGGAGTCATGAAACCTCATAGATTTTAGAGTAAAACACTGAGATATGCTGTTCATAGTTTCACTGATTATCACTGGTCATTCATGATATAAACACCTTTCACAAGGCTGTAAATTTATTCATTCGAACAAATAATTGAGATGTTGTTTTTACCTCTACCAGAGACAAGTCTCCTGACAAGGGAAAGGCGCTTGGCTACAGTTCGAGCTCAGACAATGTGTCAGCTCTTCTCTCTGTCTGTGGACAGTTTTAATCGAGTTCTTCAGGACTACCCAGAAGTTATGATGGACCTTCAGAGAAAAACTTTGCTTTGTACAAGTTCTGTTTGATTTCCTCAAAGATTTATACTTGGGGAACCCAAACACCAGATCAAAGCTCAGTACAGGGTCACCAGCCAAAGGTCAGGATATATGTACCGGTATGCATTCATCAAGCATGTGTGTTTATTATTATCATAGTTATTATTGTTATTGTTATTGTTATTCTTCTTCTTCTTCTTCTTCTTCTTCTTATTATTATTATTATTATTATTATTAGTAGTAGTAGTAGTAGTAGTAGTAGTAGTAGTAGTAGTAGTAGTAGTATTTGTCTTTTTCTATAATATTCTGTCATTTGTTTCGATCTTCAAACACAGAAAAAGTGAGATATCTATTTGACACCAGATTCCTCAGGGACATTTACAATGCCAGGTTGTGGTGCAATGGATTCCAAATAGAAAACTGCCATAACCAGGACAATGAAAATTCTACTGCCCTTCCCAGTCTGTGGTTAAGAAAGGTTTGGGAATAATCAGTTTAAAAAAACTTCACAATACTTTTTATGTGTGTTCAGCCCAGTTCAGTTTTATTGGTTGTTATGATTATTATTTATTTTTACAAACAAATCACAGACATGAGAATCCCACTCCAACACCTCCACATCATTCCATGATAGGTAATTCTATAGTTACTGACAGGTACCTTTTATAGAGTTTAATTTGCTGACATATTCAGGGCATTAAGTATGTTATTTTTTATGTATGTTTAAATGTAACATACATTAAATCTAGTGTTCTACCCAAATACACAAACCGTTCCAGAAGCCAGTCTGTGTTTGTATTCATATTGGTAGTATGAGGCCTGAGGAAAGTTGCACTTCATCTCCATTTTACCTGGTACAACATGGATAGCAACACTTGTGCCAAGACCTTCCTGCAGTTTTTTTAACATTCGATTGGCTAAATACAGTCTAGCTTTGCCTGGATCTTCTTCTATTGCTGCATATACTTCAGGTGGCGGGTTTGGGATCTTCCACTCCAGGTCCACTATTAGCTGATGGATGCGAGCTTTATCCAGTGAGGAAGGGGTGTCCCTGTAACAGGCAACTATATTGGAATTGGGTACCTCTGAGTAAACAGAAATAAAGTGCTCAGAGCCCAGACTGGGCTGACTGATTTGCTCCTCAATTCCCTCCTTGACTTCAGCTACTGCTTCCTTCCAGGATCCCACGGGGGGGTGCACCATCACAGCCCAGTGCAGCCAGTCGTAATTTCGCTCTAAAGATTTTAGAATCTCTGCTGCTTGCTCCTCTGGGGTGTGAGTATTAAACCTGATCTCCAGTATCTGCTTCTTGACATCCTCTTCTGCCTGTTCACGGAAGTATCCAGAGCAGAGCCCTCCAGTGGTTTTCATTTTCCTGTACAGGCCGGCCATCCTATCTAACCAGTTCTTCATGAGAAGGGTCTGATCTCTGCCAGTTAAGGAGGCCTCTATAAAAAGACATAACAGTCCTGTCCCAAGAACAAAATTCACCTGTAACAAAAAAAACCTCCAATTTTATATGAATTAATAAATACAAACTGATTAATAAATAAATGAGTGAAGTGATGATTTGTTGTTATTGTTATACAATAATTATTTTGTTGTAATATTTATGTGTTGGCATTGAAGAGGTAAAGGTCATTGGAGGTCCTGAATAAACGTCCAGGAATTATCAGTTGTCATTGGTTTGTCCTTGCTATTTAAACACTGAAATTAACTTTACCTGATTTTTTCATTAATCGTGCTTATCAGGGTGTTCTGTTGCCATCTTTTTAACTGACTGCACCAAAAAAAGTGACATTTAGGACAATTTTATAGCTTACACTAGCCTGCAGAAACATCATGGAGCACTTTGCTCAATAGCATCAGCTGAGAACAGAACCATGATTTCTTTAGTCACAGCAAAGTTCTCAGCTACCACTACCAGCCCGGAACGGAAGTTTATTTCACTGTAGGAATTAGTTTTACATGCTCATCTAGATTCAGAAGCTTGAAGTACAAACTATACTTTTACCTTGACACAAAATTCTTTAATCTGCCAGCGTTTGGGCTTGCGTGTTTGAACGAGCTCCTCTAGCAGGGTAGGCTGATCAGTCAGGACAGAGATGCCCATCATACGATTATACAGTGCTGTCAGCTGCCTCTCAAGCCGATACTCTCGAACGTAACTCAGAAACACTTCCTTTTCCCGCTTTGTAAACTCTGGCTGGGCTCTTATTGTTGCTCCTAGTTGATTGTACACCACAACCACATCATCTTCAAGACAGTGGACCTCCTGATCAGTGAGGAGACCTGGTCCAAAGGAGCTAAGTTCATGATCAATGTGGTCCATGTCCTTCTTCACCAGGTCCATGTCATCAGATGTAATGCTGCCACTCAGATAAGCACAGATTCCCTCAACCAGCACACGCATAGACTGCATGAAGCCAACAGGTTCCAGCACTTTCCCAAAAAGCGCCATGGCTTTGACCAAAATATGGATCAGCTGACCTAAAGCGATAAGCATAAAAATAAAATCCTAAATTGATCATGAAATCATATCATACATTATGAATATAAGAAAACTAT
This sequence comes from Rhabdalestes septentrionalis, assembly GCA_037832545.1. Classification (NCBI taxonomy): domain Eukaryota; kingdom Metazoa; phylum Chordata; class Actinopteri; order Characiformes; family Alestidae; genus Rhabdalestes; species Rhabdalestes septentrionalis. The sequence continues at coordinate 10,303,460 of JBBMFX010000002.1, read as the reverse complement.
AGTTGTGTTTATGCATGTAAGAGCCTTACCTATCAACAAAGAAAGTAGAGAAGGGTTTGATACGACCTTCACTTTGGCTCCAGAATTTATACTCACGCGGCAGAACAAGTAATGGTTTGATAGCACGTTTCTCATTGCTGCCCTTGGAATAACATTTGCAGCTTGAACAAAAACCTAGTGTTATCTGCTGATAGATAAAGTGAACCAACATTTTCACAGGCATGGTCACTTAACTCTGATCTGATATTTTTACTGCTACAGATATTTTTACTTTTACTACGGAGATCATATTTTAATGTAAACTGTATGTATATTAGAAGACTGTAAAAATGGTGATCCTTCAAAATTTCTTCTTAAATTAAAAAGGGACAATGTCACCCTACTGCTGCAGGTACAGTCTCTATTCTCCTGGGAACACTTTGTATTAGATACTGTAACATTGCTGCAAGGATTTTAATGGATTCAGCCACAAGAGCATTAGTGAGGTCAGGAAATGATGTTGGATGATTAGTTCTGGATCACAAGCACCACAACTCCTACTGGATTGTGTTACAGCACTCCAGAGAGCACAGTTCCACTTCTTCACAGCTTAACACTGGGGGACATTATACCCTACTAGCCAGTGTTTGACATTGGGCATAATGACCTCATGCTAATGGGTGATTGTTACCAAGCATCCAATTCTACTGGCAATGATTTTCTCTTGAGATTGTAACAGTTGTGTGTGTATGTGCGTGTTACTGTGTGTGTGCAGTTTAACAGAATATGACTTAAATTGAATTCAATACGATTTATTAATACACTTATCTCCCATATTTTAGCATACTGCATCCATGGAACTGTATTTAGCGAAATATATATGTACATGACACAGTAAACCACTAAGGT
>JBBMFX010000002.1:10278848-10289651 GCA_037832545.1 Rhabdalestes septentrionalis | reverse complement strand
TAGTCACTAATCTGCTAAAGAGTGTGTACTGGCATATATAAGATTTTAGTGATATATAATAACAGTTAACCTCTTTCATTATTTGCTTGTGTTTTTAAAAGTACAACAGAAGCAGCTGCTCTGAGAACCCCTCAGGACCCTCCTTTTCCACCATCTTGTGCCCGCCAGGAAAAGTTTTCCAGTGGTAAACATTTTTTTAAAAAACTGATCGGTTGTCATTATTCCAGCTGAATTTTAATCAGTTAAATTACGTATGGTGAACTGTAATGAGTATAGAGATTTTGATCTTCATTTTTGTTCTTGGGAATGATCGTTTCACTCCTGAGCTAAATAAATACTATATTTTACCGGATTCTGCTCGCCCAAACACAGAGGGGAGGTCACAGACATGTCAGCTACTTGAATTTGGCTGTTTATCCACTCTTAAATATATTGTGCATTTTACATGTCAAAGAAATATAGCATTTTAAGTGTTTTTTGAAGTAGAGTGTTGAATATAACTCATTTGTAGAAATGGAGAATGAATCTAGTTATGATTATAAATGTGTCCGGAAATAAAACATATCTTGACATTGTTTTTCCTTATTGCCCACCTCGAATTGTGAAAAAGTGAAAATGCAATATAGTTCTATAATTTCAACGAACAACTGTTTGTTGCAGGTTTATAAGTTTCGTAGTTTACTTTAGCCAGGGCTAGTCTCCCCCTAGTGGGCAAAATTAATAATGGATTTTTTAAAAAGAAATTTTAGACATGATTGCATTACGTGAATTTATTTTCATTAACGTTTGTTAAAAACCTTTTTTTTTATTGTTTAACACAAATGTTAATGTTTTGTATAGGTAACATTACACGCTTGTTTTATGAAGCATTAACTGACTAATTTATTATCTTTCTCATTTGCATACACAGAGAGCTTGGAATCTCCAGAACTGCCTGTATTTTATACTCTGGATCTTAAAATTAATAAACAGATGGTTCCGTCCTCTACTCTTCCAAATAGTCTTCAGTCTCCCCCTTGTCATCAATCTCCTACTGCAGCTGCTACACCTGAGCTCCCAACGTTTGAGACACCTTACATCAGCAAGCTCATCAGTGCAAAAAAGGTGTCTGATCCAGGCTTTCGACACTTAGTGACCCAACCGAATATGGGCAGGAGTGCCGACAATAGTTTCGGCCTTTAAGCAAAAGTTAATCAAATATGTAGTGAGGAAATGTAGGGGTTTGTGTTTGTAAATTTCTACGTGATACTTATGATGCCTCCACTCATCCTGTGTACCTTTCTCAGGAGATCAGACAGGATAAGCATGATGGTCTTGCAGGATCACTGAATAGCATGTCCAACACTTCAGAATGCCCAGCTGTCAGACAGCCATCAGCTGGCACACCACAGAAGCCAACCAGCTTTTGTGTGACACAGGAGACCACTCCTGAGATGCCACATCTACAGTCTTTTTTCAGTCGCTCTTTACCGTGTGTAAGTAGGTACTATCTAAGGATCATTTATCTAACAGCATTTAGGTGCACAGTAATACCAGTTTGGCTTATGCACAATTGACTTCATGGGATGTAGATGGTGGGAAGTAACCATGAGCCTCCACATCCTATGCTGCCTACCAATGATGACCACACTGAGGACTTGTGCATGGCCTCACCACGGGTCCGGATGAAGTTCCAGGTAGAGCCGTGTACACCTGAGATGCCTGATATGAGTTCTGTCACACAGGATATCCTTAAAGTAAGACATAACCTTTTCACTTGCTTTGAAACTCCCAGGGAAAGCTATAGGTACAAAGGAACACGAACTGTTGATTTTTACTGGGACCATTGGCAAATACATTTAATATAAAAACAGTCCAAAAATTATGAGGAAATTCAAAATGATCCCTGATGCAATTATTCTTCTTACCATTCTTTGGGCTGATAAAAGTTTCTACCCTGTCATGTGGTTTTAGAAAGAAGGCACTGGTTCATCTCAGTTTTTAGACTGCTGACTTCACAGAAATTTTAACTGACCATGCTGTTGGGAAATAAATGTAAAATAATGTACAATATTTCCCAGTCTGATTGATATAATTACATACCAATATATAATATATTTGATCGTATATACATATACTGTGAATTCTGTCTGCAATTAATGATTAATAAATATATATATTTTTTCTTCTTAAAGCTTGTGTCTCAGGGTAACTGCAAACCAGTCCCTAATTCATCAGTGCAACAGGACTCAAAAGCTGATCGGCAGAAATTGGCATTTGGGAAAGAGAACAGGTAAGTGCAATTTGCCTCACTGATTCTGATCTTTATTTCCAGCCAGTAGTAGTCTTGCTTTCTTCATGATGCAAGGGACTGGCCTATCCCAGCTAGTACATTTCATGGAAGATATATCCTGCATTCCTTTCTGGAAATTTAAGTCTGCCTAGTCAAATAAACTTTCAATACATTTTATGACTGGAATTGAGGGTCCTTTTTAACAATTAACAGTGTGTGCCTTTATATGAATTACTGTTGCCTTTCTTGACAGGGCTCAGGTTGTTGGCCATGTGTCCGAGAAGGAGTTTAATGGATTGCCCTCTTATATGAAACAGATCTCCCTCGCCAGTCTGAACCAGGCAATCAATAAACTCAACCTAGTTCTTAAGGAGCAATGCAGAGGTCAGTGGAAACTTAGCCTTCACAGTTCACATTAACAATTAATCAAAACGTCTTTTGACCATTCTCTTCATTATTCTATTGTCTCACAACATATTAAATATTTAACATTGCCTTTTGCAACAGATGGCGACCCCAACTCTGAAGTATTTCATATGGACGATTTGAGGAGTATATTGGAAGTAGGGCCTCATGCATCCATGTATATCTTTTCTCTTGTTGAACTGAAAAGGTTGGAGAAGGGGTTTGGGAGGAATGCAGCTTTTAAGATCTTAACAAAAACATAAGGAGGTATTTTATGATTCTTTTTATTGTTGCATTTCATGTGTATAAATACGTGTCAGATATTAACTAAAATGTTATGTCTGTTTTACAAAGTCTATAGATATTGGGTTTGTTGCTAGTTACATGTCTGGAAAGATCAAATAGGGAGTATATGCAGGCACCCTTGCTTAATATTTTGGAATGGTTTTTAATCTGTTTGCATTTAAAATAAAAGTTATTAAACATCTTTTTGATCTTGTATTAACTGCTTATTTAGTTCTTTTTAAAATAAACTTTCACATAGCACAACCATATCAAATGACCATAGTGCTGAAAGGAATGATAAGCAATGTTTTCCCATCTAAATTTGTAGACAGTGTTTCAGATAAATTGTCAGGTTAATAGTGATTCTTCGGGAAAAGAGAATTTACTTGCAGGATTCAAAGTGGCTAGAATACTGAGACGAATAAGTCAAACAACTAAAAATCAAAACTATTGTCTAATATCAGTGTACTATTGTGTCAAATTAAGTGGGTCTTGACTTCTGCGTTTTGAAAATTTAATTTCACAAACATATCTGAACATTTGTCAAAAAAGGCTTTCTAAACTTCTAATTTTTTACAGTGCAGCACCAGCTAAATAGTTATCAAGTTGAAGTCAAATTAGATGTTGCTATGAAATCTAAATCTTCCATCATGAGTTCTCAAACAAACCCTGCTAGTGAACATAACCCTAATTTAAACTCCCCTGTAGCACTGAACCCTGTGTACACAATTTACAGTTTGTGTTAGAGTGAAACCAGATGAACCAGGACAATGTTGACAAGAGAAACATTTATTTACCAATAATGGTAATTGGTCTTAAAAACTGAAGGTCAATTAGCAATTAGGTTCAGTAAAAAAAAAAATCTGTAAGGACACGGACAATAAAAAAAGCAACCAGGCAGCCAGGGTTCCAATATTGAGAGGTTCAGTATGGTCTCATGCGGCCTTGCAGAGGAGGAGCACGGTTGGGAGGAGTAATGGCAATGTCAAGGTAGTCTCCAATCTGAAAGCGCTGAGACTGCAAGGTCATGGAATCATCTGCACCCTTACGACCTGACACTGTGTTTCCAATATCCTTTACTCTGCAACAAAAATATATGGATTAATTTGAAGGTTCTTGCTACTTCTGAAAAGTAAGACATAACGCGAAACTTCCAATCCTGTCTGCTTTTGAGAGTTAAAAAAATTTAAGGCATTTGAGAAATGAGTTTACACAAAATGCTTCTCATTCTGTTTAGCTGTACTGTTTGTGTGCAGGGGCAGCTGGTAGAGCTTAAAATGAGAGTGACGGGGAAAGATGGGATCAGGAATTAGATTAGAAACAGATCTAGATGGACATGGAAGAAAAGCAGAGAAGTGAGATTGCGTTGGTTTGGCCCTGTGCTGGGTAGAGAGAGCATTTTGGGATGGGGGTGGGGATGCTGAGTGTGGAGCTGCAGGTTTATAAATGTGGTGAGGGAGGACATGAAGGCAGTTAGTGTGGAAGATGAGGAAGGATAGAGGGAAATGAAGACAGATATACTGCTGTGGCAACCCCTAAATGGCAGCAGCCAAAACTAGAAGATTCGAAATGTGGCTTTTTCCAGCATGTTATTTGATATACCTGGTACACAAAAACTTACCTGTAGCCTTGCCGTTTAGGGTCCGGGTAGACAATGGCAAAGCCAAAATGCGTGCCTTTTTTCCGAGCCTCCGGGTAAACCTCCTTCACAAGGCTGGTCAGTTCCTTCAGAGTGGCATCCATCCTGTTATACAATAAGCACACAATCACTACACTTAGCATGCATCCTGCTACAGACCCAGATCAGATAGAGAATTTATTCGTCCCACAAGGGGACTCGCAAGTGGACAGAACAAAAGGGGGGATATATGTATGAACGCCATAGAATCATATACAGGTACACATCGGAATGGTAGCAGCAGACATCGACAGAATGCGATGTGGAAAACAAATTAGGTTCAGTTTTAAGTTACCAGGTGTAAATCTGAAGTTCGCTTGACGGCACATTTCCCCTGGCAAACTCGTCCATTCGATGATGTCTGCCATTATTCGTTGTAAAAACTCTAAGCAGCAGCGGGCACGTCTGAAACAAAAACACGGTCAATTCCAGGACTGCCAGTGGCACCAATAAGATACCGTCACCCACACACTGCTCCCTGGGCGCTGTGCTGCTGGCTACCCACTCCTACATTTGGTGAATAAGTTACATGCAGAGAAGAGTTTCACATTGTGAACTGTGCTATGGTGTGTTCATACGTTACTATAAAGGTTTACTTTACTTAATCCCAGCTAACGTGACTGGGTTAGTTAATACGCTAGAAAAGCTGCAAACTCTAATGTCCTGTTTACAAAATTTGATGTAGCTTAAGACTTAGCTACAAAACCTAACAAAACAACAGAATACCAACTGCACAAAATTATTGCAGATTTGCTTAACAGTTCGTTTTGCTTGCTAAAAGCTGTTAGCTAAACAAACCTGCTAATACAATAAACCCCCAAAAACGATCAGTACAGTTACCTTTTCTCGGTCAACTGGCTTCTCCGGCTCTTTCTTGATTTCCTCTTGTGTAACTCTCGACTCCACAGCCATTGTGATCCTTATTTCTCGGATAAGAAATTAGGACTTAATGTGGGGAGCACTGCTAACGCTGTATTGAAGAAGCCTCGCTTGCCAGGCGCACCGGGATGACGTAAACTTCCTAGATTGATGGAATTGACCAATCACGACGCTCAGAATCTGGATTCTGACGATGACGCGATCTGCAGTCGTCCATGCGTTTCTATGGCAGCCTCCGGCCCCTTCCCCCCATCATCTCCCCTCATCCTCGCCTCCCACCGCCATTTTGGGAGTCAGGATGTGATCGGAGACTGAGAAGAGGTTGAGTGAGCCTGAGGACGGGTTAATATGGTTCGCACCTGTGTGGTGGCCCGCTGTCGGAACAGGAGAACCCCGGGCTCCGCGTTATCCTTTTACAGGTTCCCCCGAGACCCCGAGAGGAAGCAGCGCTGGATCGCTGCTGTTAATCGTGAAGGCTGGATGCCAAACGAGGGCAGCAGACTCTGCAGCACTCACTTCATCTCAGGTAACGGTGTACTACCAGAAGAAAGTTGCATAACACATACATATGATCCTCAACTGTGATAGACCACTCTATATCTCCCATTACCAGAAAGCCTGCATGGGTGGTGGGTTGGACCAGACAAGAACGGTCACTGTCTATTTATTTATTTGTTTCATTTTTACAAATCCTCTAACCATATCTATTTTCTTGCCCATGTCACAGGCAGACAAGTAAAGAATCCCAGGTCCCCAGATTATGTTCCCTCCGTTTTCACATCTGCACAGCTGTCTCCAAACGTAAAAGAAGCAAATGCCTTTGAACCCTATGACAAACAGGAGGCGCAAGTAGAGGCTGCCAATGCCTTGCTTTTCCTACAAGGCCAGGGACGTTTGAAGGAAGGCTTTAGTGAAAACCACTGTCAGCAGGGTCCTGAAAGCACAGCCTCCTCCCTAAACAGTGATGATGAAGAGGAGGAAGATGAAGATAATGGTGATGATGATGATGACGAGGAAGAAAGTATATCGGAAAGTGAAGACCAGATCAAAGAGGAAATGCCATTTATAAACAGTTCCTCGCAGTTAGTCAGCTACGAAGCCAGTCTTAATGCCCTGAGGAAGGAGAATATGGAACTGAAAGGATCGTTAGAAAAGATGTCCCTCAGTGAAGCCTCTTTTAGAAACAATCCAGAGAAGGTTCAGTTTTATACAGGATTGCCAAACTATTTTGTTTTTGAAACAGTAATGTGGCTGCTTGTGCCCCATATGAAGGGAGAAAAAAATGCAAGGCTTTCAAAGTTCCAGCAGCTACTTCTGACTTTAATGAGACTTCGGCTCGATCTTAGGAATCAGGACTTGGCCTATCGTTTTGGAGTTAAAGTTGCTACAGTAACGAGAACTGTTCATCGTATCATTAATATAATGTTTAACACCCTGGTACCCACTGCTGTGTACTGGCCATCTAGAGTGGAACTCCGTAAAAATCTTCCCGCAGCTGTGAAGTCCTCGCACCCAGATTGTGCTGTGATCATAGACTGTTTCACTGTCTCTCTTGAGAAAGCAGTGGGTGTAGAAGAAAATCCTAAAGGTCCGGTATCAAAACGGAAGATGGTCACTCACTCTCCCCACCCAGTTTTCGTAAGTGAGCTCAAATATGTGATGGGAGTTGCCCCCCAGGGTGTTGTTATGTTTGTCTCCAGGGGGTCTCCTGGCAATGTAACGGATAAGACTCTAGTACAGAGTTGTGGTCTTCTTTGTAAACTCCTTCCTGGGGATGTGGTACTGGCTGAGCAAGATTTTGACATTGGAGACTTGGTGGGTGCTTGTCAAGCTGAGCTAAAAATCACAAGTAGTGATCATGGTGAGGTGGACCAGAGTGACCAGAACACAAGAGAACAGGCCTCAGTGGTTGCTGCAGAAAGGATGAATGTGTATAACCATGTGGGAACAGTCATACAAATGGTCAAGAAAAGATACTCTATGTTGACTGGACCTGTGGAAAGCCCCTTTACTGCCATAGACCGTAGCTCAGATGTGACCACTTTTGACAAGATAGTACAGGTTGCCTGTGCCTTAAACAACCTGTGCATTTCTGCTGTCCCACTAGAGTGATTTGTACGAGGGAGCATTGTAAAATACCTAGACGGCCAGGATGATGATACTGAAGGGATGACTCTTTCTTATGCCTTTGTGTGCACATACCCATCTTTTCATATCTCCAAAACCTTTTTTATACCAAGAGTGTTTTTTTATTATTAATGTTATGGGTTCCATATTTTGGCATCATTGGATCAGGAAGAGGAAGAATGTACATGTTTATTTCAGTGCATGTGTCCTGACATTTCTGAATACCTAATCAAAAAGTATGACTGATCTTTTAAAAGCTTGTATGAGAACATAACATATTCAGACACTTGAGCCAGCTGGGTGATCGTTTGTGAGCTACATGTTCTGTTCTCTGGACCACAGACAAAGTACAGAAGAGATTAGATCCAAACATAAATTGTTTGCAGTGATTTAGCAAGTGTCACTCAGAGATAGATCTTCTGTTTCTAGGGAAAAGGTATGACTGTTCACTCCAAGGACCATCCTACATATTTTCAGACATGCAGTGTATCAGTGGTTCTCAAATTGGTTCTCAGGGACCCCAGATCATTGCAAACAACCTGCAACACAGAGGAAAAATTTGGACCAACTAGGGGTCCTTAAGGAAGAGTTTGAGTACCACTGCTCTGTATTTGCATAAGTATCCAGACACTTCATAAATGTATCTACTGTAATTGCATATATACACTTTTTTTTGTCTCTGAAGCGTTGCCAGTAGAATGCCAGTGCCAAAGTTCAGCTTGAGGGCTATTACACTCCACTGGAACTGGAATGATGGAGCTCCATTCAATACCTTTGGGATCAGTTGGGTGTTGTTTGTGACTCAACATCTAATATAAATGATTACACATGTAATCCTAAATATTAAAAAAAATCTTATTTATATAGCTTAATACATTTAAAATGTAGCTCAATGCATGTTAAAGTGTGTGCAAAAGGAGCAAGAAGTCAAATCAATGGTAAAATCAGCAAACAATAAAGTGCAAAAATGTAAAGCTGATAAAATAACTTGACCATACAGATGCTGTTGTGACTGAATGGAATCAGAAAGACAGCGATGCTCCTGTGTCTAGTGTAAAGGGGAACAAATCCTTGTTGGATTAACGTCTGATTATGGATTTTATCCAACTTTTTGTGCTTGATTGTGCCACTCTATTGGACAGAGTTTTAAAACTGTGTTCAGATATATTAAACTGAATATAACCATAGTTTGGTTTGAAACAGAACACTCGTTTTTTTGTCATGTACACAGGCCCGTTAACTAGAGATAGTGTTTGCTCTTAGTGCCTTCGCCTACCTAAAGGCAGTGGAGTGGTGTCAAAACACCATGTAAAAAAAAAAAAAACGTGGTAAATATATATATAAAATCTTTTGCTTCAAACTGGCTCTGGGTTGTATTATCTCATCAAGTTGCCATTCTATGTTGATGCCTTGATGTTATGGATAATAAAACGGCATAATAAGGTATTATCATTGATATTTCCTGTATCAACACTTATAACCTACTGCATGCTGTATTCTAGCTATAGATTGTATTTAATATGTTGGTGCATCAGCATATGCTGATCTTGGGCATTAATCGCAAAAAAGCTGTATGAACTTCCACCTTTTCACTCTTCTGATACAATACCAATTGCTAGATTTGGCCATGTGTTGTAAAGGACTGCTGGAACATACAGCCATGCAAATAAAGTCATAATGATCTTTTTTTGGAATTACTGCATATCTGACAAAATCTGTATTACTTAACATACTGGCCACCTGCTTTACAGATGTATGCTTGTATAAAGTTACTACTATTCTCCAACATAGCATCCTGTTTATTAAATATACCCTGTCACATATTTATACTCATTTGGGATCTCATTTTTTTCTACTGCCTCTGTGATATTCTTCTGCTAGATGCCAGTTTTTTTAAGATCCATTTTTTGTATTAATTACTTTTGATAATGTTAACAAAAGAGATGGGCTTCAGTACGGGCTACTATAAGTGGTTTGGACGAGAAGGCATTAATGCCTTCTTGCGCAGCTTTAAACAAACATGAAATCTTGTTAGCTTATAAATAATCAGCTTTTATAGCCCTAATTTGTGCCAAAGTCTGCAAAAATAATATTTAACGGTTCAGATAACCAGGAAGTCTTTCCACAGTACTATCAAGAAATGAACTAAATAAAACCAAAAATTATAATAAAGAATATATCCAAAAGGCATTATATACTAAGTAATTTTATGGACAGTATATCAGTGTGTTCTTTGTGGAAACACATTATTACTTACAGTTTACATCAGAAATCTGGTTTGAGTCAATCAGTACTTCGTTAAATTAAATTTCTGATGGAACTTCACAAATGCAACAGCTGGAGGCTGTGAGGAGAACTTTGGAAGCAAACCCATGTTCTTCTCACCAGCTCACAAAATGCCAGCTACTTTTTTTTAAAACATTTATTCTAATGGTAGCAGAAAGACATTATCCCATGTGAGGGTTGGGGTTTTGCAGAGAACCATAAATCTGAAAGCTTAAATTTTCAAGGCTTATTAAAAAGAAGCTGGTCACTAGGATCTAAAACAAATTGTAAAAAGTAAGCAGTAAGAAGAATAAATACCGGACGAAGTTTCGTCAGTAGTCTTTTGGTTTAAATGTGCAAATATGTAGGTCAGTGACTTTTCAGCTGCCAAAATGAGATTGTCAGATTTTGTGAGTGAATTAACCAATGTGTCATCTAATTAAAAAAAAAACTTTTACTAATGCTGTTGATGGTATGTATCATATGGAACACTGTGTGAACATACACATACAAATAACACGAAAAAGACATTAAAGGGCTGTGAGAAAGTTTGAGAGAGAAATAGCTAGCATTAGAAGATTAAAACATCTCTTATGGGAGTAGAATATGTTGCTTGAGGCAAACACACCATTTTTCTATTATTGTAATATACCTATATTTATAATCATGATAGTGTCTAATTATTTACTGAAATGGAGTCCCCCTATTAACAGTGTATAGTGTGCATTAACTAGTATGTGATAACTACATAATATGGTGATGCCATATGACCATCATCAAACATTTCCAATCAGAAAAATAAAACAGAATTGTAAACCAGTAGTATTTCCTGTAATTGTTAACACTTTCTTTACTTTAACAGGGCCATCCTGAGTTAAACTGGGTTGAGAAC
>JBBMFX010000002.1:10196114-10254241 GCA_037832545.1 Rhabdalestes septentrionalis | reverse complement strand
TTTTTTTGGTTGTTCTTGTTTTTTTCCTTCTTGTTCTCATCATTCTTTCTTTTTTCATCTTCTTTTTCTTCTTTCTTCTAATGTAAATTTAGACAAACAGTGATTGTCTGTCTGAGGATTTATGCTGAACTGGATTTCAGTTTAGCCTTGTGTTACAAACCTTACTCCACAACCTGACTGTAATATAGTTGCTGAAATCTGTTATTTCTGTCTGCCTGCCTGCCTGCCTGCCTGCCTGCCTGCCTGTCTGTCTGCCTGTCTGTCTGTCTGTCTGTCTGCCTGTCTGTCTGTCTGTCAATCTGTCTGCCTGTCTGTCTGCCTGTCAATCTGTCTGCCTGTCTGTCTGTCTGTCTCTGTCTGTCTCTGTCTGTCTCTGTCTGTCTCTGTCTGTCTCTGTCTGTCCTGTCTGTCCTGTCTGTCCTGTCTGTCTGTCTGTCTGTCTGTCTGTCTGTCTGTCTGTCTGTCTGTCCGTCCGTCCGTCCGTCCATCAAGATAGATGAATAACAATGTTTGGTTTTATGGCATCTAATTAAAGGCAGTCCTTTCCATTGTATGGATTTTTGTTTTAACCAGAGATAGAACAACTGAACGAGGTGATGTAGTACAATGCAGCCATTTCACTTAAAGGAGAAAAAAATAATTGCCATAATATCACTTCTTATTTAAATGACCATACATTTCTATATTTATTAATTCTACTAAAAGTAGTTATTTAATAGTTTTTATTTCTACATATATAATCATTTACACAGAACTTGGGATGTCTAACGTTTTTATGTTCATTTTCAACTGGCCCAGTGTCTGGTTTAAGACTGGTAATGGTGAAAGTTGACTTGAATGAATTTCGTATCTATGATATACCTGTTGCCTATACAAAATTAGAATACTTATGACAGGATATGAAATTGATATTTTGGCTGAAATTGTTTCTCTTTGGCTCCTGTAGGTACACAGGAAGATTCGGGAAGACTCTGACATGGCCCAGGACTCTCTACAGTGCTTGGCCCAGCTGGCCTCCATGCATGGGCCCATTTTCCCTGATGAGAGCGCTCAGGTCACCTATTTGGCCCACTTGGTGGAAGGGCTGCTTAACATGATCAATGGGTGAGTGAGAAAGTGTTTCGTGTACATGCACCTCATGCTCTTACTAAGCCTTTTGGCGTGAACAAATTTGAATCAGCTAGAAGATTTCTTTTTGCTGTAAAATTGTATAAGTGTGGTACAGCTAAAGTGTTGTGCCTCCTCGTGTTTTGGTCATTTGTGTGTTATTAAGTGTCAGAGCTTATGTGGTTTTACACATTTGAAAGTGCTGTAGAGGTTTCTGTGGTTTTATATTAAAAGACGGAAGAATGTCTTCATTTAAAAAAACACATGCCTACCCTATTCTGCATAAGTAGGTGAAGTGATCAGGGTCTTTCTCTTTCCCTATCGTCTCCCTCTGCCTCTCTTACCACTCCGTAATCACCTATTCTTGGAGCTTTTTCCAGTTGCATCATCGGAAAACCATGCAGCAGGTCCGCCAATCTGCCGTGATTGAACTGTTCTGCTTGCAATTTAAATCCATCTGATATGGGTTAGAGCCTCAGTAGGGACCATAAGGGAAACAGACCTCAAGTGCTCCTCCAGCACTCCTGAGGGGAAGCATTCCGAGAATCCAGGTGCTGTTCCAGCGCTGTAATGCACTGTGCACGTGTTAATTGTTCCATCTTTTTTGACTCAGTGACCATTTTTACATCGACTTGAAATCACTGGAATTTAAATATGTGTTAAAGGGGACATATTATGCAAAACTCACATGCACCCTTTTATTTCCATTTGGGTCTCTACTGCCAAGCACTATGGCTACAGGCAAAGAACAACACAAATCCCTACACTTTCTCCCATATAGGGTGTTCACCCTCTGTTTTCTGCCAGTTTCATGTAAGGTAAACTTGCAGCATAAGTTGGGGTGAGTGGTGCGTGGTCAGCAATAGCTTATTTGCATATATTCACCTTTTAAACGGCTCATTTTGAAAGGGACAGTCTGGGTTATCACAATACTGAAATCTTAAACTCGATACCAATACTAAGGATGGTACTCAATACAATTTTCGATACTATGGGGGCAGAAAAAACAAACACAGGAACTTTTAAATAAATAATTTTAAGTGTGCTTATGGCACCATCAAGCCGGTTCTCTGCGGAGGAGAGATGCTTCACAGTTAAAGCTTGCGCTCTTATTTTTGAATTGCAGGTTCACTCAAGGTTCTTAAGACAGATTTTAAAAGGGATTTGTAGACATTTGAAATTACACAACTAATCTTGAATTATATGTCAGCATGTTGTCTTAATATATTTGTCAACCAAAATAGTCTTAGCTCTAACTTTAGTAAAAGTGTGGTTACTTTTTAGTTGTTGTTTGGAACAACAGACTCCAAATATTTGAAGAATTTTTTTAAGCGTAATGGAAATGATTTCACTGGCAATTTTAAAATGAGATTTTAGCAGAATATATTTTTGATGTGATATGGCATTCTTTAGTTAATAGGTGTGACTTTTCTCTACAGAGTTTTGCTTATGTAATATAGTTTAGATTAACTGTGCTGCTGGAGGGCTTTCCAGAGATTTACAGAGATACTTGACTTGTTTGACTTAACCTGGTGCTGCACAGATGGATCTCCTCCTAGCTCTGTTCTGTGCTGGCATTTAGATTTTGTGTCTGGCATTGATGCATCACAACGTTGTTATCAGTTGCAGTTTTCAAAGCCATATACTGCAGTTTTCTTTAACTGGCTGTGCAACTTGAAAGAGATCTTGAAAACAAAGGTATATCTTGATTGGCTAGAAACTCACTTCGTGTCTTTTTATTTATTTTTTATTAAAATGTTTGTGTTCTCCTGAACAGAATTGAGATTGAAGACTCGGAGGCAGTGGGCATTTCCAATATTATCAGCAATCTAATTACCACATTTCCCCGGAGCGTCCTTACCGCTCTACCTAGTGAACTCTTCACCTCCTTCATTAACTGCCTCACACTACTCACTTGTTCCTTCGGACGCAGTGCTGCCCTCGAAGAGGTGGTAAGTAGAAGAGCTTGACTACATTTATATAATTTGCATTAATCTTATAGGCTAAAAGAAATAAAAATTTGATGTGTTTTTATAGGATGAGATTTGGGAAAAAATAATCTGTATACTTCTCACATACAGTGGAAGTGTAACTTGTACCACAGTGTGCACTGAAATATGCCTAGAATTACATAGAGTGGTATAGCGGTTTCAGCGTATTCTGTGTAACTTTGTTCTGCTGCTTGACGTGGTTTTATGATTAGAAATTGGTCAAATGGGACAAGGGTTGCTTGCCATGGTCCTGGTCACTCTGTCCTGCATGTTTAAATGTTTTTCTTACTCTAAGACACCTAAGATGCAGAAGGGTTTTGTAAGGAGCTGATTTGTTAGAGTAGGTGTTTAACAGCATGATATCCAAGGCAGTGAATAGCAGCTAGTTTTATGCCCCTCAGTTTTGCAGTTTGTTTGGGAAAAATATGGAATTATTGAATGATCTGATGGTTTTAGCAACAAATCATTTTTTTAAATAGTTCAGGAGTTTTTAAATAGTAAAAATAGTAACTGAAGACTGATCATTAATACGTATGAAAGTCATTTTTGTAGGCACATTTGCCCCTGGGAGCTTTTTTCTGCCCCCAGTTCTGACACCTGTTCTTTCTTTATTTTGTATAGCTGGATAAAGATGACATGGTGTATATGGAGGCATATGACAAGCTGCTAGAGTCTTGGCTAACGCTGGTGCAGGAGGATGAACACTTTCCTCGTGGCTGCTTCATCCAGCCAGCCGTGCAGGTCTTCAACTCCTACATTCAGTGTCACCTTGCAGCCCCTGATGGCACCAGAAACCTGGTCAGAGCAACTCCACACATCACCATCTCTCAGCATACATTTTTAACTGTTCTTCTATTTGTATTAGGACTGTCTGTCCACCAGTGTTCATTGTCAAACATTTTCATTAAAGAATGCCTGTTCCCTCCTTCCACCTCCAAACCTGTCAAATGACTGCTTTATCCAAACTCTTTCAGAAAGAGAAGCTACTTATTGTGACTCCATTTGTTTTGTCTTTCTGTAGACTGCAAACGGTGTTGCGTCTCATGAGGAGGAGGAGATAAATGAGTTACAGGAAGATGATAGAGAACTGTTTTCAGATCAGCTGGCCAGTATTGGCATGTTGGGGCGCATTGCAGCAGAACACTGTATCCCTTTACTCACTAGGTAAGAACACATTTTTGCTCCACACTGGTATTTGTATTAAGGAATCAGTTGTAACCACTAATGATGTAATGGAATCCGCAGTGTGAGAGTGCAGCTCCATCTTCAGTAACAGTGTGTGCAGGTTACATAGATTCGTTGCTATGTCCCTGTTTGAAATTGTAGATTACTATCAGTATTAAAATGTGCTCCAGCCATTGGAGTCCAATCAAGATTAAATGCATTTGATAGTGTAAGCATGTAATCCCTTATTGGAAGATCCATCCATGACCATAGTTTTTCTTTTGGATATTTCATGATATTTAATTTGTTTTAAAATATAGAAGTTTCACAATTCAAATAGAACCGAGGACCGGACCTATGGCTTAGAACTGAGTACCAAACTGAACAATGAAAAGGGTTAACCGATACAGTATCCACTGACACATGTATTCTTGTTAGCTTGTTGGAAGACAGGGTCACACGGCTTCATGGGCAGCTCCAGAGACACCAGCAACACCTCATGGCCACCTCAGATCCCGACACAGTAGACCGAAAAGTGCTAGATGACCTCTATGAAGACATTCATTGGCTCATATTAGTATCAGGTCAGTCCTAAAGCAAATCTAACATTCAGTGGGTTACACTGAATGTTACATGTTTAGTTATATTTGGCTTTTGATTTTATGGATAGGCTACCTCTTAGCAGATGACCCTCAGGGTGAGACACCACTGATACCCTCTGAGGTGATGGAGTACTCTATAAACCATTCAACAGAAGTGGACATCAATACTACTCTGCAGATCCTCGGCTCTCCTGGAGAAAAAGCCACCTCTATCCCAGGCTGCAACAGGACTGACTCAGTTATCAGGTGAAAAGTCTGAAGACATCATTTTGAATGGCAGGAAAATTGGAAAATGAGGGTGTTTAAATACCCATATTAATGTTAATTATTCTCACTACAACAAGCCTATACGTACTGTAAATCAAAGCAAGATATGATACAGAAATGTCAATAAATGTATATATCTACTTGGATATTTGTTAATTATTTTCAGGGAACTACTTAAGACTAAAAAAAAAATCATTATAGCTGGTTTAATTTAAGCGTATATGTCATGAAACCTCAGAGCAAGCAATTTGCATCAAATTTGAAGTGGTGTCTTGGTAATCCATAGTGTTTTCAGTCTTTCAGATTGCCTTTGTTGAAGATGCACAGAAAGATGTTTTCTTCAGTGTTTAGGCCAGCTTTCATGTTATGTATATGTGCATTGAGCTTAAATGTGCATAGTGTGACCTGACTTAAGTGCAGCCAACGTGTAGCTGTCAGCAGCTTAACTATCTTTGTAATGTCAGATGAATGCTATTTTCATGCCAGACAGAGTCTCTAGTGATCAGCTGTTGTGCAGGGGGGTTGTACGGCTGGCCCTTCGCTTGCCTTTGTGGTCCACAGAAGCGGCTAGTGAAGTATGCTGTAAGCCTCTGGTTACTTGAGATTTGCTGTGTTCAAAGTGTAGCAGCAGAATATGGGTCCTGTGTGAGCAGGCGTGGTGCAGCGCAGTGTGTGTGATCCTCCCTGGTAGCCGCAGCTCCTTTGCCCAACGGGGAATGTTCTGGCCCCTTCCCAGCTAGAGCGGCCACGCGAACAGCAGCCTGAGCCTGGCGCCAGCCAAGGCTTTAATACCACACCCCACACATTATTCAATTAGAGCCAGGCCAGGTGCTCCTCAATCCCAGATATGGAGGACAGGAAGAGATTTGTAAATGGAAGTATTTGCTGGTGTTTTGTTTATTTATTTATCTGAAGGGCTGACAAAAAAGGAAAAGGGCAAAAAATCTCTCCCTTGAAACAATCAACATTTGGTCTTTATTTGAAAGTGAATATTGCATGCATGCAAACCTCATAAACAAAGCGTAAACAACAGAACAAAGACGAACTGAAAAAGTTGCTTAATAGGCACAGACACATGACCATAGAAAATTAGAAATATCAACACTGCTAATATCTTCTGTGCTAAAGGCTTGATTCAAAATTTAAATAAATCTAGATAACTAAACCATAGCTTTGCTCTAAAAACAAAATAAAAGAAATAATGAATTTTTGAGAATACCTTCAGTGTGGTTTATGAATTTGTAAAATTAATAAACAGTGAGCTAGTTAACAAAACATGAAGATATTTTCAACATATGTTTGTATTACCTCAAAAAAATTGTAAATGGTCAGTTTTTATTTGAATAGCAGTATTCCTGTATCTTTTAGAAATGATGGAAACTAGGAGTGGCTAGTATGGCAGTATTCTCTCTGTACAGTATGCATTTATTTTCCTGAGATTTGATATGTTGTAACAAACAAAATTAGGATGGCAATTTGTGTGTGTGTGTGCATGTGTGTATAAAATAATGGTGAATCAGGGGCTGCACCACATATATCAAATCCTGTTAAACAAGTACTGATAATTTGCTCAAAGGATAAATCTATGTCCACTTATAAAGAGACAGGCAGGTTATTTGGATGTAATATGAGAACTTTATGACAGTTGTGATCAGAGGAGGATGAACGTGGCATTCTAGAATAGGAGAGAGAATATGGAGGTTAGAGCTGAGGCATTGAGAGGGTGCCGTGTTGATGAGTTCATGATGGGTTAGGGAATAGGAGAGCTTTTAGAGACAGTAGGAGGACAGCAGCGGGGTAAAGGATTTGGAGAGACAGTGGGTTGTTGAAGGGGGAAGGGGAGCATAGGGTTGGACAGAGGTTAGAGGATTTGGAAAGACAGTGGGCTGAGGGATTGAGTTTCCTAATAACAATGTCCGACCCCACAGCTCTGAAATGTCAATGGGGTTTTGTTTTTGCAAACAATGTGAAACATTCGGCTGTGCTTTGCTGGCCCCACAGTTAAGGGATAGCCATCTTACAGGCCTGTAAGCTGCTGTAATCCCTTTCTTATGTATCCTTCTGTTCTTTCCACTGGAGGTGTGGAAAAATGAGAGTTTGTTAGTGTGGTTTTTTTGTTGAGTCTCTGAGCAAACGAAGAGAACTGCTGTGGACTCTGTTCCACATCCTCTTTCTGCTTGGTCCTCTCACCCTGCTTTTCTTTCTCCTCTGGTTTCCACATGTAAACAAAGACTAGTTGTTTTTTTGTTTTTTTTACCCGAACGCCCACCCCCCAGTGTTTCCTTACTTTAGCCCATTTTCATTCATTTTTATCTCCCTCATGGGTAAATGTAGCTTCATATCTATGATGGTAAACAAGTATGTGAATATGGCCACGCGTTCTCAATCATCAAGTAAAACAAGAGTGCAGGCATGCTGTCAGCAAGTATGAAAAAGTCTAAAAATAAAACACTGGGGATTTATTTCACATAATTTTTTTATATGGGAGTGAGCAACAATTGGCAGTGTGCATCAGAGATATTTGCAATATCACACATGCTAACATTGAAATAGCATCCACTCTTCTAATAAAACACTTATAACCACACAATAAATTCAGTGTTCACAGTTATGTGAAAATTGGGGCCTGTAAAGGGATCTTAACTTCGGAACTGCCAATGGCTAAAACTATGTCACAATCTAGAAACAACTCTTTTAAGAACCACTGATAGGTTACAAATATAATTATGATGAACAGTGCAGATTGAGTTATGCTTCTGTCCCTGAGCTGGAAAAACTATTTTCTTAGGTCAGCCTAATTATTGGATGACCTCATGTTTTACACATGGTTAACTCAGACATGTATGTTAAGTTTTATTAAACTGTTGAAACGAGTGGAACTAACTGCTTGTGCAAATTATGGGAAAAAATGCTATATACATTTGGCAGTCAGATACAAGCATTTCAAGTGTATCCATATCAAGGTTTTACTCAAGGTAGCTGTGAGCTGTGGCTTATCATTTTTTTCTCTCTCACTAACTTTCTTGCTCCCTCAGATTGTTGTCAGCTGTGTTGAGGACGTCAGAAGTGGAGTCTCGGGCGACACGAGCAAGCCTAACACAGCTCTTAAGCCCCCAGATGGGTAAAGACATTGTGTGGTTTCTGCGACGCTGGGCCAAAACATACCTACTAGTGGATGAGAAACTTTACAGCCAGGTAAGCTCATACCAGTTTGCAGAAAATAATAATCCACTGTTTCTTCTGTGTATCTATTTGTTTAGCATATTGGAGTGGTTTCTAAACTTTGTGAACCTAGCTCAAGCACATTACTGGACCAAAATATTTTTAGACCATAAATGTTTATACCATTGAGATGGCACAGAAACAAGTGGTTATTGGGTGTTGGCATGTTATGCCGTCATTTTAATACTTGGCAGTTGTTTCTTCTGTTCCTTCTTAAATAGTTTCATTTGTACAGATGTTATTGTTTTATGTTTTGCCTCTGTGTATTGTATTGGCACATAGTTTAGTTATTGTGATGATAATGTTCCCATTTGCCACCCTTAAGGGAAACAGTTTTTCTCATTATGCTCTATTTCTTTTGCTCTTTTTGCTTTTTGTTTTCAGATCAGTATGCCGCTTAGCACAGCGTTTGGTGCAGACACTGAGGGGGCACAGTGGATTGTGGGCTACCTATTAGAGAAGGTGATTAATAATCTCTCAGTGTGGAGTTCTGAGCCTGAACTAGCAAATGACACCGTGGAACTACTGGTCACTCTGGTGGAAAAAAGAGAAAGGTGGGTGTGAATTCGTGCTAGCAGTGAGTAAATGTAATGGTCAGTAATGTCAAAGTTGTGCATGGCTAATGGACAGATTGTCTGTTGAAATATGTCCACCTTGCACCACCTGTTGGTGAAATGTATGTATTGCGCTTAAGAGCTGCTCATCGGTGATCAAAACAAATCTAAAAATATTCCATCCTATTTGAGCTATAATTTAACTTTTAGATTGGACTGCCATTCTTGTAAATTCAAATAAAAAAATATTTCTTATTCTACAAGCACTAGAGTATAGGTAGTAGAGAGACAATAAGTTTTGTAGTATACAGTATATATAATGTACTTCTAAGTTTTCTTAGCTTGAGCTTCACAGGTTATACTAAACGTGCTTTCAATTTTGAGTTTGCAGTTTCTGTTTATATCATTGTTCATAATTTCTGTTATCATCATTAACTCATATGCAATTCCTTACAGTGTATTCCTGGATTTGTCCAGTGCTACAGTAACAAATCGTCTGTGTTAAAGGAACATGTCTTATCCTTGAAGATAACCTTGGTGCTCTGCACACTCAAGCCATTTATGTGGCAGCATTGTGCACACACTCAGATATGTACTTCATCAAGCTTTCATTCATCTCTTCCTGTCCATCAGAGCAAACATTGTAGTGCAATGTGAGAACTGGTGGAATTTGGCCAAGCAGTTTGCAAGCCGAAGTCCTCCTCTGCACCTGTTGTCCAGCCCCATCCAGCGTACCCTGATGAAGGCTCTGGTTCTTGGAGGCTTTGCACACATGGACAGCGATACTAAGCAGCAGTACTGGGCAGAGGTCTGCACATGAATACTCCAGTGTTCTATGCATTTTTTGTGTGAGTGTTTGTGTGTGAGGGAGAGATTAGCATAAATGTAACAGAATCAGTCTGTAATGGTCCTCTGTCTATGTCCCAGGTGCTGCATCCACTCCAGCAGCGCTTCCTAAATCTCATAAACCAGGAGAACTTTGCTCAGGTCTGTCAGGAGGAGGCAGTGAAGCAGGAGATTGTGGCCACTCTGGAAGCCCTGTGTGGTATTGCAGAGGCGACGCAGATAGACAATGTGGGCTCTCTCTTCAGCTTCCTTATGGACTTTCTATCCAGCTGCATTGGCCTTATGGAGGTGTACCAGAACTCTCCAGAAACAGTCAACCTCATCATTGAGGTGTTTGTGGAGGTGGCCCATAAGCAAATTTGTTACTTGGGAGAAGTAAGTTTTCTACTATAAATATAATACAGACAGGTCCATAAAATTAATTTAGTAAAGAATTTACATCCAAAAAAGTGTCAACGGAATGAGAAATAAATTGTCAGTGACACTGTGTTATTGTTTATTAATTGACGTTGATGAATGTTGATGAATGTGGACAAATTCTTACATGTGTTGTTAGAATGGTCTTGGAGGGCAAGTGTGCAGCACAGTTCGATGCTCTACACACCTGGTTCAACTCACGTTAATTGCCATGTTTAATGAGGGTGTTTGAGGAGAGGAACTTAAAAAAACTCCAGCATCCTACCCACCCAGACAGAGCTGTCCTATATATTGTCAGATATAATGCTATATATTAGATTCTTTGATCTTACTTCATTCATGCCATTAGGATCTAAACACCCTCAAATTAAAGCTGACTATGTATTGAGTGCATGGTTGTATTCAAAATGTCATTTACATTTCAATATGGTGTGGTAAATTGCTAAAATAACTGTCAACATGAAAAGTTTTTATGGAAATGACTGCATTGGTATGATATGCAGGTACTGTCTTGCTTATATAACAGATGTTTCCAGATGGCTGTGTGTCTCTTTCCTTGCAGACTAAATCTATGAAGCTGTATGAGGTATGTCTGACGTTGCTGCAAGTCTACTCTAAGAATAATCTAGGCCGTAAGCGACTAGACGTGGCTGCAGAGGAGGACCAGTACCAGGATCTGCTGCTCATCATGGAGCTTCTCACAAACCTCCTCTCCAAAGAGTTCATTGACTTCAGTGACACGGGTAAGTGCACTCATTGAAGGTGTGGATCACATACACACACACACGCACCATGACAGTACGATTTTTGGCCTATTTTCAGTTTGTGGAGTTTAAATTAATATGCTTGTGTTCATAAACTAGATGAGGTGTTTCGGGGGCAGGAGCAGAGTTCTGGAGCTGGTCGGACAGTGTCTGCTGCCGATGTAGTGCTGTTTGGGGTCAACATTGTTCTACCCCTCATGTCTCAGGACCTTCTAAAGGTAAGTTTGTGTCCTCATTTAAAACAACATGGCCTGTATTATGCATTTATCCAGTTTTAACAGTGGTAATTGTGAGATCTAACACTACCTCTATTTTACTTCTCTTACTTCAGAAATGCTTAACAGTGTAGACTTACACTGCAGTGCTGTATGATCATTCAAATTTGTCTCTCTTTTAGTTCCCTTCTCTGTGCAACCAGTACTATAAGCTCATCACCTTCATCTGTGAGATTTTCCCTGAGAAGATCCCTCAGCTCCCAGAGGAGCTCTTTAAAAGCCTAATGTTCTCTCTTGAATTGGGCATGACCTCGTATCCTCTATGACTGAATGTGTGTGCACCCATTTCATGGGCTGTCTTGGACTTTATTAAGATGAATTTTGATGTCCATGGTGTGTTACTGTAGTTGGATGATGACCTCTCTCCTCTTAGTGAAGGCTACCACTGTTATCTTGTCATGCACTTAGAAAAGGTCATATGTCTGTTAATCGATCAGATAATCAAAGCCTTGCTGTCTTTCTGTGAAGAAATGTAGGATTGTTAACAGTATTGGGAGCCAACAATACATGATGATAATTTGCCAATATTGTAAATGTATATTTAAATTATAATTAATTTGTTGTGGTGAAAATACTGCAGGTGGCTTCTAGCTTGACCTTAACATACATTGTGCAGGATGAGCTCAGAGATTAGTCAGTTGTGTCTGGAAGCTCTGTCCCCTTTGGCTGAGCAGTGTGCCAAGTCACAGGAGAAAGATACCCCCTTATTTATTGCTACTCGACATTTCCTAAAGGTGAGTTTGTACCAAATTTGAAATCTTAATCTCTCTCAGTGCAGTGATTATAGCCTCATCTTTTCCTCAATCTCAGTGTGAAACTGACAAACAACACCCCTCTCGCCCCTTCCCGCTCCAGTTAGTGTTTGATATGCTGGTACTGCAGAAGCATAACACTGAAATGACTGTGGCAGCTGGAGAAGCCCTCTACACCCTTGTGTGCCTGCATCAAGTAAGTATTTAGTTGAACAGTGAGATTTAGGATTCAGGATTTTGGAATGGTGTTTTCAGAAACACCATGTTTTATGTGTCAAAAATTTTATTAGATTAACTCTCTTTCCTGTTTTTAACAGCCTGCTCTAGTTACTGTTCCTTTTAGACTGGTATAGGGAACAGATGGACTGGGAAATAAATTAGGTTTTATTTCCTGCATTAGCTTTAATTCCTGCATTTATCTTTTGTAGAAAAAAAAACTTTGAATGCAAACTGTCAAGGGTAGTATGAGGGGGTTTATCCCTTATAATGGACCCTTCTGGGAGGCCTTTTTAGTTGATGTTAAATCATAGCAAGTGTGGCTCAATTGTAGATTTACAGATTGTAGTTATACAGATGTGATGAAAGATGCCACGTTTAAGGTTGTTTCCCAATATGTTTAACAAATGAACAGTAAATTTTAATCTAAATATACATACATTTGTTCTCTGTAGAAATTCAACAAAATGTGTAATTTAACCAGGGGCACACA
Source organism: Rhabdalestes septentrionalis (assembly GCA_037832545.1). Classification (NCBI taxonomy): domain Eukaryota; kingdom Metazoa; phylum Chordata; class Actinopteri; order Characiformes; family Alestidae; genus Rhabdalestes; species Rhabdalestes septentrionalis. The sequence goes on along the minus strand of JBBMFX010000002.1, from coordinate 10,241,571 downwards.
AACCTTTACATAGGACTGTACTTTGGCAATAACTATAATTGTCAAACTTTATAGAAGAGCTGCATTTGACTGTTGTGTTCTGTGTCAGGCAGAGTACTCTGAGCTGGTAGAGACTCTACTTTCCAATCAGAGAGATGCTGTGATCTACCAGCGCCTTGCCGATGCCTTCACCAACCTCACTGCCAGCAGCACGCCTCCAACCATGGACCGCAAACAAAAGGTGGCCTTTCTAAAGAGCTTGGAAGAGTTTGTGGCCAATGTTGGAGGGTTACTGTGTGTCAAATAATCGCTGCCTCCGACTTCCCCTCATCTCTTGCCCCTCATTCCCCCCAACTTCTCTACCACTGAAAGAAAAGACCCTTGGACAAGCCCAGCAGAACTGCTATGTTGGAGCAGAGTACTGGTATCAGGTCATTTGGGATGTTCCCATTCTCCCCTGTCCTGGGTCTCCTACCACAAATGCCTGTGGAAACTGAGTGGTGAAAGTTGGGAAACCAAATTGGGAATAACCTGTCATTCATCTAAGTCCAAGCTGATCAACATCTGCTTTGCCAGTGGGAGGTCCTAAGATGAACTCAAAGGTTAAGAGGGGTAACCTGTCTGACATTTTTCTTTTCCCCTTTTTAGACAAACATACTCACTTAATGCCTCTCCTTGGGTGCCTTTAAATTTCGTTTGTCATATTGCAGATCTAGCTGTCTTCACAGCAATGAGTGGAACTGTCTTAACTGCAAAGCCTATACTCCCATCGTCAAGGGTTTTGGAGCTAATAAAACCCATGTTTGGCTTTTCTAGCCTTCACTGCCTTTGCTGTAGGACTCATTTAATCATTTAAATGGGAGCAGTTGATTCAGTTTATTGAAATCCTCAAATGGGGCTGGCCACCAGCATGGAAATAAGACATCATTTTGTGCTGAAATCATGGTTTGGTTCTAAAAAAGTGATCAAAACGGTTGAAAACATAGATTACCAGTCTTTCTCCTAAAATTCTGAATATTGACAGCCCCAAAACTGTGGTAGTGATGTATTATGCTCAGGTGAGGTGTTCAAGGCAGTGGTCTTCCAGTTGCATATACCATTTTAATGTGCCATTATGGTCTTAAATTCTCATTTAATGACCAAACTAAACTGCCTGCCCAGTTTAGTGTTGCTTGTGTTTGACCAATCGGTTAAAATCAACATTAGCTGAAATGGTAGCAGTAACAGTGCCAACCCTATCATGAGTGGGTGAAGTGATCTAGAACCCTGGGGCAGTGTTGCTAGAGAAGCCGTTGGAGATGAGGTCTACGAAATACTCTGACTTGAGCTCTGATTGTTACCGGCATGATGATAGAATCCTTTCTCATTCCTAAAATAGTGAGAAAGCAGTTACAGAGAGAAACCAAATTACTTTATGTTCATTAAGGGTGTACATATATTTTTTAAAAAGAAAAAAAAAGAAAAAATGTATGTTTAAAAACAAAAAGGACTGAAGTTTTATAAGATTGTAGATTAGTAGGCATTGCAACTTTTTATGACTTCATCGGATGGTTAAGGGGGCTGTTTGTTCTTTATGATCAATTTTATTTCTTTTATTAACTCTTTACCATCATTCTCCTGTCATAGTTGTTCTGAAAGCCATGACAGAAACATTTAGGTTTGATCAAATTGTGATGTACATTTACAACATCTATGTGGGGCCACAGGAAGATAAATCACCCCTACTCTTATATTTTCCTGGTGCAACACACAAAATAGCACACACTCTCATACACATGCCCAAAACAGAATCGTTGAGAAGCCAAGTGGGCCAACATTGCTGTAGCAATAAAAATACCAAAAATAACAACAGGGAGTCAGTGTTTTTTTATTTTTTGTTTTGTTTTTTCCCCCTCATTGTCAAAGACTCCTTATATTGTTTCCATGGTTTTGAGCACTAATCTTGATGTTTTTTTGGAATGCCTAAAATGTAATGTAAAATGTACATAAACTTATTATATAAAATGTATTTCTTGTATTTGCTCTCCAGAATATTTTCTGATATATGAGCTGTTTGTATGTGGTAATGCCAATTCTCTTGATGAACTTTTGCTCAGATTGATTTCTAAGAATAGTGTTGAATACAAATGACACAGGTGGTCCCTTTTAGTTCTATCTGTGTAAATTACACTTGATCAAACCAGTCCAAAATTTAAAAATCCTCAGATTCTCTCTGTATTTTACCTCCGACTGGTTTTAAGTAACTGCAGGTAGGTGTGTGTGTAAAAAATATTTAATTATAAATTCCAAGTCTGGGAACATTCTAACATATTGATATCATGAAAAGATTTTATCTGAAATGAAAAGATGAAATGAAATGAAAATATTGATATCGTGAAAAGATTTTGTCCTAAAGCTTTTTTAAAAAGGCGTGTTGGAGAACAGTCCAGGTGACGATTTGGAAAGGAAATTTTGATTCAGTTTACTGTTAAAAGTAAAGCAGCCCTTTTTAATCACACGCGAAGCCAGCACACCATAGCCCAGTGTGGAATTCTTTCTCTAAATTTACCCATTCACCAAGTTATGCAGGTGCTGCAAGTGAACAGTACTACCTTAGTGCTGTCACTGTCCTGACATTCAAACACACGAACCACTAATCACTAGGACAACTCCCTAAATCCTAGACCACATGCGACCCCATTGTATCTGGAAAAAGAAAAATAACACAATTCGGTGGTGGTTAAACTCTCATGGTTTTTGTAGCTCTATGGGCTGGGCTGGTTTATAACTATGCACGTGGTCGTTTGGAAACGAGAGTTTGTCCCATAACGTGTACCGTAGTTGACAAAAGCTTGCCAGGCTAAGCCTAGCCGATTGCTAGAAAAGAGTACAGATGCTCAAACACGCGTGAGAAACCACGGTGAGATAGTTTTTATTCTTCATTTTAAACGTTCACTTTGTGTTATTAGACTGTATATTTAGTCCACAAGTTCAGGACAGTTTAGCCAGTTTTCCTACCTCCTTATTTCTGCATGCGGTACAGGTTTCAGTCCTGGGACATTTCCCCTCAAAAAGCAGTACCTGTTCATGAGGTGACCATGCCCACTATCTTCTGGGTAGGTTTAAAGCCCCCCAAAACCTGTCTGGAGTAACAGACCACCGTAAGTACTGTGAACTGTGGTAGTGAAAGGTTCGTGAACCTCTCGAATTTTTCTACATTTCTGAATGAATATGGATTAATACATCATCAGATTTTTGCAAACAAGTCCTAAGAGCAGATAATGAGAACCAAAGTAAATAAATGACACAAATATTATACTTGGCCTGTGATTTACAGGAGAACATCTTATAATGCGTCTGTGAAAGGCAAAGGTGTGAACCTATTGGTTCTGGTCACTGATGATCCGTCCTGGAACTTTTTCCTCGGAAGTAATTTGACACATTCCTTGATACAAAAAACTTGGGTGTTGTTGAATTTCCTCACTTTAGGTCCTGCCACAACATTTAAATTCTTTTAAGATCAGGACATCGATTTAACCGTTTAAAAGCTAAAGTTTATTCATCTTTTCAACTGTTCTTTGGTGGAATAACTTGTGTGCTTATCAGCCTTGTTTTGCTGCATGAGCATTTTAATTTAGATTATGCTGGCATAATTCAGATTGCATTGTTCCAGCAAGGATGGCAAGCTCTCCTGGTGCATTTGTCAAACGATGATACTACCGCCATGTTTCTATGTCCACTCACAAAAAAAGCCTTCTGGAGTGACCTTTTTGGGTTGAGCTGGCCTCGTAAATTTTTACAGCCTGAGCATCAGCAAGTCTATTTTTTCTACAACATTGTTTTATTCATGCCATTAGACACTTTCAATACTGCATGTTGAGAAGACCAGACTTTGGTAAATGCGGATTCCTTACACAAAACTGGGCAATAGTGTTGATTTTTGTGGCCTGTTTTAATTTTGGTTTTAGTGTCTTCATCAAGCTGTCATTTTGGTTTTTATTAGTCTTAGTCACGTCCAGACTCATTTTAGTCTAGTCAAGTTTTAGTCAACTAAACGTCTGAGCATTTTAGTGTCATTTTAGTCAGAATGATCTCTGACTATTTTCGTCTAGTTTTAGTCGATGAAAACTGATTTATTTCGTTTCGTTATCGTCACATGACCAGCATTTACGTCGCGTCTCGTCGCGTTTTTGTCACGTGAAAAATATTCGTTGACGAAGATATTTCGTCATAATTTTCGTTGACGAAAACAACACTACTGGGCACTCAGTCAAATTGGGTAAGCAGGTTTCCACGAAATTTTAGATCTAGTGGCATTTTCACTGATGGGAAAAGATTCGTGCTTATTCTTGACCAAAATTATTTCCAATGGTAAGAAGCCATTGGTGCTACATTTTATTCTTGTACTGGGCTTAATCCATGTTTTCTGGGAAACTGGCCTAGTGTCAATGTTTCCTTTGAAATGTCTTTATCTATTATCTGTTTCCTGCAGACGTTTTCTTCGCCATGAGTGACAGTGATGATGATGTCCCTCAGCTTTCAGCTGCTACTCTTGCAGTTCTGCAGGAGTTTTATGCTGAGAGAATGAATGAAGCAGGACAGGAACAGGCAGTGCTGACAGACAAATATACTGTTGGAGCCCTTGAAGAAGACTGGGTATATGCCTGTCTAACATGGCCTTTTGTGTAGTGTTTAGGTACAGTAAAATGAGCTAAAAAATAGTATTTTTGATTACTAACCAACTTTTCTTGTGACTATAACCAGCGGATGAGCCAGTTCTGGTACAGTGAAGAGTCTGCTACACGGTTAGCTGAGGAAGCCATCCAGCAAGTGGGAGAGCAAGGCAGGTTGGTTATTTTTTTAATAGTTATTTGTCCTGTGCACAGAAATGTCTACTAGGCAGCAGATGTCTTTTATAAGGAGATCTCATTTATTTGTAAACATCTGAAGCATAGTTTTTCAGCTCTGGACCTTTAATCCAGTTTCCAGTCCTGACATGTGTAAGAGCAGTAGGAGTTACACTGCCGGTGATTGCAAAACCCTAGACCAGAATCTGGTTTCAAAATAGGTATACCTCTTGTCTAAACAGTTCAGTCTTGGTATCCGGTTCTTTCTGGCCCACAGGATAGCCTGCGTCAGCGCACCCAGTGTGTATCAGAAGCTGAAGCAGCTGCAGTCACCGAGAGAAGAGGGGTCACACTGCATGTCGTCCATGCTGTTTGAGTTTGATCGTCGATTTGAAGCTTATGGCGATGAGTTCATTTTCTATGACTACAACAACCCTCTGTGTTTACCTGAACATATACTTCCACAGAGCTTTGACATTGTGATTGCAGACCCTCCATACCTGTCCGAAGAATGCCTCAGCAAGGTGGCACTGACTGTGAAATACTTGACTAAAAGCAAAATCCTACTTTGCACAGGTTAGTGAGAGCAACAACAAATTTGACCAATTACTGCATTGAAAGTAAAGTCTTTGGGAACATTAGACTTAATGTCTTGGCTGATGTAACTGTTTTGCCTTCAAACATTTTAAGCTGTCAACTGATGTGCTAACATAACCTCGAAAGATGCAGAGGCTCGTTTGCTGGCATTAACCCTCCCAATGTTGGTGGCATCGTGTGATTGGGAGAGTTCTAGATAGTGGGTGGAATTAAACAGCAATAATTTGGTGTGGGGGGAAAAAGAAGGGAAAGAAGCATGACTTACATGTTGTCTTTATCTGTGTGATTTTAGGGGCTATCATGGAGGAGCATGCAGCGAAACTCATGGGTTTAAAAATATGCCGTTACCTTCCAAAACACAATCACAACCTCGCCAATGAATTTCGGTGCTACATTAACTATGAGTCAGACCTCCTCTCCTAAGGGGCAGATTTGGAATGGACCTAAAATTCTGCTAACATTTGACAAAGTAACACTGAGTGTGGACTCTGCAGCATGCAGACATCTTGAGTGGTTAAATAATTATTCATAATGAATCCATTTTGTCAGGAAATCTGGAGGGTAGGAACACCTGATGATTTTTAATGTTTGATCTTCCACACTGGGTGGAGCTGTGTTTATTGGTTATTCATAATTTGTACATACTCTTGTGAACAGACTACACTGTATGCAAACAATTGTTTTAAATAATACAAAGAAACATGTAGGCTATAGTTGGATTAAACATGCAAAAAAGGGTAATGGCTGCAGCATTGCTTCTTTTGCAACAATTAAATAATGTACATAGTACAAGAATGCAGGATAAGCCTGCCTTTATCCTGCAAGGGAAAATGCTAGATTCATCAGCAGTACATTACTATACATTTTCAAACAGAATTGATTGTAACTAAACAAGACCTTTCCTGTGGAAGATCACACCACCATTAAATGTAGTAGGGCCATCCAGGCCTTAAGGTCTCTTAAAGTACCGCTTTAGGAGTTCCACAAGCTATTTTGGTTTAATTCCTCCAGTTTGCTTGTTTTGGTCCTTGCTCTGTTTACGCCTGCGTGTGTCTGGCCCCGCTGGTACACAGGTGCAGCCCACTGGCACAGACACGTAGCCCTCAGTGTAGGAGTGGCGCCCCCCTAAGCAGGAGCCTGTTCGCCTCAGCACTGCTGTGGGGACGTAGACTGGTATGCTGCGGTATTGCTCACTCTCCTCCCCATTTGGACCGGTCAGGCAACCTCTACACAGACAGTAGGCCTCTGGGAGAAAACGGGGATACCTTGCTGGATCGTGGTTGATCCTCCATTCATAGTTGGGAAGAAATGGCATTTATTTAGCTTCTGACAAGTACAGTTCTGTCTGGCGGATTCAGAGATTTGGGGATATTTGAACATAAGGACTACAAAACATAATCTGTCATTACAATCCTTAAAGCCTTAGTCCAGCAAAGTGATAAACTATGAAAAATTAATATATTATTAGTTCACTGGACCTCCTTTGTTTAATTTTGAAAGTATACATTTGTTAGCACCATATGCAACTGAAATAAACTATTCAAAAACACACACCCCTGCTCTGGTTGCCTATTAAACCTGAATCCACTCTTTATTAGGATTTTGTTGGCCGTGTAAGATAATGAACAGTGATATATGTCCAAAACATAGACACATTTTACTTTGAAATCTAGTATTAATGAGATTACCCCACACTTTGCCAAAGCATATTGTTGTGGGGACTGCATTCAGCCACAAGAGCATTAGTGAGGTCAGTTACTGATGTTGGATGATCCTAAACATAAAAAAATACTGGATGGACCACAGAGAACACAGTGCCACTGCTCCACGGCCCAGTGCTGGGGAAATGTATACCCCTATAGCTTCTGCATTAACAGGTGCACCCAGCTGGATATGGGTTAAGACGAATTCCGAGGAATGTCTAGATACGTTTGGACATATAACGCATGATCCATGTCTGCTCTGTACCTGTATGCCCACGGTGAGAGGCTGAGGAGATTGACGGGAATGTGCGAAGATCCGTTAGGACGCGCGGCCGCGGGGCAGCTCAGGTTCTGGGGTGCCGGGACGAGCTGCAGCGTGTGACTGAAAGCGTTCAGGACCCCCACAGACAGGCGCCCGAACATCTGTTCCAGGAGCTCCTCGGGCAGATCAGCGCACGGACGCGTCTTCCACGCTTTCCTCCTCACCTTCATCACCTTTAGACCCTTCAGCCCCTCGGTGCTCCAAACCAACACCGACAAGAACACCAGGAGCAGCAAAGAAAAGCGACCACAGAGCATATTCATTCAGGACCCCCAAACAATCTCCTCTACTGAGCGAGAAGAGGACTAGAGGCTCTGGGGGGAAATTCTAAGCGTCTGGAGCTCAGTGAGGCTCCTCTTGTCCAGCTGTTGAACAGCTTTTAATTCTATTCTCGAGTTTCCGGACTCTTTGTTTCCCAATCCTGCAGAGAGACAGCGGTGTTTGCAGATGAACAATCTACTATAGGTACCAAGATCATTACTGAATTTATGCTGTGCAGACTAATTCGAAAGTCTTCGCGGACCCAGCTGTGGGAAAATTCCCCACACTGCCGTGATTTTGCGTGGGAGGCGTCATCTACAGCGATCAGCTCGAGGATTGAAGAGAAAGTTTGTAGAGGCTCTGCTGACTGTTTGGTTACTACTTACACACACTGAGAAAAAAAATTGGGAATCGTTTTTCTAAATAACTTTAATCTTACAAATCCAAAACAAAATACAGCAAAATAAAAAGGAAGAATACAACAGTATAACATACATTTTTAAATAAAGGATACAATATGAGAAAATAAATACCTTTTCGTGATTTTTCTTTCAAGTCAGAAATCTATTTTTAATAAAAATGAAATAATATAATTACATTACCTAAGGGCCACACATGGAATCTTTATTAATCAACAGTGTGTTTGAGAGTGACCAAATATTCATTGTAAGAATATGGGCTCGTATATCACTTTACTTATATTATTTATTATGGAAATGCAACAGAAATAAAATCACTCTGGCAGTAAGTCATCCCCCAACTCTTCGTCTGCAAAGTCATCTTCCTCTGTGCGTTTCTTTGCTGCAGTTTTTGGTCTCTCCATTTGCGGTCCCAAAGGATCAACATAAGAAGCATCTGTAAATGTGGTGAGGTGACAGGAGAGTCTTTTAATTTGTAGTGAGGTGCTCTGTAGTGATGTTTTCCCAAATCACATTTAACCTCTGAAAAGTGTGCAGATTAGGGGTGTATTTGTATTCAGGAACACGCTGTATTATTTGCGCTCTGTATTATACATTTTACTCAAATACAAATACAAATACGAATAATTTTCCCATTTCAACAAATACAAATACAAATATGAAAAGCAGCCACTTTGCACACCCCTAGAGCAGATATATGGTAAAAACAACTAGTTTATAAAATGTCACACTGTGACAAGGAATGTTTCATGCATGGGTGAGAATCTGCCCTGGTGCAGGCCGACGCAGGCCTGGCATCAGGGAGCAACTTAGTGGGCCGATTCTCCACCACTCAAGTCCTTCCTAATAAACCCACTGTTTTGCTCAAAGGCTTCTACAGTGGCAGGCTGTAAAAAGCATTTAAGGGAGGCGCTGTTTGCTGTGATAGGATAAAAAGGGAGATAGGTAGATCTTTGAAGATTTGGTGACTGATATTCTGTGCCTGTATAATTTGAAACTGATTTCCTAGTAATAAAATGCAAGCATTTTATTTAACATTATTGAAAGCCTCTAAACCCAATGAATACAATCCACATATGGAAATTGTGTTACAAATATTGTCATTTCATTAAGAAACAAAAAAATTCTAACCACCTATTCTTGTGAACAAGTTTAGTCTTGCCTACACACCAAGAAAGTGTTTAAACCTGAACAAGGTAAAGAAAGCTCCATAAAAAATAATATTTGGGATTAAGGGATGGACCCTTAAATCACCATAAATATACTGTTTGTGAGAGAAAATGTCAAACAGGTAATAAAACAGATATTATACTAGAAGCGCTGCTGCTCACCTATATCTTTTTGGGCGCTGGCCTCATATGGTTCATTAGATCCAGGAAGTGTCTTCAGCTTCATACTCAACCGCTCACCCTTGGCACTGGCACCATGGCTGCTCTGTCCACTGTCTAAAAGCACACCACAGACAATAAAAAACAGTAAAAGCAATAAAAGCATAGCTCAGTTTTAGACAAGGCATATATCAGAGTCTGAAAAAGACTTTCAAACATGAGCCATTGTATATACAACTCTGGCTTGAAACTCAACCACAGGACAACATTTTCATCTACAATTTAAAAAAGAATCAAGCATATTGCAAGGAAGTGTAGTGGCCAAGAATGCAACAGTTTCAGCTTTTACTTTTGGCCCATGCAGAGCATATCTTGTTATACAACAAGGAACCCCTAGAACAATGTCAAATGTGATTTTTGTGTGATAAAGTCCCACTGCTGTATTTCACTGCTTGGCTGCACTGCAATGTAATGACACTAACAGAATGCCGCGGGACAGATATAAGACTAGACTAGTAGCCAGGTAACCATGGAGACCTTCACAATTCCCCAAAACAATAGAAATATGCTGAGTAGTACAAATCAACAATATTTCTCTCTTCAGTGCAACATTCCTGAAATATCTGGACAGCTTTTATTCATTAAGTAAGGGAAGAACTTTTTTACAGAACTGGTTATACATAAATAGAATTTTCTGAAATTCCATAAATTATATTGTTTGGATATTAGTATTAAAATGTCCAAAGATATGTTCATTATTCCATCACAAATGCTAATTAGTGTATGTGATGATGTAACCTTTACATCAAGGCTTATACTGGATGTAGCTGCTCTCAGTTGTGCGCAAACATTAGCTGAGACCAGAGCAAGCAAGACAGTTTCACACATTTTCCTTTTTGGCTGCTGCTACATTTCATGTCTGCATCTGATTTTAATGTGGCAGAGTTTATGAGTATTTGGAAACTGTCACTATAAGATCTAAACTAGGCCATCCCACTGAGAAGATGTTTATGCTTTATTTCACCTCAAGCAGGATTTTGACAGGGTGGGTTAAGAAGCTTTGGTTTATTTGTATGCACACTGCCAAGGCCTGATCCTTTTCAGTGAGTGTAAAGAGTGGTGCACAAGCCTATGTGCCACACAGCACATACCTCTAGCCTGCTCCACTGCAAGGCTGCAGTTCATCTCGGAGTGAGAGACTGCAGGCCAAACAGAGATTGTGTGAACAGGGAGAGATCACAAATTAGTGAATGGTAACAGGGGAAAACTCTGCATAGATGTCCTGAGAGCTCTGTCTTCATTCACACAGTGCTCTTGCTAGAACTTGTGCAATCAGATACATACCTCTGCCTTTTAACCCTTTACAAACCCTTCATCCAAGACAACCGAAAAGCACATTATTCAACAAATAATATGAAACAAATGTGTACATTCTGTAGTGGTGACAGAGAGGAACTGAAGTGTGGGCCCACATTCAGTCACGTTGGGTTTACAAGTAAAAAAATGGTAAAAAATCCCTCATGGAACACCAAATTGCTACACTTGGCACAGAAACTATTATAGTCTTTCTAAAATGAATTTCTTTTTCCAACAAGTATAAGCATACCACTGGTTTTCATTGGTGGAGTATGAATAGGACCCGAGATGCTTGCTGGAAGGTTCACGGCCATGGATAGCACAGAGAGATGAGGGAAAAAGTTGAAATATCAGAGGGAGGAGACAGCAGGCTTGAAGACAATCACAGGTGGTGCTAATAAGACTGTGTCTCTCTCTCTCCAATAAAAAAACAGAAGTAATGTCCTAGTCAGCACAATAACCAAGAAAATGATATGAAGATCTGCATTTCAAACTCTGCAAATGAATTCTGTTTACACTGTTAAACACTACTTGAATACTTCTAATGTTTGCCTTTCAGGAAGGCAAAGCAAGGCTGTACATTCACAATCACTTATTTTTTCTACTTTTACTCACAGTCATCAGCCTTTCAAAATAACAAGCTGAGGGTAAAAATTCCACCCAGAGCATCTCTGTTCTAGACTATTCTGAGAAGGTAAGTCATACCATTTGGATTCTTTAAATGTGTCTGGACTGGGCTTGATCTGCTTCCTAACATACCGACACAGAGTACAGGAATGAAAAAACAGCTGAAGTCTCATTATACTACTTATTAAAGCATGAGGCAAGACAGAATTACTTGACAATGCGGAGAGTGCAAAGTCTAAGAGTCTGAAAAAACAGAATTATTGAATGTTTATCTTTAAACAATGTTTACTGTTAACAATTGGTTAATCCAATGTGTCCTGTTAAATGATCACTCACCTAGACTGATTTCCACATCTGGTCTCCCACGAGGAGCAAAAATGATACGATTAATATTTCAGTTTCTAAGCACATGCTACCTTAAGGCTGGGCAATATGGCAGTATTTACTGTGATAAATTGTGGAAACATTCTTTTCTGAGCACATTTTGGATGTCATTGGTACTTAACGCTGCATGTTACAAACAGAGCATGTACAGACATTTTTAATTGAACTTGGTTTATCTTAGCATTTGTCAGATGCCTGAAAAATATTATAATTCATATAAAGGACAAATATTAAATATCATATCAATTATATACCACGCATATCACCCACCCCTTTTTTACTTATTCTAATTCATTCTTCTGATTAGTATTAATATTCATTCCTAACCGAGATATGTGACCATATGTTAGTCAAGCCTGACCATGATATGGTCACACAGGATACAACATAGGACACAATGGAACTATGGGGATGTGATGGAGTTATTTCAGCATTTACAGACTGAATGGGGATTAATGGAAATAGTTAACTGGAAACTATAGGTGAAAAAGGGTTTTGGCAACAGCAGACAACTGACATATTTGGGAGATATGGGTGAATGACTAATTAATATATTTTTAGCAAAGTTTAAAATCAGTGCATTCTCAGTTTCAGTGTATTACAACTGACCTAATTTTAGAGGATAAAAATATCCTTAAAATACATAATAAAAGTGACACTGGGTACATTTTTATCCACTGACAATATCATGCAGTTTAACAGGCCATTAAAGCGAATATAAATTGTGCCAGCCCTCCTAGAGCTGTAAAAATAAATGTGTAGCATTCATACCACTGGGCATTTTAGGTGGAGAGTGTTTGGGGTTTGGGCTACAACCTTTTTCATACATTGCCAGGGATAGCAGGTGGAGGAAATCAAAGAGTAAGTAAAACATAGTTAAAAACACATATTGTGACACGTGTGGATAAAGAATGGATGGTCAACGCACCACTGCTAGCACTGCCTTCTCTCCGGCCTCGGGCACTGCTTTCTCTCCCTGACTTCACCCTCTACAAGATGAGGAAAAGGCAGGCAATAAAAAGAGAGCTGAATGTAATACAAACTCTAGAGAATAAACGATTCTGGGGTGATAGCACAAACTGTCAGATGAAAATATACAGTTACTATAATGTAATTAGGTAATAAATGCCAGCCTGACACTAATGTTTCTTTAACTAATGACTTGCAAAAACTGCATTACAAAATGTCAATAGCCATGCAACCATTTATAATGTCTAATCCAAAAAGAAAGTTTCCAGACAAGAACAGAATAAAACTTGAAAAAGAACGTCCAACAGGAAAGGGACTGATACAGGGTAAAATTCCTTTCTCTGACTATAGCTGCTCATCCAAGAGTCCCTCTTGATTTAGAAACAGCTGTTTCTTATTCAAATTCAAGCTGAAACACATTTCTCTCTTTAACCAGACAAGGCAGTATGAAAGCATTACCCTAATTTTCTTATCTAGTGAAATCAATAAAGAATGAATTGAAGCTGTACCTGCTCTCTGATCTCCTTCATCTTCTCTACTTTCTTCAGTTTCGTAGCATAATCCTGCACTTCCTTTAAGCCCATATCAGTGCATAATCTCACAAGGAATCGCAGACCTAAGCAAAATAAAAACTTGCATGAAATAAAGCCATTAAATTGTTGCTCTGGAAAAGAAAATACAAGATACAACACTGCAAAAAAGCAAGAACCACCCCTCGGTTATGTATATTCTATTTTGAATGTATATTCTAGTATAAAAATACTCTAAAACTTTGTAATCTTTGGCATATTGAGTAGATTAAAATGGGGAAAAATGTTTTAATTTGACATGTAGCAGAGTATCTAAAGATAAAAGGTTCCTAGATAAAGGCGTCCCAAACACTCAGCATTCAGCACCACCAGTATACTGATCAATGGTCTAATCATATGAAATCATCTGCACCTGTTTCTTCTCTGGTTCAGACCTTAGGTTAAATGTGCCTTGTTATGCTTTAATGAATCATACATAGATCACTGTGAGGCTTAACAAACAAACACACCAAAAAACATTCCTCTGAACCTGGTCAGGTTCATTTTTCCTGGACTGAAAATTAGGCTCTTTGATATCCTCCAACAAGTCTAGAGAACTGTTCTTCAAAACTACATTAAAATCAATAAAGTCTGGCTCTTTGGAAGCAACATATGAAGAAATAATGGGTGGCTCAAGACTTTTGCACAATTATGTCCCTCATTCCAGTTGTATACATTACATTCTGCATTTTCAGGGAATTTCCGGTGAATGTCCTTGTATGTCTCCAGTGCTTTCTGGTAATTTCCTAGACGACACAAATGTAAGTAAGTAAAAATACAAGGGAAAACTGTTGCTAAATCATAAATAATTTTTTAAGCAAAAAGAATTTCATACCACTCCTTCTGTAGCAGCTAGCCACCATCAGTTGCCATACAACATGATTGGGCCTGAAATTCAATTGCAATATATATAAACACAAACATATTTTTCAATAGAGAAATTTATTTTACTAACTATTTATTTATTCAAGACCAAGCAAAAAAGAGAGATAACAAATAACTTACTGTATAAGCGTTGCTCTCTCAAAATACTGGATTGCCTTTTCACAGAATTGTGTATCAATATAATATGCTCCCAACCATTCAATGACATCGATGTTAGAAGGAAAATATCTGAAAGACTGATAAAAAAAAAAGCATAACTTAATGTGTCATAATTGTAGCACTCACTGTTCACTGTGAAAACACCATTGTAGGGGTCTTACCTCATAATAGTATTGGAAGGCTTGAGACTTGTCGCCCTCACTGTCATACAACTCTCCTAGTTTGGCCAGCACCCATGGATCAGTGGGAGTGACACTAATGAGCTGCATGAGCCATTCAATAGCCTGATGAGGGTCTTCCAACATCTCATATATAAATGCTGTTTAAGGAGCACAAATTACTAATGGCAAACGTATTGTGCATACTTAATTAAATGCAGACATCATTAAAAGATACGACATTTTTACTGCGTTCATTTGATAATGCACCTTTTAAATCTCTTTAACTGTGTGAAAGGATACAAGTTGGCCAGTTGATACATGACCTGAGTGCTGTTTCTGAGGATGGCATGTAGTTTTAAGAAGCAGTCGAGGGCTTCTTCCAGTCGTCCCAGCTTCTTGTAGGTCAACCCTAAATAAACATTTCAGGGCAATGGTCTAATATCTTTCAAAAAAATTTTCCTGTTTCTATACTATTTTTCATAAAGACCTATTTAATATTTGTGGGGTTTTTTCTGTTTTTTTCTTAAAATATCATTGAATTAATCATGAAGTCTTCTGATCACGAATAGCTAACCTAAGTTATAGAGAGCCTCTGTGCAGGAGGAGTCATTCCGCAAAGCCTCTTTATAGAACTCAGCTGCTTTTTCATAGTCCTGCTTCACAAAAACTGTGTTGCCTTTGTTAATGAGTGCAGCAGGGTTGTAGCGGTCAGCGTTCATTGCCAAATCGGCATAGCGGTCAGCCTGGTCATAGTCCTTCTCCTGAAATTAAGAAATAACAATAAGATACAAATCAAAATAAAAGGACTATATATATATTTTTTAATGTTAATGCATGCATGTGTTTGTCAGTATGTGTACATAGATCTTTTTACTATTAACGGGAGTACATACAATTTTTAAATGCAGAGTGTAATATGAGATGGACTATCAGCATTTTATTGTGGGTCCACCCTCTGAAGCCTTTACACTCACCCAAAAGTAGAGGAAGGAAAGGTTAGTAGCAGCAGCGCTCTTCACCCTGCTATCTTTCTTTTCAAATGTCTTCAGAGTCTCTACTGCCTGCAACAGACAATTGGTATATTCTTGAAACCTGCATTCTTGACAGCAAAATAATGTGCTGTGCTTACATATTTTAATGTCACTGGTAGATGTTTTTAAAAGGCATTGCAAACACAGCAACTGGTCCGAATTAAAGTGTATCATTACACTGACAATGTTTCTGCTCATTTTAGTTGTCAATAAACAGTGGTTCAGTGGTTTGTGACTTTAACTCAGGAGGAGCTAATTAATGACATGTACAAGTGTTTTACAGCAACATTGAATAACACCAAAAAAAGCAAGGCAAGGGATAGGGCTGAGAACTCTGAAACAGACACAATAAAGTTCACACATGTAAAAGCATAAGACATGACAGGACACACATACCTCAGCCTCAAGAGGTAAGCAGATGGAAATGTGGAAAAAGAAAAACAGGGAACATGAATTTGTGAAACATTGAAGAGACAGATAAAAGGGAAACATGAAAACAAAATAGAAGGGCAATGGCAAAACAAACAAACATTCACATTCATCCATGCATTTTAGATAGATCTTTAAATTGAAATGCATTGGCTCACCTGGTTGAATTCCTTCTGTCTCAAGTAAGTGATAGCTTTGTTGATCTCTAGATCATTTGCCAGTTCCACATACTGTGAACTTTTAACCATATCTACACACCTACAAATGTAACAATGCTATTATATTCACATTCAATACAAAATCTATTTGTTTCACTCATTTGGCAAGCACTGTTTTTTTCTATTTCACAGTCACATAATTCCTCATAATACTATGGTTCTGTTTTGTATGTGCTAAGGAAACTCACCAATCAAATCCAGCTGCAAAGGTGGACTCAATGGCTGGGGCAATAAGTTTTGCTGAGGTCATAATGTACTTCTCTGCTAAAGCTTTCCTACAGAAGATACAGCACTATGTTACATTAAATTCAATTATCATACTCTAGGTCTTCTATTAAAATATTCAGCAGGTTAATCTTATGAAAACTGTACCTTTCTCGCTCCATTTGGTGAAGCTGATCATTCTTGATGGCTTCAAACAATAAATTTGCATGCGGGTCATCCTGATAAATACATTTAACCAGGCCATTAGTTCAAAATATCAATTTTTTCTAGCATATAATATAACATGATACGCACAGAGACACACACTGAACTCACATTTGGAGGGATATATTTGTCTTCTTCATCAATACCAAGAGGCACACAAATCAGTTTCTGGAAGGATTTTTTCATCCTTTCACGGTCTCCAATGGCGTAGTAGCAGAGGATTAGGTTGAAACCTGTCTTTATGTTGGGGCTCTCACTCATTATATGTTCCAAAGAAGTGATGGCATCTGAGTACTGGCCCATGCGTATAAATGCAACACCAATGTTCTGCATTATCTTGATTCTATGAGGAAAAAACCCCAAAACTGTCACCAAAAAGATCATACAGAATTTTCAATTATGTAATATTTATTTGCTTGAAACTTACCTCATCTCTGTATGCGCATTGGAGATCTGGTCTAAAGCCATGCGGTAAAATTTAATTGCTTTGGGGTAGTTTTTCTGTTTAAAGTAGATGTTAGCCATGTTCACTTTCAATCGTCCTACATTTGAGAGAAAACAAAAGTTATATTATGTCTGAATTAAATAAATGTACTCCAAACATCACTGAAATAACATTACCTGCATTATTGAACATCTTGTTCTTCACTATGACCTGGTAAGTATTCAGGGCCTCTGTGTTCATGTCATTATTGGCATATTGGTTTGCCAGGTTAAACAGCACCTGAACAGGAGACAAACCAAACAAAAGTGGCACCCTTAGAAAAAGACACATTTTTATAGGAACTTGGTATAATTGGAAATAGTTAAAAAATTGACTCACTGAGTAGGTTAGATCCAAAGTGATATGGTCTGCAGTACCAGTTTGTTCCCTTTGCCTCACCAATGCTCTTTCTTTTCTACCTGCTTCTTTGGCTTTCTCTAGAGCCTGAGTGAGCAGATAAGTGCAATGTTCAGGATTAAATTCGAACATTTCTTAAGTGGGATTTTGTTAAGCAGCGAATCAAGTTGAATTTATATAGTCAAATCCATGAACCTCTTTACATTTATAACATTTGACTCACCAGCTGCAGATCCCCCTGTCCTTGAGCCAAGCAACTCTCCTCAATCAAATCATTCACCTTCTTTTCTAAGATCTTAATCTTCTCTTCTGGACTGAAGCAAGAATAATAATGATGAAATAAAAATGAATTTACAAAATTAAAAGACTGTTGACAGATGTGGCATGTTCACATGCTTTAAAATAATGCTTCCCAACCCTGCTCCTTGGAGGCCCCCTGCTCTGGGAATAAACAACTGAGTTGAAACATGCGTGTTAAGTGTAGGGAGCACACTAAAATGTGCATGACAGGGGGCCGCCCAAGATCAGGTTTGAAAGCATAAAATATTGCAAAAACAGAGGAAGAAACATACGTGTCTTCATTTTTTGCTTCTAAGGGAGGAGCCGGTCCCCTTGATTGTCCAAGTGGATCGAAGGCTGAACCTGAAATAAAAAAAGAATTTACATACTCTTGAA
Organism: Rhabdalestes septentrionalis; assembly: GCA_037832545.1. Lineage (NCBI taxonomy): Eukaryota > Metazoa > Chordata > Actinopteri > Characiformes > Alestidae > Rhabdalestes > Rhabdalestes septentrionalis. The sequence continues at coordinate 10,223,403 of JBBMFX010000002.1, read as the reverse complement.
AAGTCACCAGCAAACATAGTTACCATTCAAGAGTTTGTAAATCTAGCACACTACAACGAAAAGACATACTATGTTTATATAATGTGACAATTTAATATTGGCTAATTTCAGTTGCACATCCACACTCACCTCGGGTCATTGTAGAGGAATATCCTGCAGCCCGCACTGCAGTCATAGGACGAGCAGCTCCATCCTTAAAAATAATAAATAAATCAAATAATCAAACATAAAAATAGTTAAACTGAGGTTGAAATTCACTAAGTTCACTAAGAAAAATAACATTTTTACTAGCATGGTTTGGGTCCAAGAAAAAAGTGACTGAAATTCAATAAAATGTTTGCTGACACAGAAGTAGTCCTGTGAAGAAAATGTTTTATTCTGATGGATGGAAATGCCCTCACTCACAGTGCATGAGAGACCTTAAATGGCTTAATGACAATGAAACTTTTATACCACAAGTTATAGTCTGATATATTTATGCACAGTCATCAGATCCCAGCCCAAATGAATTCCTTTGGAATATTTTGGACTTATGTGCTAGACAGTCCTCGGCACCACACTCATCAAAACACAGGAGATGGAATATGGAATGGAGTTCCATACTTTCAGTACAGTGAAAGACATGTAAATATGTAAAATATACAAAGGCATACTGAGGTTGTTCTGATAGTTTGTTGTGCAGCAACACCTTATTTAAGACACTTATTTTTTTCTTTATTATTCATCTGTATATGTCTCAGGGTGCGATAATGGAAATGAAAAGGAAACACAATCACAACTGCTTTACTGCCCTTTTAGTGCAATAAGAAAAAATCATCTTACCTGTACTGCTCCAGTTGTAGGCCTTCCCAATGATGAGCTCACAGGCACTCGTGACTTATGGAACAACAAACAAAGAACAGAACATAATTAACAAAGACATCATGAGAGATGAAGGCTCCTTGTCTCAGGTATTTACAAATATTCAGTTAGTGATTTAAATATGTTTGTTTTTTTATTTCTCCTGCAGTTTAACATGTACTCAGTCCAAACTATTACTGCATTTGCTCACCTTTAGGCATCTGCAAATAACTTTTTCCTGACTGCTCTCTCCCTGAATTTCTGAGACTGCACTGTTCTCTTTTCTATCTCTCTGTGTGTTAAAGATTCAACTGTCATCATCTGCTGTTTAAAAATGTAGCAGTTTATATATCTTTAATTACATACACCAAAAGAGGTTCCAATGGGTCTTCCACCAATGGCAGTGCCAGGAATCTTTGCAGTCATCTAGGAGAAAAGATGAGAGTGTTCAGTATTGTTCTGTAATAGGCAGGAGACCATGAAATCTGTACCGTATCCTGTGTATTTCTGCTTTTCTACTTATTGTTGTATGTCTTACTGGAGGTCGTCTGCCATGACTGGTCCTGACAGCTTGCTGAAAACCAACATCATTGTCCAGCTCCTACAGAAGAAGAAAAATAAGAAGAAAATGAATGGAAATGAGCCATAAATAATGACGATAATAATAACAATAATAATAATTAAGATGTTCAGTGTGGCTCAGCAGACAAATACCTCTGAATCAAATGTTGGATTGTAGTCGTTGTAACCTGAATACAGGTCATCTTCATCCTCTGCTGCAAGATGAAGGTTTTCCATCCTTCACTTTTTTCAAGAGCATGAATTTAATGTGAGAGGACCAGGAGCCAAAACAAGCACAGCATTCAAACGAGAATTATACTGTGTCTAAAAGTAAATTATGTAACTTAGCCTTAACTTAGTACTGAGACCACCAATGGTGTCTTTACACCTTCATGTTAGCTAAGTGAGCAGAAACATGTTGATATGTACCAAATAGTGATCAGGCTTGTTAGCTCGCTAACGAAACTAGCTGGTTAGCTCGCGTCTATGCAAAATAAACTATATCACAGCTTAAATTACAGTACACACTTTAAGTACTAACTTCGATTTTGTTGTAACCAAACAGCTGAAACATGTATGTTTAGCTCTATAATCTACCTTTACAGTCTTAGCCCGATGCTAACAGAGTAGCTGCAACAACATGGTTGCTAGGATACAGGGTGAATGGAGCGTCAGCCTTCAAGCAGACTTTTGTTTTTATACTACTGTATTACGCATAACGTTTAAAGTGTCCTGTTAAGAAACAAACAAAAATAAAGCAACGATTTTAAGCAGCACTTACAGATTTGTCAGGCCCAAATAACATTCCGAAATGCCCCACACACTGTTAGCCTGAGAAAAACTAGTTTGGTATATGTAGGCTACCGTAGGCAGCCTGTACCCCCCTCCTTCTCAATCTGCTGATTTTTCCTGAGTTAAAACTGTGTGAAGGGGGTTTAGCCTAAATTAATTGAGAGTCGTGGTAGCGGTACACAGCAATGGCTTCATCCAAAGGAAAAATCATTACAATTGTAGGAAGGTGAGCAAATATGTGACAGATTAATCAAACGCAGTGCTCAGCTAACTTGTAGAAACTGGCTTAGATCCTGCACTGTCCAGTCCGACATGTCATTACGAAATATTAGCCAGTGGCTGATCACCTAGGACAGCATTATAGTAATTTTCTGCAAATATTTTGTATGTTTCAGTTCTTTTTATGACCTCGTGACTTTAATGACTGTTGCAAGACCCGTGATTTTTCTCCTTCACACCTTTGATTCTGTGTGCAGCCACTGTCTGCAGACTACCTCTGATGCAGTGTTTTAGTTTTTCACAGTATAGACAAACTGATAACATAGCTCTGTTCACGATGGTTTTTATTATTAGCCTCAACCCTACACGATATAGACAAATGTATCGGGACACACCTCTTAATTATTAAATTCAGGTAGCTTCTTCAAGTGAAAGGTCCATACGGACATGGTTGAATGAGTTTGATGTGGAAGAACTTGACAGGCCCGCACAGAGCCTTGACCTCAACCCCATCCAACACCTTTGGGAAGAATTTGAAAAGAGACTGTGAGCCAGGTCTTCCCCTCCAACACCAGTGCCTGACCTCATAAATGATCTATAGAATGAATGGGCACAGATTCCCACAGAAAAAGTCAAAAATCTTGTGGAAAGCCTTCCAAGTAGATATATATAATGGTTAGTACCATCTAAGGAGCTTATAATTTTTCTTATTTTTCTTCTTTTGCACTACTACTCTTGCACCACTACGTTTGCACTATTGGCTGCATTATTTGTACACTATGTGTCATTTGGGCCCACTTTTGTGTGTTGTGTTTATTGTACAGTATATGCCTATGGTTCCTTCACTGTATGTATATCACTAATGTCTAATGTTATGTGTATAGAGAGCTAACAACTACCGAAGTCAAATTCCTTGTATATGCAAGTATACTTGGCCATTAAAACTGATTCTGATTCTGATAACAAACTGTTGTCATCTAGTGTTAGATGTCTTATTTTCATAAGATATCATTTTCTCTTTCAGTGGCCTAATTGGGCGTTCCTGGGCCATGGTGTTCTTGAGTGGAGGATACAAGGTTCAGATCTATGACAACCAGCCAGGGCAAGCATCAAAGGCCATCACAGAAATTAGGTCTGTGGACCATTTAAAGTTTTACTTTTGTGAACATGACTATTGGCATAATTACCACTAGAAAATTATTTGAAATTTACTGGTGAGTTGACCCAGATATGTTTTAGCAGGTTAATGACTAAGCTCTTTTGGAGCACTATGCATTTGAGCACCCGGTTATAGACTCTTAGGAGTGCAGGCATTTTGTGTTGGTTGCAAATTTGTAAGTCCCATTTGTTCACCTGAAATCAGTTTCAATTGTAAATAAAAAACTGGGTTCTTAGTTCCCTATTAACTTGTTGCTCTGGATCATGTTTGCAAATTGTCATTCAAGCAGTCATGTGCTTACTCATCATGAATTGCTGAGTGCACACTCTTCTTTATGCTGATTATTTCCCTTTCTGTCAGTAGAGGGGGTTGCAGGGCATTTTGTCACATTTACGAAAATCGTCATGGTCCTTATACAAAATACCATTACGTTAGAGTGCTTCAAGGTACAAAAAAACAAAACAAAGAGTAGCCAGGTGTTTCTTTTTTTAGATTTGCTTATATAAATAAGATGCACTGTAATCCAGTATCTTAAAACAGGCTACTTTTTCCCCAGCGTAATATTATAAGTAATGTTTGTGACATAATTGAGTGTACTGGGGAAACATGAACTCTGCCTTTGTACTGTACATTTGTGTTTGAGCAGGAAACAAGTTGAGGAGCTCCAGGAAGCCCAAATGCTTAGAGGAGAGCTCAGTGCCACAGAGCAGCTGGGTCTGCTCAGCAGTCATGATGACCTTTCACAGGCACTAGAGGGGGCATTTTTTGTTCAGGTACAGTATGGGCCCAAAAAACTCAGCAAGTGGCAGAGGTGCTGTTTTGCTGGCCTTCTCTGGATTTTTATCTTTGTAATCTGCCAGGAAAAAAGTTTTTTGATGCATCCTCATCCTAAATACATTTTCTCTGACCTGCTAGTATTACATTTGATTACATTTTAGACAGTCTTAAATAATGGCTGATACAGAAAAACTGTGAGATAATATCGGACGCCTTCGTGCCTACAGGCTGATGGAAAAAGGAGTGTATATATGAAGAAGAGGCAAAGGACGATGGGGAGAGAAATGGATCTCATAGGTCACATGGGTCACATTGTCCCAAAAACCAAAATGAGGAATTGCTTCATACTTAATATTCCATGTTGGCAAAGTAGAGGAAGAAGTTAACATTTCCTATCATGAATTTCTGTCATTCTGTCCTACATGAATTGTTGTAATGTGCTGAAAATTACCCAGCGTAATTTTGCATGATTTGTAGTGATTAAATTGAATGACTGTTTTACTCATTCTCTCTTGTTTGTGTGGGAAATCACTGCGTTACTTTTTACTGATGAAAAGTTGTGTGTGTACGCACGAGTTGTGTTGTGTGTGTGTGTGTGCACGCGCACGCGAGGTCTCTCCTGTTGTGTGTGTGCGCGCTAGTCTTCACACATTGATGTCATCAATTGTGATCGGTTCCTAAGATCGGCCAAGTTGAACAAGTACCGATCGAGTCATAAAATGTCATTATCGGCCGATACCGATCTTCGGCCGATCAATCGAAGCATCACTTATAGAAACACTTGTGTAGAAAAGATTATCATTACTTCATATTGTCAGTTGGCATGCCTACAGTAAAGGCCTTTTTGTTCTGTTGAAGACAAGTGTTTGGTTGTAGTTTCCTTTGCAGAACAGAAATCAAATATTTCAAATTATTGTATGGAAACAAACTGGAAAAGTATAAACAAATATCAACAGCTTATAACTTTTAAGGTACTAAGGTACCTTTTTATCCTAAGATGATCTGTAGGTATTAATAATTTTTTGAGAAATTTTTTTGCTTGGCAGGAGTGCGTGTTTGAGGAACTGGAGGCCAAGAAGAGTGTTTTCCAGACAGTGGAACATCATGTACGTGAGGACGTCATCCTCAGTAGCTCCACTTCCTGTTTGATGCCCAGCAATGTCTTTTCTTTGGTCCAGAACCGCACTCGCTGTATTATATCCCACCCGGTCAGTGAACCTTGTACGTTTTCGTTCCCTAGAATTGGCATTGATTTGTTGTTTCTTTTGACCGTTAAATGACTTATTTACATTGATTAATTTTTAATGAAGAAGAATGAGCAAGTTAATGTATAGTATGCTTTTCTGAACTTATACCATGGATATCGTCAGTGCTTATAAGACACTAACAGCACGGGTTATGTATGAGGATGGCACAGTCTTGTACAATGAAGGAAAGTTGGAGATTGGACTTTGACTCTGTCTTTTGCCCCAAGAGTAGAAATAACTGTCCTGTCACATGAATAATAAGGTCTTTTTTCCTCTGTCCATTGCACTCGCCTTCTGAGCTGCTCATGGTGAATGGTTACCTGAGCACTGGGTAAATGTTTAAACGCTTATGCCAAATATTAGGGACCAGCAAGGCCTTCAAACAGAAGGGACAGCCATCAACATCTTATCTGTAGCTCTGCAGGTGAACACAAGACTGTATGAAGTGCAATCATGGGGAAATTTTGATGTGATCAATATTCCTTTCGATCTTTTCATCACAGGTGAATCCACCCTACTATGTGCGTTTGGTGGAACTCGTTCCTCATCTGGAGACTCTTCCTGTGGTCATTGACATGGCATATGAACTGATGACTGAAGTGGGCCAGGCACCCGTGCGCATAAAGAAGGAGATTGATGGCTTTGCACTGAACCGAGTCCAGTATGCTATCATAGCTGAGTGTTGGAGACTGGTTAAGGTGAGTCAAATCCAAATAATAATGAACATTACATTACTGATGTAGGCTAGTTTACAACTATATCTTACCTCCAAAAATCTTGTCAATTATTGATACCATTTGTGTATGAATACAACTTCCAGCCTAGGCCTAGGATTTTCTCACTAGTGACCCTAAAGTAACTCTAAAGAAGTTACCTATGGAATACATTACATGTATAATTTCATTCTCTCTTTAACAAAGCTTCAAATGTCACCCTGAGTGTATCAACCCTTTTTTGTCATTATGACCAAAATGTGGATCATGAATGTGTATATGCGTGGACATACAGAAAAAGACTAAACGCTAATGGGGCTTCTGTCCATCAGTGTGCTCTGCATTTTGAGAGGAGGAAAAGGGAAAAAAGCGTCAGGTGACACAGAGAGAAGTTCAGACTGTTTGGTATTCGTTGCAAATTACACAAGTGAAACATTCTACACCACGAGATAGATATCGCAATGTCTTTTTGCTGTTTCTCTTGGTAGATTTGCCAAGCTTTCAGCTTTTCATTGCTCACACAGGACATTTTGTCCCTGGCTGTAGAGTACTTTTGTGTTAGAGTGTATCAGATGCACTCAACCCCCTGAGACACGTTTTTTGTTTCTTCTGAGACTGTGTTAATTTGCTACTTGAAGTCATCGTTACGTACATCTTGTAACTAGGAGCAATAAAAGCACTATGCTCTTTTGTTTTCTGTCCACAACTCTGCAAGTAAGACAGCTCTCCATTATGCTGAAAAGTACAGAATTAATACTGCATTTGCCTGTGTTACACTATACACTAATCAGCCACAGCAGAATCACAGACATAACATTATCTTGTGACAATGGCACCTGTCAAGTGGTGGAAAATATTAGGCAGCAGGTGAACAGGCAGTTCTTAACGTTAATGTTTTGGAGTCAGAAAAATTGGAAGAGGAAGAAGAAAGCAAGCTGGCACAGTCACTGTGATGCTCTGGATTGTTTCTGCTGGGATGCTTTGGGCCCTGACATGCATGTGGAAGTTACTTTGACATGCACTACCTACCTAAACACTATTCCCAGCTTAGTGCACCCCTTCATTCAAATGTCAAGTTTCAAGATTTTTTATTGTCAATACAACAATATTCACAGTGTATCAAAATGCTGTTTCTCCCTAAGCCCCCCCATGGTTTCATTTATAAGAATATCAAAATGTAACTTCAAGAGATATAAAACTATTTAGTTGTGGAAATTACAAATAAATAAAAACTAACTAAATGTAAGATAAAAAGCTACTAATACTATCTAATACTATATACAACAACAAAGACAAGACAGAAAGTCCTTGTTTAGATTGAGTGATTTAGGAAAATGAGCTAATGTACTCTCATGTACAGCATTAAATGTTACAATTTTGTTACATCACTAATTCCAGTTGGCAGAATATGATATAAGAATTTCAAAGCAACCTAATATTAGGTCTTTTTAATTTTTATTTATTTATTTATTTTTAATTTAACCATTATTTAACCCATTGAGATCAAAAACCTCTTTTTCAAGGGAGTCCTGGCCAAGAGGCAGCACATTTCAAAACGAGTACATACAAGCAAACAATTTTAAAATCACACATCATGAAAAACAGTTGCACATTATTGAGGCAGTCTGTAAGGCTTTGAGTTAATTTTTAAAAACATTTAAGGACAACAGTTCAATCAATTTCCTTGAGGCATTGCCCCTGCCTCCAACACGGCCAACCATGCCACAGGGCATGTGACCTGCTCGCCAGCTGCTGGTGCCAGCATCTGAGGCAGATTGGTGCTTCAAGCACTACTCCTAGGGCCTATTCTACACAGCATGCTGCCTAGAGCAGCCACAAGCAGGTCCTGAGCCAAGCAGGCAAAGCTGAGCTTCCGAGCCTTAAGTTTGCGCTCCCGAGCGACAAAGCTGTGCCTCGACTATTCCCGGCAGCAGCACTCCGCCGGCATCAGAGCAGAAGTGGCTATCCCTGGTAGCAGAGCAGCTGAAGCTAACCCCAGGTGAGACAGCATTAGCTGCACCAGCCCCAATAAGTAGTGCAGAAGCCTCTGACCCCAATAAAAGGCAGAGGGAGCCGCTGCACACTCAACACCCTGGGGCAAGGCCCCCCTTGCACGCTTGTAGCATGCTCTTGGAAGGGGGGTGTGTTACTGGGGTTGTGGAGAGCTCCCGACTAGCTACCCTAAGGGGGCTTGGCCCTGGGGCCCACAGGAGCTAGGTAGACATGTCAGGGCTCCCCGTAGGGGCTCCATCCTGGAGGACATGGGTGGGCTCCCAGTAGGGGGCTCCATCCTGCAGGACACGGAGGGGATATTACAGAAGAACCCTCAAAATAGAAAGGACTGTGAAACTCACCGGGCCGCCCTGGCGGTGAGGAGCACCAGCCAGGATGGAGTCTTTCAAGAGGGAGCCAGATGGGGCCCACAGGAGCTTAGCACTCCTCCCCCCTAGGGTGGTTGGTTGGCTTGTTGCCGCCACTCTTTTGTGGTGGATCAAGCTTGATGTTCATGTTTCCTCTTCTCCTTTTGCTTAAAGCTTTATATTTGTCTCTGTCCCTTGTGCCTCGTGTTTGTTTTGATTTTGAATAAAGTGCTTGAGAATAAAATCTTCCCCTGAAAAATATAGCAAAAATGATATCAAGATCTTAATAAGCTGTTACCCTACATCGATTTAATATTGTTTTTTTTCATCAGCTCTTTACATTTATGGAACACATTTAGTTTAATTGATTGATTATTTGTCAGTTGCTTCAGAAGACCATTAAAATAATTATTAACAACACTTCTTTGATTGCATTCAGCCACAGGTGCGGTAGTGAGATATGGTAGTGATGCTGGATGTGTAAGCAGCATAACTGGAGAGAACTTTATACCTCACTTGGCATTGGGCATGGTGACCTTAGACTTATGCTCCAGAATGTCCCATCCTGTTGGCACTGCTTTCTATTGAGATGATAAAATCTGCATTTTTGCATTTAAGTACCAGTGTTAGGAACAGGAATATCTGAGTCCACTTTTGAAAATGTAGTGCACTTGCTGTTTGAATAATTTGTTTCACATGGGATATTTTCAAATCCTTTCTAAAATGTGTTACATATGTGGAGAACACATGAGAAATGTTATTATTTTTTATATTTAAAAAAATGCTAGATATTAATATTGTCTTTATCAGTGGAATTGGTCTTAATGTATGTTATTTTAGATCTTAACAGTGTTTTGAAAACATACATAAATAACATTCATTTTTTTCAAGGAATATGCATTGTTGTTATTCGGCATTTTTATCAGATTATTTTATAGAGAAAAGCATATGTAGCACTATACTGCAGACACTGTAATGGACCGCAGACACTCAAAGATTTCTTTGAAGCACGAGTATCTGTCCTCAAAAAATCAACCTTGAAGTGTTTTTCAGCCCCAGAGGACATTTCTCTCTTGTGTTAGTCTTTTTGTCCTTCACTTTTCTTTTACAGCCAACCAGGACTGCTCTGTAGGACTGTGCTAGGACAAATCGTAATTTACTTGCATTTCTGTTCATTCATGCAGTTTCCCTGCTACACTATAATTATTTTGAAGGCTATTATGATAAAGCTATTCACTGTATTATGATAAAGCTATTCTGTGGTTTTATGGTTCTTACTACTATAAAAATTTTGGTAGCAGTGTCTTAGTTGAAACATGTTGCACAACATGTTCATTTAGAATTAATTTTGTGGTTTTTTTAAAATAATATTTTGTAAGGGTGTTTTTCTGTTAAATGTAAACGAAAGCAGCAGAGTTTTCCATGGTCATCCTCTTTTTAACCAAATAAAACAACTGAGTGTGCTTCTTCAGATTTTGTTGTTCAGGAATTAGTGGTGCCACTTGTTTGCTTAGTGATAAACTCAGATCATTTGACATGACGTAGATGGAACATGAGCCTGTTGTTCAATGCCAGAAGATCCATTTGGAAGTTCAGATTTGGATGGGTTTTTTTAAGTGTACCCTTTTATCCAGCTCAGTCTTATCAGGTGGAAGGGCAGATGAAGTGTGTTCTGGTGAATCTTGAGAGTTTTAACTTGTTTATATCCTGACATATTTCTGACCAAGTCACTGTCTGAGGATGATGTGAATTTCACTTACACATGCTCTTTTTTTATTTCACGGACAAATTCAATCTTGAAATCCGTGGTTCACTCACTAGTTCAGTGAAGGTATTTAATATATGTACACAGTTTAAATTTATTCTTAACAAGATTATATTTATTTTGGACATAAAATTGCAGTTTATGGCATTTGAACACTGTTAATCTAATTTGTGTTTCAAGTCAGTGTATTCATTTAGTCTGCAGTGTGCAAGATTCTAGTAAAGAACAGAAAAATATGCTATGGTCGTTGTTTTTGTCGTTGATTTTAAAAAATTTTAAATAAAACGTAATACATAATAATACAATTCAACCCAGTCAATTTGGCTATGAATAGATAAAATCAGCCTTAAGAAAATGCATTGTACTACTATTGTTCATTGTACTCCTATTGGAAGAGCCGTCCGTCAGCATCTCTGTCACGTTTTGAGCTCTCATGGATAACACAATGCAACATTCAGGGAAAAAGACTTTATTGAGTGTTTTGAGAGATACTTGTATGGCTAGACAGATGAATGCAATTACTGTCAGACACTCCAGGCAAAAGGTGAGAATGTGGTTCAACCTGGTTGTGCAGAAGACATTTCCAGATTTTCTTTAGTTTTTCCTAGATTTCATACAATGGCTGGGTCTACAGCATAGTGTTCTGGTTCAAAAAGACCCCTTCAGGCCTTTGGGGTCAAATGTGAACGTGCTGAGTCAAGATTGTACCTGTGTTGTAAGATGCAGCTTCCATTTCCTCACGATTGTTCTAGCATTGCTCTCTGGATTACCCTAAACTGAAAATACTAAATATAAAATACTAAACTGAAAATACTGGAATACTGAAACTTTTCCAATATCATCCAAGTCTTTGTCTAATTTCGTGACAGTACTTTTTAAATGGCATATTATTTCACACCCTTCTGTCTTAAAGGCAATATCTACTCTAGCATAATGGATGTTTTGGAAGAATCCCTGTTGACTTTGGTAGCAGAACTTTACCTCAAGGAGGAAAAACAGAAAATCTTTCAGAAAAGAGTTCCCATTGGCTGATTAAAGATTATGGTGACAACTAAGAGTATAAAACACTGTAAATAAAATGACTAAATTGTTCATAATTCTGTTAGAAATATTCTAAGTACTTAGTAACTTTTCTATGATTACAAGACCATGTGTGATTTAAAAATCTGAATTTTTACAAGAGACAGAGCACTAGAAACTCATACTGCAGTAATTGCAAGTAAATGCAAGTTTTGGGAAAACTTTTACAGTAAAAGTTTAATACAGGCATTCCTTGAACAAACAAATCCAGTTTAAATAGGGTCAAGGTGTCTGTTTACAAAAATGTCAACCGCATGTTTGTTCAGACAGACACACTGATCTTTGTTATTTGATACCACAGAAAATTGTATGTGTAAACATGAAGCTGATAGACAAAGGCCCAAACATACTGCCAAAATAACCCAAGACTGGTTTTTAAAAAAGGTGATTTTATGCCCTAGACAATCTCCTTCTTTAAATCAATTTACGGCATAGAAGATTTTGAAATTGGGAGAAGGACCCTTTTTGAAAGGACCATTGTAGGGGGAATTGAAACCAGTGTGCTTATAATAAGTAAAAGTTTAACCACAATGTTGTAAAGAGGTCATTACATTTTACTGCGAATGTCTTGAAGCTATAATAGCCAGCAATGTCTTTGCAATGACATGAATTTTTTGCAGTCGGAAAACTTTTTTCTGCTGTATTTCCCATTATAATTTTTATCCAATCTATGCTTGAAGGTTTTTAATTATTAGTATGAAGATGTAAATTGTTTACATAATGTCTAAATTATGTTTTGTGTTTGCCAGTTCACAATACTATTTTAATAACTACATTGTCAGCTTTAGTTTAGTATTACGAGATAGTTTGTTGTGTGTGCAGTTAATTTTGATTACTGCTCGACGCAAGCATTATTAGCCTACGATGACATTAAAGTAAAAGCAATGAGCAGTTATGTAACATTTCCCCCCCTTCAGCACAACTTAAACAAACTCACATACACCTGCTGAACCTACCAGCTCGAAATACACACACTGTCACACTCAGAGTTCAGGTAGGGCCATTGAGAGAGAGCCAGTGCTGGAAAGCGGAGCAGCTGAGAAAGCTGCTGTTTGCCTCCGGTGATTACCACAGAGGAAAGGCCTCTTTTTAAAACTCCTGCAGCCAGTGTGCCGCCCGGCCACAGCCAGATAACGGCCTCGTTGTTGCCCACAGGAAACGAACAAAGACCACCCTGTCCCCCTCCCTGTCTTTCCCCCTTCTACCAGGTCTGTGTCCAAGCTTTGATTTCAGGCCAGTCCGGCAGTAGGTATCTGTAGCCTGAGGTAATGTGAGTGCGGAGTGGGCCCAAAGCCTGGCACTACCACCCCTACCCCCCCATACCGTCCCATTGTTCCCAGGGCATAGTATTAAATGATGAGAGAAATTCAATACAGTGGGAGCAGTTTTAGTGCTCTTCTCCTGGGATGAGAGCGAAATACTGTCACTGTTTTGTCCTCAGTCTGGGGGACCAGTGTGAAGGTGCCAGACAGACAAAAAAAATTCAGGAAGCTCATATTTTAGAATGTAATACTGGGTAAAAACAGGAAATCTGTAAACCAGGTCAGCACGAAACTGGGGATAGGAAAGTAGGTGTTCTGATGCATTTTGACATTTCAGTGTTCTAAGGATTTCCTGATTTGGTGTTCTGTTACTCAAAGGCACAAGAAAACTGACTTTAAATTATATGAGCAGAAAAATATTAAAACAATGCAGCAGCACACAGGGTTGCATTTAAAAAAAATATCTTCAAATGTAGCTAATAAAAATCTAGCATACAGAATTGCAAATATCAATAAAACTCTCACACGTAAAAGCTCTTGTACATAAAGTCTGAGTTTTGCTGTGTTTAATTTGCTGCCTCTCTGACTTCCTATGATACAATGTAACAAATAACCAAAACAGCAGTTTGAGAATTAGAATATTCCAGCCAACAGCAGTTAACCAAGTGTTCAACCCATGAAAGTCCCTACATTAAACTACCATTGCTTATATATTTTTTCATTTCAATGTTCAATCATTTGAAAGAGTTTTTGATGTGTTTCTTCAGGATGGAGTGATCTCTGTGAAGGACATTGATCTGGTGATGTCAGAAGGTCTAGGCATGCGCTATGCTTTCATCGGCCCCATTGAAACCATGCACCTTAATGCACCAGAGGGCAAGTCAATTTTACACATTTTTTAACTTTTTGACATTAAAAATATTTTATTTTATTGCTTATATTTGGAAAAGCCAGAGCAGAGTGATGTTGGGGCTTAGTTTCCTAAATGTATAAAAATGTTTAGATAATTTTTTGAGAATTTTTTTGGAAAAGCTACATTTAGTACAGAGGGCTGGCATTTTATATTACTGTTAGTACTGTGGGCCTCACTTGGCCTGTGCATGTTGATAAATGTCTATGTGTGAAAAAGTAAGAGACAGAAATTGTGTGTGTGTGTTGAGAAGGCCTCATGTTCATGGTGAATATTAGGAGACAGTGTGAAATCTGCAGGTGAAATCTAGAGCATGGTCCTGCTTTGTGAGGCCATGTAAAGTACAAGGCTCTGTTTTTGCTCCAGGTTTAGAGCAGTTTTTCAGTGTATATATATATATATATATATATACACCTAAATGTAATATTACAGTCGCATAAAAGCAGTGCAAATAATGTAATCTGTTTTGGACAATTGTGAACATGTGCTAGTGTGTTTAGTACAGTTGTATGGTTCTGACAACCCAGTAAATAACACATTTTGCCCTTGTAGTTCAAATATATTCAACTGTAAAATATTACATTTAACAACAACATTTCAATAATATTTAAAGTGGTTGTTTCTTTAATTAGTTAATGGATGATTCGCTGACTAACTTAGCTAAGCATTCAGAATTTTCAGTCCGAAATTCCTGGTTTATTTGACTGTTTTGTTTACTTTTAGACGATTACGGTATGAGTCAGATAAGCTCAGATATTGTACAAGAAAGAACTCCAGAAAATGAAAAAGTTTCCAGTATTCTGGACGTACTACATTGTATTTAATTTTCAGTACTTTCAGTTCAGCATTTAGTTGGTTATGATGTAATAGTTTTTTTTAGAAGTATCATTTAATGTTGTTACATGCTGATGCATTAACTTATTTTCACATACAAATTCAACAATACATTACAGTAAATTGGTTCGGTATTGGCCAAATTTTGAGTACAACTGTTTGTTTAATACAGAGTGTAAATCAATAATAATGGGCAAAAAAACATTCGCCATTTGGCTGTAAAGAAATTGAAAATGGCCATAACATTCATCATAGTTTCACCTCTAGTTTTAATACTTTTGAAATACCAATTTTTTAAGTAGGACACAATATATCAATTGTGATATAACTACAAAATAATGTCCTTGTCTTGTGGAACAAAAGTTAATCCTTGTTTACGCAGAGGCAGATGTTTTTGCTTTTGCTGGTTCTTATCTTCTCTCTGGAAGAGATCCTGTAAGCATAACCACTTATGTTACACTTCGAGACTCAGCACAAAGAGACTAAAGAAACCAAGGCACTAGACACTTCACGCTGAATAACTGCTGAATCAGCTAGGACATGAAGCACATCAACAGGCCAAAACATTTTTGCCGCACCCGTTTAGACTAATATGTTATGAACTTGTACAGAAAATCTCCACATTAGTTTAACAATGCAAAACTAGTGAACATATTTTCAATAAGCTTTTGTTTGTATATGCTGATAAAGAAGACCCCATCTTCAATCTAGCACTCTGTATGGCCTACAGTCTGTAAAATCTATATATTCTGCCTCTTCAGGTCTGGAAGACTATCTGAGACGCTACAAAGAAGGCATGAGGAGGGTGCTCAGTAGTTTCGGGCCTGTTCCTGAGTTTGATGGCGAGGCGGCAGTTAGAATCAATCAAGTATGTACAGTTGAATTTCTTCATCTGTTGTCCGTTCCAAGAGAATATTGATGCATTTATGCAAACGAAATACGAAATATCAATGAAAGCTTTGAGTAGATCATGAAAAGATATAACATATAAAGAATAAAATATCTTGGGCATAATATCTGTAAAAAGTGATTCCTTGTGAAACATGGGTGGGAAGAGGTTAACCTTATATTTTTTGGGTTTAGGAGATCTGTGGGCTCATTCCCAATGACCAGGAGCATCTCTCTGCCAGACGAGAGAGGAGGGATCAGCTGTTGATGGGGCTGGCTAAACTGAAGAAATGAATAACTTGTGCCTGTTTAAACACACACAGTTGAGGGAGACTGAAGCGTTAGCACTGAGTTAGTACTGCAACTGTGATTCAGGAAACCGAGGATAGGCTACTTCTTCTTCCTCAGGAATAGTGTTTTGGCACTGGAGTATCTTTGCTTTCTGAAGCAACAGCAGCTGGCTAAAATGCAGAATTCAGAATTACAAATGTTTTATGAATGATTTTTTATTTCACTTGTGATTTCTAAAGGATGATTATGTTAAACTGAAATTGTTTTAGAACTTCAAATATAAAAAGAGGGGTCAAGTGGTGTGAAAAATTTCAGTTGCCTAACATAGGCTGAGTGAAAGAGAAAATAAACAGGAATCCACGGGTAAAATGGTTTTGTCCTCTGTGTGTTCAAGTCAGTGAAATGGAATGTCAAGGTAACATCCCTGAGTTTATCTCCTCTCACTTGTGACAGCCACATGATTCAGTTGTGGGTTGTGCTCAAAACCTAAACGACCCACACACAGCTACATTCTGATCGATAATCAAGCAAATTGGATAACAAAAAAAGAATGTGAAAGGGCCAAACTGGCAATATGACTCAAACAAATAAAAGTAACAGTAGTTCTTCAAGAAGTCTTTTGCTTGTCTGGGTATCTGATTTGCCCAAAGTGGAAAGAAAGCTAAACATAATGTTGATGAAATGGTGTATTTTGTAATATTGCGTTCTCTTTTGTGTATACGTTGCATTCTGAATGTACAAACTGGTAACGATGCTACACAAGCAGATGTTTAACAGTAGTAAGTTTGGATAAGACCAGTGTTTAATGACAGGAGAACTCTGTGTTTTAAAATGTGGAACAGGCCATGTGGAAGGCTGGAGTGTGTGCGCTCACCTGTAAAAGGAAGGGCCAGTGTTGACTGTGGCTCCACCCTGAAGAGCAGGTACAGCCTCCACAGAGCCTCTAAAGCGCAGTCACCTTCAGCAACACTGCTCACTTCTCTTTCCCACACCCCAGAAAAGTGACTCTCTCTCTCACACACACCCACTGCAGATTACACTTCAGCAAAATATGACCAAGTAATGAATCTTTATAGACTAGTAATGGATGTGCTGGGCTTTATTCTGTGGTAAGAGGTAAGTTGTGATTTATAACATTCTCAGATTTATGGAGTCTCTTCCCACATGCTTTTTAGCAGCTAAACCTTTTCAAGTGGCTGGATGGTCTTGTAAGACTATTTTAGATGGTTATACAGTGGAAAGCAGCTTGGCTTGTATAGAAAGTTAAAATCCCATTTCATCTGCAATAAAGTTGCTTTTTCCAATTGGTTTTGGCAAAGTTAATCATCGACACTTTGTGTGGGCACTGTTTTAAGTTTAAAAATTAAATTAAGCAAAAAATATTTGGTATTTAGTTATGAAAAAAAATGTTAATGACCGGCTTACCAAACATGTTTTAGATTTTTAAATGTGTTTTCTTTGTCTAATTTCCAAAACAATGAATTTAAGTTGCATATTAGTGATTATTTGTGACACAAACCACTGCGGAGAAAAGAGAATATAGATTTGAGATATTCATGCAAGTCTGTGATCTATTCAGTCACCTGTTTCTTCACCTGTAAATACAAAATAATATTTAATTGCTATTTGTATGTACTAGGAAAAGTCACATTTTAGCTTTTATGTGTTTCCTAATTATGATCCTGGAGTCCCTCTGCTTTCCACAGTCTAGTGTTTTATCTCCAGCTCTCTTTTTTTCTGCTCAGTGTGGGTTTAGTTATGAGCTGAATCAGGAGTGTAGAAGTGAGGGAGACACAAATTTGTCTTTATGTAAGCACAACTGTGACTGTGGCTACTTGAGTATTTATGTCCAGGAACATGACACACAAACAACTAATGTGGGGAGGAGGGGTTGAAGGGGTGATGTGAAGGGTTAAAAGGGTGGTGTGAGGGGTTTTAGGGGGTGATATGGGGGGTTAAATGGGTGATGTTAGGGGCGGCACATGTTCTTTTGTTTACTACTTTTTTGTAACAATACTGTGCCACGTGAAGGCTTCAGAATCAGATCTTGGGGATGCTGTAGTGGGAACGCCACTCTGTGCCATCTTCTTGAATGTACTTTCTCTGGTTTGCAGGTAGTATTGTTAAACAGGATGAGTTGGGGAGCACTGTACAGCCAGTTGGGAGGAGTGAACAAGCACTCCACCAGCCTGGGGAAGATCTGGCTATCCGTTCTCTTCATCTTTCGCATCACCATTCTTGTTCTGGCTGCAGAGAGTGTCTGGGGGGACGAGCAGTCGGACTTCACCTGCAACACTCAGCAGCCAGGCTGCAAAAACGTCTGCTATGACCACTTTTTCCCTGTCTCCCACATCCGCTTCTGGTGCCTGCAGCTGATCTTCGTGTCCACGCCGGCCCTCCTGGTGGCCATGCATGTGGCCTATCGCAAGCGAGGGGCCAAGAGAGACCTCATCGCAAGCAGGGGGGCCAAAGCCAATGAGGAGGACCTGGAGAGCCTGAAAAAGAGGCGCCTGCCAATCACAGGCCCACTCTGGTGGACCTACACCTGCAGTCTCTTCTTCAGGCTAATCTTTGAAGGAGGCTTCATGTACGCCCTCTATTTTGTCTATGATGGCTTCCAAATGCCTCGTCTTGTCAAGTGCGAGCAGTGGCCCTGTCCAAATAAAGTTGACTGCTTTATATCAAGACCCACTGAGAAGACGGTTTTCACCATTTTCATGGTGGCGTCTTCAGCCATCTGCATCGTGCTCAATGTGGCAGAGCTGGCCTACCTGATAGTTAAAGCGTTGATGAGATGTTCATCCAGAGTCAAGAGGAATCACTCATACAGCCTCCCAGACAACATGTCTAAAGACAAAGCTTACTTACAAAACCAGAAAAATGAGATGTTACTTTCATCCACTGATTCCACGGCAAGCAAGTCGAAATAGAACAATTAGTAATGTAAAGAGCCTCACTAAAGACCACAGAGGGCATTTCTTTTGTATTGCCATAAATGAAGAAAAAAAACCCAAAACAAATTAATGTACAAAAATAGCATTGCTGTCCGTTTTGATGAAGTTTATACAAATGTTTATTAATGTCTAAGGAGAAATTGCCTTCTCACACTCTACGGTCATTGTTTTTGAATAGTTTGCGAGTAAAAGACCAATGATGACACCTAGTGTTCAAAACATAAAACTTCAAGTAATGTATTCTGTCTTGACATCGCTTTTGAATTCTCACGTAAAACGGAGCCCTGTGGGTATGCTGGCACTTTAAACAAAGAGTATATTTTTTAAAATATATATACAGTATAATCATAAATGCATTCAGTCATTTTGATAATCAACCTGGCTCGCCATAGACTGTAGGCTTTGGTATGATTTTGTGTATACGTTGCTAAGGTTATAACAAGGGAATACTGTTTTTAGTGCTGTATTAATGTTATTTACATTTAAAATTTGTCTCAAATTCACAAGTCATTTAATTTTCTGTTTATGGTGGAGGCTGTGTCCTAATCACACTGCCCTCCGGAACTAGCAGCCTAGTGGGGCTTTCACTCACTTTAATGGCTTCTGCCTCTGATGTTTTCAACCGTGTGCTGAAATACTGCTCTGAATCTTCCATCTTGTCAGTGGTTGAGAAATTTAACTTCTCTCTGCCATGTTGTTTGTAAGCAATAGTTACAGAGCGCTAATCCAATGTCTTGTTTTAGCGATGCCCTTGCACCGACCACGACAGGACATATCGGTTTACATGTGTGTCTAATTATAGTTTCTAAAATGACCGCCTGTGGTCTCTGTTAATGGTGATGCATATATAATATAATATAATATAATATAATGGAGACGAAAATATCAAGGGCTTCTGACCACAGCCACAAGTAGGTGAGCCTACCTGTGGACAAGGAGTATGCTTTTACCTGTAAGGCCACAAAAGGCTGGACCCTCTGTCATCGTGTGATATTTTTGTTTGTTTGTTTATTTTTACACGTGCTTAAACTATTTGCATAATTGTGTACACTTGGTTTTTGAGCATTTTAAGGGGTTGGTTTTTATTTTTTAAATTTTTTTGCCAAAGGTGTGTAACATTTGCACAAGTGTGTTCTTGTAGCCTCATGAATAACTCCTTAATAAACTTTTAACACACTGGAAGTTTGTGGGTGCGCTTTGTTTCCCAGCTGGGGTTCCAAGGGAGGGCGGTGCTTGTCCATGCTATTTTTGGGGAAATGCTTTGTCAGCGTTAGGTCAGTGGAAACATTTCATTAGTAGTAGGGTTGTCTATGGACCTGTCTGCTTATTAGAAAACAGTAAAATACATGCTGAGGTGTTTACTATGATTCAGCTGTGAGTGAGAGTGAGTGTGGGGGGCGGTGTGTGTAGTATGTGTGAGCCCAGTCTGAGTGTGTGAAGGCCTGTGGGAAGCTGAGTGATGGGCATAGAGGGGCGTGGTGAGCAGAGTCCTAAATCCACTCCTGCATGGCCACACGTTGGGAGAGAGGCGATGGCTGGGTTTGGGAGTGAGCTGCGCCTCCTCGCCACAGCCGGTCTCCACGTCCACGCCGCCTCGAAAACACACGTTTTTTCCACGCAAAAGCCAAAAGGTCGCCCACGGGTCCACGTGTGAAGAAGATTTTGTTTTTGGTGCATGAATAAGTTGACGGGCTGCTTTCAAAAAGAGTTTGGTAAGCTGGCAGAGCTGCCAGGAATTGGGCACGGGGGGAGAGGGGTGGGCTCCTGCTGCCTTGGGAGGTCTGTATCCTGCGCACTCAAACTAACGGCAGCTGGACTTTACTTTCTCTAACTATGTTGGGCATAGTTAGAGAAAGTCGGGACCAGTTAAGGCCTACAGGTTTCCCACGTCCGATGTGCTGGAATATTACTGGTTAGTATTGATAACCCACTAACACTGCAGGCAGCTCTCACACAACCTGCTCCTGTCAGGAACCTATAGGACGGAACCACCAGCACAGGTACAAAAGCAGATCTGGCACCTTCCCTGTTGTCAGACATGCTGTCATCGCTAAGACAAGATTTCCTCTGCACTCACTTGGGTTTTTTTTGGGGGGGGTTATTTTTATTTCAGCATATTGCTTATGGTTTAATCACAGGAGTGACAAACATTGAGTACTTAATCAGCTCATTGGAATTTAAAGCGTTAAAAAGAAAACAAAAATATTGAAACATGTTTTTAATTGTTCTGCTAACTTTTAGACTTAACAATATTAACGACACTAAGAACAATAGTTGTTTAATTCATAATAAAAATAACTACAGTTGAACAAAACCTTCCCACTTTACAACCTAGTTTGGCACAGTTGGTGTTGAACTGGCGCATTTTTATACTCTAAAATGTATTCAGTATTACTAAGCTCAGACTCATAATCGCATAATGTGTGTTTCCAAAAAAATTCAGATTAGGTTAGAACCATTTAGTACACTGTGTGTCATCAGTTTTGCAAATATTACTTACCTGTTTTATCAGATCATCTGAAATAGAAACCAAACCTTTAAAATTTTACATCCTAATTTAACGATAATGCTTCTAATGATTTTTTCCCCCCTCCTAGGTGTCTTAAGTAGTGAACCTTAGTCGATGGATTTACCACTCTCAATACAAGGACATTT
This sequence comes from Rhabdalestes septentrionalis, assembly GCA_037832545.1. Lineage (NCBI taxonomy): Eukaryota > Metazoa > Chordata > Actinopteri > Characiformes > Alestidae > Rhabdalestes > Rhabdalestes septentrionalis. The sequence continues at coordinate 10,202,096 of JBBMFX010000002.1, read as the reverse complement.
TAGTAAGTAACCTTTTCCCCTTTTGGTTATGGATGCTGTAAGTGTGTGGGATTTTCTTTTGTTGTTTTAGTTTTTGTTCTGTGTTGAGTTCTGTTATTTACAGACAAAAAATGTACTGCTATTCCTCATAAATGCAGTGTTTTAGATGTAATATTGAACAGTCCAATCATCAATTAAGAGCAAAGCATTAATACGTCTGTATGTGGTGTGAAAACAGTATTCCTATTTAAAATAGACATTTTTAAATGCTGAGCTGAAGCAAATTCAGATGACTGTATTTGTGCAGCTGCTGAACCCTAATTTTTAAGCCTATGGTGAGATGAGCTTCAAAGATGGTATCCATAAATTTAATGTTAGAACAAAACTAGTGTCAGTGATCGAAATCACTACAATCGTTTAAATTTAAACTATCTTCCCTTAAATGTACTACATTTGGCTCCATTAATCAGCCTCAGGGGAGCATCAGGGCCCTCCACATCAGTGTCCACTCAATGCCCACGGCTGTTTTTGAACATTATAATGTTGATCTCAGCACATGCCTGCTGGGCAGTGGAGCGAACAGGTGAGAGAGAAAGAGACAGTGTGTATGAGTGTGGTGATATAGTGTGTATGAGTGTATGTGTGAGTGTAAGGGGAGTGAGAGAAAGACAGTGAGAGAGTTTGCTTACACTGTGCATGCCAGGTTCATAGCAGCCAGTTAGATGACTAAATAGATATCTGTATTTATACTTGTTAGTCCTGTATTTGTTCTCTTCATTTATTAGATTGTTCTCCCAAGCGACAACTGCCTGATTTGCCCAGTAGTTGGATTTTCCGCAGAGACGTGAAATGCTGTGTGAGTTGCGATGGGATGGTTTTTGGAGTGCAGGTTCTTCCGTATGTTTTAGCTGTACTGTCATCATCGGTTTAGTTTAATTGTGCCAGGAGAAGCTGTTGGTGATGCTCCAAACAGCTGGCAATGGTTGCCGTGCCTCAAAGTTTGTTTGGGTTTCTAGCAGCACTTTTCTCCCAAGACCTCTCATCATGTCCTTTTTTCTCCCTCTTCTTTATCCCCTTTCCCCCTTCTCCCTGGCTATGTGCTCCTCCAGACTGTACTTTCTGCCTAGGCTAGAAATCTTGAAGCATGGGTGACTGGAGCTTTCTTGGGCGGCTGTTGGAGAATGCACAGGAACACTCGACAGTGATCGGCAAGGTCTGGCTGACTGTCCTCTTCATCTTTAGGATCCTGGTTTTGGGAGCGGCGGCAGAAGAGGTGTGGGGCGATGAGCAGTCCGACTTCACCTGCAACACGCAGCAGCCTGGTTGCGAGAACGTCTGCTATGACGAGGCTTTCCCCATCTCACACATCCGCTTCTGGGTCCTGCAGATCATCTTCGTGTCCACGCCCACTCTTATTTACCTGGGCCATGTACTGCACATCGTCCGTATGGAGGAGAAGCGCAAGGAGAGGGAGGAGGAGCTGCGAAAGACAAGCAGCCTCCAGGAGGAGAAAGAACTCCTGTATAGAAACGGAGAGGGAGGGGAGGGCGGCAAAGGAGGAGGAGGTGGTGGGGGAGGCAAAAAGGAGAAACCGCCAATCAGAGACGAGCATGGCAAAATCCGCATCAGGGGAGCCCTATTGCGTACCTACGTGTTCAATATCATTTTCAAGACCCTCTTTGAGGTGGGCTTCATTTTAGGTCAGTATTTTCTCTATGGCTTCCAGCTCAGGCCACTGTACAAGTGTGCGCGGTGGCCCTGCCCCAACACCGTGGACTGCTTCATCTCACGGCCCACGGAAAAGACCATCTTCATCATATTTATGCTTGTGGTGGCTTGCGTGTCTCTTTTGCTGAATCTGTTAGAGATCTATCACCTCGGATGGAAGAAGGTCAAGCAGGGCATGACCAATGAATGTGTCCCTGACCATGAGTCGCTAGACCGCACTGAGGTGGTGGACACAGAGTCCATGACCACTGCCCCTAGAACTGCCCCTCCCACCCTTAGCTACCCACCCAACTACAGCGAGGCCACGGCCGAGTTCAAGATGGATCCCTTGCGCCAGGAGCTTCACGAGCCCACCCCTTTCTACATTAGCAACAACAACAACCACAGGCTTGCTGCCGAGCAGAACTGGGCCAACTTGGCCACTGAGCAGCAGACTCGGGAGATGAAGGCAACCGCTCCCCCTCCCTCCTCCTCTTCCTCCTCCACCTCTTCCTCCTCCTCCGATAATGAGCAGCAGCCCAGAGATGCTGCTCCCACCACCAGTGTCCCCAGCTCGAGTGGCGGCAGTTTGAATGGCGGAAAGAGTGAGCTGGAAGAAGGAAACGTCACTACTGTGGAGATGCACGAGCCGCCTAACATATTCACTGACCTCCGGCGGCTGAGCAGGGCTAGCAAAGCAAGCAGTGTAAGAGCAAGGCACAATGATCTGGCTGTCTAGTGCTCCTACTTACAGCTCAGATTTTTATATATATTTAAAATGTAAAAATACCAAAAAAAACCATAGTTTATAAGGGCGGAAATGAGAGGCAGGTAACTGGATGTAATTGAGGAATTTGAAAATAACAATAACAATGACAATAGCACCCCAAAACACTAACGGCTGTGCAATCGGTGACTTGTGGTGCTGAAGTACAGCAATTGAATGGTGTCTGATGTTACGTGGTCATTGAGTGCATGGATTTAAAATGAACCCATTCAGATCCTATGTGTTTCAGTGTATTTCACAGTGTGATTTAAGGTTTGTCTGTGCTTAATTAACTATCAGCATATTAAGAGCTTGTCAGAATAGGTACAAATTCACCATCAAGTGAACTCAAACGAATCAGGGGTGTTAACAAAGGCACTGAAGTGAATCTGTTCTGAGAGCGCTCATAGTTTGGCACTGTCTAAGCATTACAGTGCTTTTGGAAAAGGTAGGGTAGGTACTAGGTGATATTAAGCATGACAAAATTGTCTTTTGACTGAATTGTTCTATTGCTCGGTGTCAGTGTTAGTGGTTTCTCCCGCTTCTGTTTTTATTTCAGCTTCATCAGGCCAAGTTTAATTAGTACATGTTTCATGACACTAAATTGTTTGTGTGCCACCAATGTACAGTGTTTACATAGTGTTTAGAAAACTAGTAAAGAAAGGCCAAAGGCACATCCTCCGATGAAAGACATTAAACTGTGAATTTTGTTTCCAATCACTATCAGTGTTTAATTTAGTATCATTACAAATGATGTAGCCGTCGTGTGTAGCTGAAGTGGGACTGACATATTGGATCTACCCCTCACCGATTCACTGCTTATATTAACATGCAAGGTTGTCAGTTGTTAATTAATAACTGAGGGTGAAACTTCTGCTGAAATCGTAAGAGATTCTCTAGGCATGAAAATGGAACAGGGAGCGTGTGATTTTCAGGCAGTGCAGGATATATGCCCTCCTGCTGGATATATGCCCTCCGTTATTGAATTGGATCTCAATACACCATCCATAAATGTACTAATACTTAATGTGATTCCAGCTCCTGCCTCTACATTTGACTCACCCGGAGTGAAAGGAGAGAGGAAGAAAAATGACATGTTTTTCTACTCAAGTTAAAAAGCACATTGAAAAAGCACCATTGTCATCTTGGAAAAAAAAAAAAGAATCCTCAAAAATTGAGAAACTTTGAAACAAAGTTTTTTAAATCCCACAGCTTGACTGATGCAGAGATTTTGGTCCATAATCCGAACCTGTTTCAACAGGCCCCTTGATTTAACTTTACACTCCTAGATTAGATTTGAAAGTTTTTAATATGTTTCATTTTGCCATCAGATACACATGATCACTTTTTAATCACTTGTAATGTAGACAGTAATGTGAATAGGAAGGTAATACCTCTCATTACATGTTCTATTGGATATTTCCATTGGTTGATGGTAAAAAACAAAATAACTGATTTCATGTAGTCAGTTTGTGATCAGCAAAGTGATTTATTGACTTTGGATACATCTATGAAATCCCAAGCATTTTTATGCCACTATGAAGACTATCCTACCTTTCCTTCTTGTCCAATTTCAGGTTACTGATGCCCTCACCATTACTGACTACTACAGCTGTGATAAGCAAGAGAAAGCTCAGTCCTGTGTCATAACAGAGGTCCCATCCTTAAAAATCACACAAATGCAAACCAATTAAATACTTTAGAGACCCTCTGCAAGAAATCTATGCGCTCTTTAATAGAATTGATGCACATGCACTCAAACCATGCCAATCAAAAAGACACGCTTTAAACCCTGAGGCTGAGCAGACTTTTGCTTGTGACAAAGTATTTTACTTTTAACAAAACACAGTATTTACAGATGTATGTTATTTATTTTCTGCTATTTTAATGTACTCAAAACAAAAGTGTGTTGTCATTTTTGGTTCTTAAAGTTTACATTTTAGTAAATAGATGAAGATTTGCACATTTAGGCAAAACATGCTGTTCGGTTAATTACATATTGGTAGAAAAGAGGGAAAAAAAAGACTCTGCTTTGATATTTTGATCCTTAAAGGAAAATGTCTTAATGATTAAATAGAGACTCTTTGTGTTAAAGGCAGTATTATTCAAATCAAATGGCATTAAATGTGATTTGTAAGGCCACGTTGTAGGGTACAGGAACAGACTTCCCGTGTTTGGATTTTAAGATGGTTAACTTTTAAGCCTGAAAGAAACACAGAAAGGTTGGACATGTATAAGATTATTTCCTCAGTGTTGAAAGCATTGTTCTTCTAAATCCATAAGTAATGTACTTATAGTTGCAGCCTTTTACTATAATACTTATCTCTTGAAATACTGATTTAACTCATGCAGAGCAAGACTACTCTGACCAATCAGGGAAATGAACCATCTACATATGCTCAGAACAGCAGCCTGTTTCAATGCTGTCTTAAGAGAAGTGCCTTGTGTATTAAATTTTGTAAGAACACGTTGATGTAAATGTTCATTTACCTCAAATGTTTACAAAACTGTTACTAAATAAACTTTTTGTACCATAAAAGAAGGTCTGGAATGTTTAAGTAGCTTAAAGCAGCATTGCTGTCCAGTACTGAATGACATTAGTGCTTTCAAGCATAGAGCTCTGAATGCCAAGGCCACTACAAATCTACTGTCACATGGAGATAGAAGATATCAGCTAACATTTCAGTGCATACAATGTGTGAGATGAACCAAGCCAGAAGAGTGCAAAAAGTGCTCAGGCCAGACAACCACACAGGTTGTGCAAGATGTATGTGACCTTTTTCATTTTCCACATTTCTCATAAAATTGGATATGTTATTGAAATTGCATTTTTATGTGAACTACAGTCCCTCAAAGAACAAAAGAGAGGAAACAACATCTAGATTCTATGAATTTGCAAACTTACTAAGAATTACTACTAGTGATAGGCCAATCAAAATTTTTCTAGTTCCGATCTAATTCCGATAGATGACTGCCAATACCAAAACAGATTCTGATATACACCTTTCTTTCACTTTATTATTAACATTATTTTTGTTGAAATTGTGCTGTTTGTTAGTAAGGTTACATCACAAAATAAATACACTTACTAACCACTTACAAGAAGAGCAAACAATACACTCAACTACACTGAATTTAAAGGCATTCCAAAGGAATTTTGTCACTCTTCAAAAAAAGGTAGGAGCAACAGCTATAAAATATTGTAAATATCAAAAACACAACAATCTTGGCTGAAAAGTTCAAGTATTATGTCCATTCTCGCCACAACAATTGTGTAAAAAAAACAGAAATGCAAAAGTAATCAATTAAAATTAGAGATGTTCCGATACCATTTTTCCCCTCCCGATACCGATTCCGATACTTGGACTCAGGGTATCTGCCGATACCAAGTACTGATCCGATACCTGGGTGTGTATCTGTATATACAGCTGTAGATACTACTACAGAATTATTTTATGTTTTGCTTTAGATTTATCCCTTAATAAAACATGAACAAGTACATATAGTGTACTAGAGTTTCTTTTATTATC
>JBBMFX010000002.1:10175594-10188934 GCA_037832545.1 Rhabdalestes septentrionalis | reverse complement strand
CACACACACACACACACACACACACACACACACACACACACACACACACACACACACACATATACACACACACACACTGCACCGCTCTCTAACCCACTACTTTCAGAAGTATTTACAGACCACAGCAGCCCAATCTGGGCATCGTAGGTAATGCTACATCACATACACGCAATTCCTAACAAATAAAAACAAAAGGAAAAAAGCAGCAGTCTGTGGGTTGCTTTTTATTTAAAGCACCACTTTCATTGTCCTTGGACTTCTGGAACCACTGATGTAGAAATCAGCATTAAGCCTTAAACCATTCAAGTCCTGACGTACAGTATACTGTTTGCTTATAGCTGTACTGGGAGCAGTATGTTTAAAGGGACAGTGAATTCATTTAATGCAGAGGGTGCTAGGGTGTCGTACAAGTCCTCAGTTCATCTGTCCTTAAATGCCATCCTCCTCACGGCTGCTCTCTCTGTAGATGTCTTTCACTAGGAGAACTTGAGTTAGAAGACGCTCCAGCACATGCTTTTCTAGAGGAGTTGAGCTGAACCACAATGAACTGTCTGATGTAGAGGCGTCTGGCTTCACGTAGAAAAAATCTGTCCTCTGCCTCACAGATTCTGGGCTGAAGAAGGAAGCAGCAACATATACACTGTTTAACGATGCACTCGGTCAATTAAACTATATATTCTTCAACAGCTGATAATATATAATATATAATAATAATAATAATATATTATATTCAACTATTCATCACTGAATTGTAGTCACCTCACACTAATTACTTTCTCTCGAGCTAACTATAAAGATCATGAACTATTTTCTGGAATAGGTGCAAGAACTGGGTTCAGGGAACTCACCACTTAGACAGATATAACTCGTACAAGTGGCATTCACATTTCTTAACAGGACAACGAGTGGAGCCTCCTGAACTATCGTCCAGCTCAAAATTTGAATCGCCACCCTCTTTAGGTCTCCCCTTACTTCCTGTTGGTTCTGTTATCACATACAGAGAGATCGAGAGAGTTAGTTTGAAAGTTTACTTCGGCACATGTAATTTGTAGGTCAACTGGAACAGATGGAACGTACCATGCTGATCCTGTGAGATTGAAGGGATGCGTATACAGATGGTGGTCTCATGGTTGTGAGGTTTGGAAGTGCTGGGGCCATACACATTGCCAAAAGAGAGGCGCAGATGCTGCTCGACAGTGCGCAAGCCAAAGTATTTAGTGTTGAGATAGACAAGTGAACGTAGAAGAACGGAAGGCGAATGCTCTCCGAGCTGCCTGCTGTTCCACAGACACAACTCCTCTACACGACCCCAGAGAGAACCTAAATCCAATCAGAAATATAAAACATGATTACTTTTATGACACTGGGCTGACAAAGTTTTCATTTTCTTGTCTGATGACATCGAAGTAATATGTTGTTAAGTGAGACATTTTAACATGGTTTTATTTTTTTCCTAAATTAATCGAATGACTAAGTACACTATTTGAACATGTCCTCATAATTTAATTGTCATCACATTTTGCTCAGGATGTGAACAGCAATAAATATAATCATTGGACACTTTCACAGTAAAGCAGCAAATATAACCTTACAGCAGTCAAAACAGAATAATTTTACCATCAGGAAGAACACTGGGTTGCCAGTCTTTCAGAACCTTGTTAAGCTCATCCCCAAACATTTCGTAACAGGAGTCATTGAAGAAATCATCTGTTCTTCCTTTGTCCTGAAAGTGCTTCAATAACAAATACAGCATAGAGTGAGAAGAGGCATCAACACTACTAAGAAAACACTGATGATTACATACAAAGTTAATGTAATTAAGTCCTGGAGTTTCTTTACTCTCATCACATCTGTGCTTTTAATATCTGCTCCTCTGGCTCTCCCTTTCTGAGAACTGAAGGGGTCAGTGATAAATTAAATGCCAGTGATAAATGACAGACAAGCAACACATGTCTTAAAATGCAAGTCTATGCACTTATGCAGTACCTCATTGATTCCCAAGCCAGAAAAATATGACTGAACACGAAGAACAATTTAACAATTTCCAGGAAATCTCTCCATCTAATACACTATGTTCTGTATTTGTAAAGGGAGGAACAATCCCTTGCAACAAAAGACAGTGGTGTGCCACAAAATGGATGTAGACTAACTGGCTTGACTAACCTTCTGGATGCTTAGGCAAAGGTAGAGAATGCTGTCCGGAGCATAGCGCTCCCCGTTGGGGCGACGAACTTCTTTGACGAAAGAAGCAAGAGCCTCATTAAGCTCTGCTGGGCTCAGAGAGAGGAGGCTGCCTTTCAAGCATGCTGGAGTCACTGCACGGACATGCAAAAAGCACTGAATATGTTTGCTAAACATTTATGCTGAATGGAAACATAAAACCAAAACAAAACTGAAATGTAGAGATTTTATGCCCCAACACATTCAGACACACCTTCTAATTTAGTAAATTCAGCTACATTCCAATCATTTTATTTCAGACAAAGCCAATCAACTCTGCAGACAGCTTTAAAAAACACTGCAACTAGAATGGGCTGCGTTTGAGCAGTCACACAGTGTGCTCAATGTCAGTCGTCGTCCAGAGCAATGGTTCTCAAGCCTGACCTCAGGTATCGCTATGTTTCAGGTATTTGGACCAAAACCACTGACTCTGTGGGACTCAGAGTTAGGGGGTTATGAGGTCAAAGAGCATTAGGCGGTGTAGCAACAGAACTGTGTTCTCTGGAGTGATGAAACTCCATTCAAAACTTGGATAAGTTGGAGTGCTGTTTGAGAACCCAAGTATCTGAACACATTAATGCTCATGATTGAATGCAATGAAATCCTCATCTAGTATAAAGTAATCCCAGTAACTCCTTATTCATACCCTTGATGTCAGAAGAAAGACTGGGTTAGAAAGTGTGTATAAACTTTGACAAAACATGCTTGCAGATTATCATAAACTATGCCAAAATCTAAAAATAAAGCACATATAACATGGTGTCAATAAAATTACAACCCTATCATTTAAAATGGTATAAAATGTGTAGAATATTGCATTAATAACGTAGGCATCCATCAGGAACAAAATCATGCAGCTCACAGTCTGCAACGCAAATTCACTGATCTAAATGAAAACATGTGTCCTCATAACTTGATGTGGTCAGCAATGCTTGCTCAGAATGTGAACAGCAGTTAAGTTATAATCATTGGACACGTTTGTCATATTAAAGAAAACATCACTATAGTATACTTTGAAAACAATTCTTTAAAAAAAACATAGTTGTAGAAGGAATTTAATGAGTTGTTGAAGGTGTTCACCTTGTTTTAGGACATCTGTTTCTTTCTGATCTGTGGACTGTGAAGCTGTGGACAACCTCCTCCAGGCATTAAGGCCATACCTAGAAGTGAGTGGAAACGAACCATCTGCTGCACTGGGATCCACTGGTGGTGGTGGTGAGGAGGAGGGGGAGGAGGAGTTTGGAGTGGACTCCTCTTCCACAGCCTGTCTCTTGTTGCCCTAAGTCATTAACATGTGAAAATGTATGGTTAATGGGATACAGGATCAAAAACACATTCAACACACCTGTGTAAAAATATTTGAGACTGACATTTTACAGTAACTGGGTTTAAATTGCAGTAACCCTACCTAATATCCTTATACAGAACCTCAGCAATCACTTCACGTCAGAATGTGCGCACCATGTAAACAATCACTGGACAGTATTTAGGGTTGATAAAAATGATCACGGCATGCTTTGAGTACCCTTCTCCTTGTTCTGGGCCGAGGGGTTTCCTCTCTCTCCTCAGCAAGGACAGGGGGTAGTGTGAAGCCCATCTCTGCATCCAGTTCCTCCAGAACAGGTACAGGCTCTGAGGCTGAGGGGACATGTTTACAAGTTTTTACTGTCTTACTCAACAACACATCCATTGAGCTATAATTGCACAGAAGTTCCTATTTTAAGGGTTATGAGCCCAGCTAGGAAAACAATGTTACACAACTGACATTTGGATTACATATGGTATATGTTTAAACAGTTCACTGTGTAGCTCTGTACCTAGAGGAGAGTTGTTTTCTAAATCCAGGCCTGGTTCACATTTATCTTCTTCCTTCTCCTCTTCTTCTGAACCACTACCACCACTCTCGCTCTTTACCCGCTCTCTTTTCACTGCACCAATCTTCTTTTCACATTTGACATCTAAGAAAAAGAAAAGTTAAAAATAAAATTTTATTCCAGCAATATTTTTTGCCCTTGATTTATGGATCAAAAACTTGAGTGAATGGTATGGTAATATGATTTGCTTGTTAGCTCAACGTTGAAAGATAAAAGAAATGACAAAAAAAAAAATGTATCTATGCATTGAAATTTTACACAGTACAACACTAAGGGGAAATTCTAAACTGTGCAGACTCCAGAACTAGAGCCGAGTAACTCTGAGCTAGCTTTAGGAACTGAGCAAAAAGATGTGACTAGTTTTACAATTTATATTTTAAATGATTCCTCTGCTAGAAGTAATCTCCATTAAGACACACACATTCTCATCTATTTTTAAAATAGTATTCACTTACATTTTAGAAAGAGTAAAATATCACCAACACTCCCAAAACCACAGATGTGTGAAATCTTCTGTTATTTACTCGGACAAAAGCCTGCAAATCAAATACAGTAAATGGTTTCTAAAACCAGATTCGCACCAGTGCAGTCAGGTTTCTTCTCATCCTCTGTTATCATTTCGGCCATAGCCAGTAGGTCAATCTCCCGAGGAATAGTGGGGATCCTAGCTTTGAGCTCATCAATTGTCTTCACAATCTGCTCTGCATTCTGTAGTGTGGTGGGCAACAAAACTGGCACAGGCACCTGAGAACAAAACAGGGATGGTCAGTTCAGCTTCTGTTCAACCATTATTAACATTGCACTTCATGACCAACAAAACATATTTTGTGCCCATATAGCTTTACAGCCACTGAAATAATACTCAAGTGACAGGTGTAATCCTTATCTGACAGGTGTACTGCTGTTATTGAGGCACGGGTAATTTTTTAGAAGAAATTCATCTAAAATGAAACATTTTTGTTCTTTAAAACAGCACATCTTGAAACTATTTCACCAGTAGCGGGGGGGTATGCAAGACTCCCCAAGAATTAATCTCTTACCGGTACAGGTATTGCAACAGGTGTGGGTGTGGCTTGAGCATACAGGTTCATGGGTACTGGGACATATACAGGAACAGGTATTGGTACAGGGACATACTCCTTCACCAGACCATCCAAGCCTTCCTCTTCTGTGGACACAAAGTTTTACTAGTTTGTTCATCTGTGTGCACCCTTAGTATGTTACATAGCACTTCAAACTCACATGGTTATGCATGTTTGACACAGTAAGAAGTGCTCTACCTGTCTGCAGCAGCTTGCTCTGCATGTGAGGTTTGCAATAAGTGGCCTTGGTCAAAGTGAGGGGTTTACAGAGTACAGCCTTGTTCTTCACATCCTTGAGAATCCCTCCTCCAGCATACGACACAGGCCCCTGATTAATCAACTGCATGGAAAAGAGAACAAGAAAGGTGCTCACCATAAAGAAAAACAGAGAGAGGGACCTTTGAGTGTTTCTTTTCCCTGTAATAACAAACCACAAAAACAACAAATTATGGTAAAAACAGGAGAATGTATGACCACTCACTGTAAGCTTAGGGCTCTGTCCTCCAAGTCCTATGAAATAAAAATCCAATCATAAAAAAGAACAATGTAATTTCGAAAAGGAATGCTGCCCAAATTTTACTTTCTAAGGATTGGAGGTTACCTAAAACTGTGTTTTCAGGGCCTTTCTGTGTTGCCATGTTGGGCTGATTTTGTTGACAGTAGAAGCGTAGGAGACACTGTTGGTCACAGAAATGCTTCATCTCTGCTCGCCACTGCACTGACTCTGTTAGGTTCCCCTGCACCTTACAGCAGTCACAGCGTGCCGCCTAGTGGAAAAACAAGACAAATACAGTTTTACACATAAGAGCAGATGCTTGCGTCACTTACAGCATAAGCGCACTGCAAAAATCTTTATCCAGAAACTATGGTAAATTATTATTGACGATAATTCTTCTGATGGATGTCCCAAAGCACACTGGAGTTGGCATATGACGGGGGCAGGGCTTTTATCCCATGCTTGTGTGTCCTCATATAATAAAAGGTGTCAACACCATGGTTCAGAATGTGAACAGCAAATAGTTTATAATCATTGGACACTCTGAAATTTTCAAATGCATTGTTACAGCTACTGTAAAAAAAATTATAAATGCAAACTGACCTTGTAATACCAGTCGTGAAACTTCTTTGTACAAGACTCGCTGCAGAAATCTCTGCTGACCCCGTCAATCTGTTTGGTGATAGATTTCTTGCACATCTGAGTGCAGTGGTTGCAGGTGACACACTTTAGGCCCAAGCGGCGTATAAAGTCCTGCTTAAACAACAGCTTGCAACCTGTGAAAGGAGGCAGTGAGCAAGTGGAGTTAGGCCATAAATGCAGAAACTTCATCTTATCAACTGGTCAACTGACCACTTAGTCACTTTAGTTGGATTTCATCCTACAATAAATAATGAAACTTGAGTCTTACAAAGTTAATACAAAACATTAGTTCACACCCATAAAAATGTCCCAATTTATTAAAACAGTAGTAAAGCTGAATGGAAAAAAAGGCAAAATTACCTTCGCTACAGAAGGGTCTTTTGACTCCTGAGAATTTTACGGTCTCATGCAGAGTCTTCTCCTCCTGGCAAAACTCGCAGACGGTGACAATACAATGGAGTTTCTTATAATCCTCACAACATGTCTTACTGCAAAACTGGTACACTTTATCCTTAAAAGAATGGATACAGTTATATTAGAACCCAATTTTATGAGTGAGTTCACTATTAGAGACATTAAGATTGTTCTCAAGTCCTCACCTCCCACTCCAGAATCTCAGGCTTTAGACTGAAGCAGCCTTTGCAGTAGTTACATTTAAGTTGTATGTTGCTGGAATCTGAGGCAGGAAGCTGACCATTGGCTGATGCTTGAATAGTGGCACTCTAAAACAGGAAAAGGGGCATGGATATGGAAAAGGTTCATAATCTGCAAATGTGAATGGAACAACTTTGGCACAGGTTCAATGCAAATAAGTGTAAAAGTTTATATACTACATGGAACTTCAGGTACCTGGAACTTTGTGACACACTGGGAGCTGCAGAAATTTAAGACTCTTCCCTCAGGCAGTGTTGCCTGATACTGAGGTAATGCATTTCTCTTACAGAAGTGACAGGAGGGCTCAGCAACTACAACACAGGGGGAAAAAGTCAAAATAGGCCAAAAATGTCCCACATATTTTAAAATGTCTATACACTTGGCCTGAAACGAACAAGGCTGCTACAGCACCCAGGACGGTATGCTGTTGTATCTGATAAGTAAAAGCTACAAAATTAAGGATTAAAACAAAAGCTTTTGTGTTTAGGCTGTGTAATAAAAGTGAGCCAGCATAGCTGTTTATGGATGTCTCCTATTTTAAGAGTGACATGGCTTGAAATATTTTTAGAATATAATAAAAGATTATTTTTATATGTTCCTTGAAAGGTTTATCTTTAAGATTTATACTGGACTAACCTTAGGTCCGCAGCAAATGACCTCCAGACACAGTTTATTATTATTTTAAATGTAATTGTCAGGACAACTCAAATGGTACCAGTTGAGGACAAGCAGCAAAATAATCTATAATCATTAACTTTATTTACTAAATTTCCCCTGAAATGCACCTTACATTCCATAAAGGCATGCAGTATATTCAAAATTGGTTAAAACCGTGACTGTAATATAGTTTACTCAAAATTTAAATAAAGCTCTGATGACTGGTACTATTCAAAGTAAGTATTTTCATGAAAGACCTCAAAACATTTTCACTTTGATGATCAGTACATTCTAATGCAAAAGATGCTCATACTAGGCTGGGCACCAATATATGTGTAACACACAATGTGCCCAAAGTTAGCAGGTATTTTGTTACATGTACTGACCAGAGACAAAAGCAGAGCAGTTATGTCATGTATCAGTACTTACTCTGTGCAACGGCAGCAATTTTGGTTTTAGTCAAACAGGCTGTAGAACAATAAGGCTCCATGACTCCATTGGGTCCAATGCCATGGGTGACATCAAACGACCTGCACATCACTTTACATCCAGTACACTGAGTCATCTTTCCATGACTCTGTTAAAAAGAAATAACTCAGGTTAGCAATTCAAACAGAATTCTGTCGTAAATCCTTAAAAAGGTCCTATACATACACATACAAACATGTCTAGAGCTGTGAGGGTACAGTAACAGCAAAAGTGAACAAACTTATTTTAGGTCATTACAAAAGGTACAAAACTGATTTTAGGATGAAAAAAAGAGGGGGAAAAAATCAACCACATTTGTATCTGGAATGGTTGACAGCTGTGATGTGACAAGAAGCTACTCTGCTATTAGAAAACAATAAAATCACAAAGGTAAAGGTGACACAGTCAGTCAACTCACGTGCCCATTTATATACACTATGGAAAAATATTGATAAACTTACTTAGACACTAGTTACATTTAGATCCATTTTTAATATTCAGTGCTGCTATATGGAGGTCACTGGTACGACTGTTCGAAGATCTGAATTTACATGTCCCCAAAGTTTTTGCAATGTGAAGTTTGCAGCTTGACACTGTATCATGGTGGGTTACACTAAAGGAAATGTAACTGCACTCACAAAACTTTGTCAAACACAAACGTAACAAATAAGAACGATCTGAATTATATATTCCACGAGCAAAAAATAAATAAATATATATATATATATATATATATATATATCAATAATAAGCATGTTCAGCAATGTCAAAATGGTAATTCAGGGGGTTTGACAAATGACAAAGCTTTAAAATGTACATTCAAGTCACAGATTTTGTGGATATTTTGTGAGAAACTGGATTTTCAATATTTCCAACTAAATAATATGAGCAATGATGAAATCAAATAGATGAATAGACACATTTTAGGTGAATCTCTTACCTGCTTGTAGTCCCTGACACAGTTCTGACAGCAGAACCGCTTCTGCTGCCCATCAACAAGTAAGAAGTGATTTGCAGTGGCACGGCTGGGAAGGTAGTTCCCACACTGCTCACAGCAGTTCATGATCAGCCCATTAGCCATACGATAACGGTTAAAGCAGGAATCACTACAGATCTTATGGGTGACATTCTTGAAGCTAACCTCATGCCGAATCTGAAGATGATTTAAATGAGACAAACACAGAGTTCCTTATACACACACACACAATATACAAATGCAAGGCCACAGAACAATGAGCATTACTTGCTCAACTGCAAGTGAAGAGATTTAGAGGTTTTAAAGGAATAACCATATTGTACAATTAACACTATGAACAGCAAAAAAACAATTCATAGAGGATGCACAACAATGTCTAAATGTCATCCTGATAGATGGGAAAAAAAACATCAAATCAAAATTGCTAAGACCTGCTGCACATCTGACCTCCGTGAGTTTTCCACAGACAGTGCACTTGGTTTTGATTGCGTTCTTCGGGGTATTCTGTTTGTTTTCATATGCAGCAAGGCAGCCGGTACTGCAAAACTCCTGAAATGATTCGCTTGAGTCCACCTGAGCCACAATTGTTCCTTTCATACTTGTAATGTCTCTGTTAAATTATAATAACAACAACAGTTCAGTATATTTGCATCACAGACAATTAAGACAATACTCCTAAACTCCAAATTTCTCATTACATGTCTTACTTTTTGCACATCGTACAGCTCTTCTTGGGTGTGGGCTTGTGGGAGAATGCAGAAAGGCAAGTGGTGGAGCAGAAAAGGTGGGAGGAGCCTTTGCGCTGATAGGCTGTCTGGCCTTTCTTTAGAGGTTTCTTACAGTTGGCGCAGGTGACCTTCATGGTGCGTGTGGGTTGTTGGGACCCTGAGGAGGACTGACCAGGAGGTTTGGGAAGAGAAGCTGTAGGAGAGGGCGAGTCTACCCCTGGCTGTTTCTGATTGCGTGGAAAAGACGCCGACTGAGAGATCCAGGAATCTGAGGAAGTTTAACAGAAAGAATTCTCCACCCTATTTTTTAAAAGTAGATGAAACTCTCATGACCTCTCACAATAAAGTTTAGTCAACTGACAGACATAAAACTTTGTGTATTCACATTTCAAGGACTTATCTTCTTCTTCACAGGATTACATTATAATGAGGTGTAATAATGATGGTGAAAAAGACACTGAAAATGGGGAAGAAAAAAAAAAAAGGGAGGACAGTATGAACATTCCCAGGACATGACCTCAACTGACTTTGCTATGTAGCTACTAAACCCTTTTCAGATAAATATTTTTGAATATATATTAAAAGATTACAACGGACTCAGGTTCAATACATTGTCATTTTGAAGATGAACGACAAAATAGTGGCACAAATAATCCGCGACATTAAAACCAGTGAAAAGTTTAATTGAATAACACAGATTATCTGGTTACAATGGCACCCATCAAGAGGTGGAATATATTAGGCCCACTGATGAGCACAGGGTGTGAAGGATAACTTGTCTGGTCTGATCTGATCTCAAAGAAGAACCACTGCAGCATAAATTGCTGAAAATTTAATGCTGTGATCAAAAAAGTTGTCAGAAAACACACGCATGGGGCTTTGTGTAGTCAGTGTGTCTATGCTGAAAACCGTCCACTGTCAAAAGCACCCAAAACCCTCTGAACAGGACCATGGGGCAACTACGTGAAGGGCCAGATGTGTGGATCGCTTACCAGAGAAGAGAATGCACCAGGACGCAATATGACAAGAAGTAAAGCCAGCAGCACAACATTCTGGGTAATGTTCTGCTTGTTATTATATTATTGCAGCCAAACTAATATTTTGGTTTATGTACAGCGAGGGACCATCTTTACATGAAAAACATAATACAAAATAAGCTAAAAAGGACGGCTTGTAGTGAGTTGTTGAAACATGTTATAAAAGAGCGGTAAAGGTGGGATTGTTACATTCAGAGACTAATAAAGCATCTACAGAATAAGTTACAATATGCATTACCAGATCTCTGGTGGGTCCCTGTTTCCCCATTCTGAACTGGCTGTGAAGCTGAGCTAACACGTCCTGGGTTGAAAGTGGGCGAAGGTCTGCCGGTTGATCCTTGGCTCTGCTGGGCCTCTGGGTTCAGGCTGAATGCACTGCTGATCTGTAACCCATTTTCTGCTGCCTCCACCTCTTCCATACCTGAGCCTGGTTCATCTTCCCCCTTCAATGATGTCACACTTGTGATCTTCAGGGTTAAATCCTCTTGGGCACATGGGGCAACAGACATTTCTGTTGACGTTGACATTTCAACCTCTGATGTGACACCTAACGTGGTAACACTGGCAATTTTGATTTCCGAATCAGGCTCAGTGCTACTTAAGACACCCCTTGTCTGGTTGTCCACCTGCGAAGAAGAGGAAGATCCTCTATGCTCAGAATCTTCCTCATCATCTATGACAATGGGCTCACTCTGGCTTTTGAGGGCCGTGGTTACGGCTGCCGCAGAGGCAGCAGCAGCTGCAGAGGAGGGAGGAGTGGGCGCTTTGGAGGATGCTGTTGCTGTGGTAGCTGACTCCACACAGTCTGTGGTTTTGGCAGCAGCGAGGGCCTCGACAGGTGTGGGGGTGCTGGAGGGGGTTGGAGGCTGCGTTCCTCCCCCTGAATGTGCAGGAGGCCCCTCTACTAACACAACATCATCATCATTATCCTCTGGCGCTTTGGGCAGGTCTGTTGTCATGGCACCATCTCCACCTTGATGCTGCCCATCTGAGGATTCATCTATGGAGGGTGGGGTTTCCATGGGCCCCTCCTCCTTGCTCAAGTCCTCCTCCACATCTGCCCTGGGCTCCTCTCCATCCATCACTTATGTCACCACCTGTTGGCACATAACAGAATGAGTAAAAAAAAAAAAGAAGAGATTATTTATATGCCAACATGTAAAGCTAAATAAAAGCAAATAAATTACTACTGACTATAAGGATAAAAATTAAACATTATTTTCCCTAATATAATAATGCAATTTTTTGCAAAATAAGCTTACTACTGCTAGAGATTCACAAGCAGGCTCTATTTTACATTCTCTTTATAAACTACCATATTCTGATTACAACCACTGCTTTTACACATTTCTTGTCATAAACATCATTTCTGCAACACTACAGCAATAATCCATTTTAGTTACTTGGCACCTGTGCTTATTGTAGTAATAAGAGCTTCAGGGGAGGCCCACAAAAGACTTTATAATACAGTGTGTTTACAATGGGAAATAAGTCCTAGGATTTGAATGATGCAGAGAAAAAGCAGACCATCTGTACTGGTGTATGTACAGCACAAGTGGGTGTAACATTTGGAGGACAGCAATATTTCAAATGTTACTATTATTTGAAGCATTACAAATCCTAAAGCCTAAACTATATGATGAATACATTCAGTAAACCAAATTTAGATCTATATTCAAAATCTACACATATGCTCTGCATGTACAAATTTAAACCATGCATAATCCGTACAGTAGGAAAACAAGATCATCTTCACATCTTTGTTTCCTTTCTTTGCTTCATAGCTCCTCCCACTTTGAGGTTGAGGAAAAGGAAATAATACCCCACTCAAATTAGAGGAGTGCAAACCTGTATCATGGATCCATCACATGGGCCAAAACACACAAACTTCCACACAGGATGCAACTCTATCACTCCAAGCATATTTTAATATCTGATAGATCCTTAAAATGGTGGACCTCAATCAATTTGCTCATGGGCAGAAAGCGAGGCAAGAAAGGACTCAATTAAGAGTTTTGAGGTCTGCCCTAGGGCTGCACATTGAATCTGATGATGATCATCAGCATCACCATGACACTCTGTAATAAACATCTTGCAACAGACCAGAATAATGAATGGGCTACATCAAAACTGTGGACTTGAGTGAAGATGGTTGGTGTAAAAAGAACATTTACAGAAATAAATTTAGAATTAAATGTTGATGTATTTTGAACAGATATCTCAAAACCATCTTAATTACCCAGAAATTCCTGATCGCCAACAGGACCACGGCTATTTCATTTAAAAGAACGTTGCCATGGATATAATGCTTGCAATCCAGCCACACTGCTTAAACTAAAAATCCTTATCAAAATGTGACCTCAATACAAGCAGAACTGGTAGTCAGATGGGGTTCTGCTACCGCATAGTCCTCTATCAACCAAGTAAGTGAATAATAGTGAGCTTTATCTTTGAGTGATAAATATTTTAAAGATTTAACAGTAAACTCATGTTATCTAAATGAGAA
>JBBMFX010000002.1:10120170-10132902 GCA_037832545.1 Rhabdalestes septentrionalis | reverse complement strand
TATATATATATGGCAACATTGTAAATATTGTAAAACAAACGGTATATAGGTTTATAACAGTGTGGTCTAAAACCTTTTATGCAATCCATCTTTTATCCAGCAGACAGAAATCTTCACTAAAGTATGAAGCACAAACTTAATGCTTTTCAAAGATTACATATAATATAAAGAATCGTTTTTAGTGTTTAAATAATGTTTTGGCTACTCATGACATTAAAACACTCACAACAACTAAAAAGAAATAAAACAGATGTGGCAATGCTAATATTACTGCATACAGACTTTATTCATAATTTCCATTGCATTTAGAAAAAATTACCTTTTGTAAATATTCTTCTAGCTCCTATATGAAAATGTAAATCCAAGAGCACATCCTTTGCGGGTTACCCTGACATTTTTAAATACAACCCCGATACAAATATTCAATCTTTTTTTTAATTTTTCGGACTTAATTTTCTCTATTGTCATTAGCATTCCTTTGCCCTGACTGTTATTGGCTGTTATTTTAACTTCACATTATCTTAGTTGGCACAATTTTAATGAGATTCAGCTGCTACAAAAATCTCTTCTTTTTTTTTTTTTACATAAATCAAAGTTCTCCACAAATATATATATTATAGGCTACAATTGGATCAAAGTAACTGTTTCAATGAATCACCATGAATCACCACTAGTATACAGCAAAAAATATATAAATCCATTGTCTTCCCCACAGTTATAGCCAACAAGCTTAATTGGCACCATGGTTATGACAAGTAATGAGCAGTGAACAAGCATCTTAGTAAATGTTTACAGATTTTCCAACCCATTCAGAAATAAGTTAAAAAAGGGTTTTACAGACCTCACTGCTAGACCAGCCTGCTGTACCTGAGGGAGGGCACAGCCACTTGTGGATTTTGACTGTCAGTTTGACTGACCAGGTGTTGTGATGTAATAAAAAAAGATCAGTTACTTGGCTAATCCCATACTGAACTGACTTGGGTGATTTTATTTTTAACATATTTACTCAGAGTCAGATATTTAACTACAGCAGTAAACGGTTCCCAGCTTCCTTTTACATTGTGAGAGCTGTGTTTTATTGTTGCTAACCAACAGAACAACCATATTAGCTTTAATGTATTAATTCACAGAGAGATTTCTCTGATATGTGTATTGAAAAGTTAGACAGGAGTGAGAGCATTTATGTTATACATTTTTATTTATATTAATATAATATATGTAATGAGATATTATAATATATTTATATAAATTAGACATTTTTATTTATTTATACATTTAGTATTGTACAGAAATACACTATACAGACAGAAGTATTGGGACACATCTTTTTTTCAGGGTTTGGTCCAGCCCCCATTACTTCTAGTGGAGGATCTTAAGGCCTGAGCATAAAAACATTGGACAAAGCAGTAGGCATTCATGTGGACACATTTTGGACTTTTGTATTCCATCATGAGTCTGCTCCAGTGCTCAAAGCAAGCTCTATAAAGACATGGTTGGATGAGTTCTGTGTCGAGGAACCACACGGGCTGCACTCATAAATGCTACCGAATTAACGGATCATAAATTCCCACAGAAACACTTCAAAATCTTGTTGAAAGAACAGTGGAAGATTTTCCAAGAGTGCAAGGTTTTATAGGGAGGGCAGTTCCATATTTAAGTCTATGTATTTGAATATATGCCACTAAAATAACTGCTGTTGATATAGTCCAGTTTCTTATATCATTATTACCGTTTTTTGTTATACTGTATCGATTAAGTATCCAAAACGCAATAGAATACAGGATCAAACATTTAATTAATTAACTATAAAACTAGTGCGAATACAACCTTCACAAAAGGTTTTCATTTAGAAAGCAGATTTTCATCCTTACATCATACTTGACAGGACTAGCTTTGTGTGACTTTCGCACGGTTAGAAAAATTTAAGGTGTGGTTGTGTGTACGACAAGCAGCGCCATCGCCTTGTCATTTAATCAAAGCAAAACACGTAGCTAATTAGAGGGGTAGTAGGCTTTTAGTGAAATTTAAGAGCATATATGTAAGATAACAACGTAAACAACGGTTTACAACAAACACAATATACACAGATCCCTTTAACAAACGAGAATAAGCTAAGACCACAGACTGCTAATAAACCACAGAAACCTGAACGGTTTTTGTATCTCCCGCTGAATAACAGCCCGGACTGTGCTCCCCTCCTTCTCTCTCGTCATTTCCGATCTCTCGCTCTCGCCAGATTGTGTTTGAGTGAGTGAGTGTGTGTGTGTGTGTCTGTTGGGTTCAGCCTGGTGCCGCTGGACAGGCTTTGGGCAGCTCGCCCCTTCACCCTAATGCTCAGTGGTCAGATACCTCTCTCTGCTCACAGATCCAGAGCAAACACAGAGGGCGAGAATTGCTTATCACAATCTTTGCGTTGATTTTCTCTCTTAGGTTTTTCATGACCCCAAAAACGACACCGAGTGCCTGAGCAACATAAAGGAGTTTCTGAAGGGCTGCGCTGCGTTTCATGTAGAGGTAAGTTGATGCTATTTTGCGCAAAAACTACTGAGAAATGCTTTGGCCTGCACGGTCGCAACTTTAGGGCTGCAAACGGTAAACGAGGTGTGTGTGTGTGTGTGTGTGGGGGGGGAGTCAACAAAGGACGCGTAAAAGATACGGACTGATCACAGGCAGCCAAAACACAACAGTAAACACAAAACCAGCCTTACAACAGAACGGGTTATAGACGAACTTTAGTCTTCTGGACATGTTCATCTCTCTGAATCAAGCTCGTCTTTAATATGAACAGTCTTACATTGTTCATTGATGGTGATGCCTTGACCCTCCTCTAGGATTTGTCATGATGTGGAAACACCAGTGTCATTCACAGACTCTGACAAAGCCAGGTTCACCTGCATCTGTGGTCGTGCTTTGTTGTCAAATAATGAGAGATATATGCTAAAAAGTGTTGGCATCCCAGTCCACATGGATGTTCTGCAGCAACTTATGTTTTGAAAAGAATGTTATGATGTATATTTTGGCTTATTTTCTCCAGCTGACAGCCTAATCGTCAATCACTACTAACAGGCTTCTGCAGAGTCTGGCTGATTTATGGTTTTCAAATATTTTTTCAAATTGTTAATAACTGGCAAGACCTCCATTTAATTAAATGGACCTTGGTGCAATTGGCCATTGTGATTTATACCTGCAAACTGGCCCGATGAAACACGGTGTTTGGAGATAGGAAGCTTCTAAATTTCATTGAAGATCACAAAGGGTCTTGGATTGGGGCGCACTGAATTATGCGCATTTATTATGGTTCCAGATGGTTTGGGATAAAGCCCATCTATAGGCAAGTGCACTGAGAGGAATAGAGGTCTGGTCTGTGGTCATGTATGGGACATACCTTGTTAGCTATGTAATGACCACAAAAGCAAGTGGTCATTATGTTTCTTTTTAGGGATGAAAGTATTGATTTGTCTTTTCAGTCTTAGTAGAAACTCATGACAAATGAAACTGTTCAAATCTGGGGACGACTGATGATTTGTATCCTGTGTGTTCTGTTTGTGTGCTGTGTAGAGTTTGAGCAGGATACCACAGTATTCTCTTCGCATAATACAGTAGAGTTCTCACAGAAAGATGCCCTGGCAGTGCCCATGTCCAGCTGGGACATGCCTGCACAAGCCCCTCTTTGTCCGTGTTGAAGACCGTATTTGAAGGGCCAATGCATTGGGCTTTGCATGATTGCTGTTGGGTTAGATCACAGCTGAACACATTCACAGTACAGCAAGTGAAAACTCCTGCTGCTGTCGCTGCTGTTGTCTGTTTACTCTGATGGCAAAAGCGTTTAAGCGCTTGTTTATGATTATGTCTGCGATTATCACTTTTAACACTTAGAAGTTTTCATTGGGTCCCCCTGTAGTGCACCCGGCATGTGTGATTGCTGCTGTTCACCCTGCTTACACATCACTGTCCCAGTCTGTATTTCAATCTTCCTTTTCTGTATTTTGATCTCTTATTTTCATACACATGACTGGTTGAGCTCTAGTGCCAAAAGCTGCTTATTCTCTTGCATATAAAATTGTAATTTATCCCGGACAATTTACTAATCTGCTCAAACCACAGCTACTCCACTTTACAGAGCACGTGGCCCTCCCAATGCAGTAATTGTGTTTTAACCATTCAGATGTTAAATGCAGCTGTTGTTTTGGGTTTGGTGTGAAATATTATATTTAATTATACATTTGTCACACATATAAGAATAATGCATTTGTTTTTGGTTTCATGTCTTTTTTATTAGTCACGTTCTGCAGTCTGAATACAGATCAGTTGATCCTGTGCCATACATTCTTTTGAAAAATGTTGTTGGAACATAATGTTCATAGAACATTAAGTTAGAAATTTGTTTAACTAGGGCAACAACAGTACATACACACAGAATGGCAACAGAACTGACTGGTAATACAGATATACATGTGCACACACACAGACACACAAAGTCTCCCCAGGCATATCTGTAATCAGAGCGGAAAGTGAAGAGGAATTGTGGCAGGGTTGGTGGACTGGGACTTGTCAGCCATCCCTGCTAAACTAGTTGTAACTTTCCATCTAATCATCAGTTGATTCTGGGCAGAACAGAAAAGTGTTTTTAAAAAACATATATTTTTAAAGACTGTGTTTATAGTGCTTCTCCTTTTGGAGGCTGTGAGCGTGGGCAGGTTTAAAAATGATAAATGGCAAACAGTCTCATTTACTATACAAAAAGGAGACCTTGGACCTAAACTATCTGAGAATGGCCATTGTCATCAATGAGATGTCAAGAGCATAACTACTAGGTTCAGCATTTAAACTGTCAGATTGTGTAGGAGAAGTGCCTGTGATGAAAAAAATGTTGTTACTAAAATTGAAAAGATTAAGTTATGTCTCCAAGCAGTTGGCTGCTGTATACACAGAAATGGCCAGTGATGGACACACAGCCGAGCCAGCATAACACTGAGTTTTGATTAGAATTTTACAGAAAGATAACACTGGTGGTAGCAGCACTGAAATAGCTGCTGCAGACACTGAGTGGGCTGGCGTACGATGAAGCTGCCTCACCTGTCTCGAGGACATCCCACACTTAACTCATACACCTCTGTGAAATGGTAGTCTCAGAGATGTGCCGTATGATTCGTGGCTTTTTGGTATAGGCAGCTGAGAACCTATACATGCAGAAGTAATTCAATTTCTGCGTTGTGTTTGCTGTTAAATGGATGTGTGTTGAGTGTTGAATCCTGTGTATTGAATGATGCATACCTTCAAAATTCTCTGAAAGGACTTGATATGAATGGTTTTGTATGGACGTTAGAGGCTTTGTATAATGAAAGGTTTGCTTCTCCATCCTTTCTCTTTAGCCATTTGAACCTAGTGACCTGTTCCTAGGCCAGAACTTCAGCAAAGTCCTCACCGCATTGGTTGCGCTCAACAAAGTGACTGCAGGTGAGCTGTGCTGATACGGATAGGGATGTGAACACCTACCAGCCTACCAGCACACTAAACAATGCTATTTCTGTCAGTTGTTAGGAACTCTAACGATAGGTAATTTCAGCTGTTGTTTTTAAACTGTTGCTTATTTTAAACATTTAGTGGGAAAGGCTTTCTCATCTCTATTAAACTTGATCATTATACTTATGCATTTTTGATTAATTTGACTAATTTTAGTAATATTACTTTTGATTTCAGATTTTCTTTACCTATTGTTGAGTGATGGTGTCATTTTTATGCATATTGCATGTGGTACTGAAGTCTGCATTTTTTACTATGTCTTTCTTTTGTTTTCTTTCACTGAAAAGATATCGGCATTGGCAGTGACTCTGTATGCACGCGACACTCTTCTGCCCACCGCATCAAGTCATTTGAATCCCTGGTATCACAGACCTCACTGGGCCGATCATCCAAACTGCTCCATAACCAGTTCCGAAGTCTGGTAGGTAGCAGGTGTCAGGATAAATCTCTGACATTATTATCAGTAGAACTGCATCTCAAAGCAGTTTTACTCTTTGAGTTGAAGGAAACAGCCAGTAAAATGACAGGGCAGACATTCTCGGATGATACATAGGGTTTTGATAATAGCGATTAAAGGTAGGATCTGCTTTCATAAAATTTTCTTGTGATTGCCTGATGATCTGCTGACATTCATGCTGAAGGTTTGGATTTTCTGTCTTTCGCTTCTCAGGATATGACGGAGAACAGGAACGCCCAGTTGGTGGTAAAAGCTCGTTTCAACTTCCAGCAGACCAATGAGGATGAGCTCTCCTTCAGCAAGGGTGACATCATTAACGTCACTCGCACAGAGGAGGGGGGATGGTGGGAAGGCTCCATCAATGGGAAGACAGGATGGTTTCCAAGCAACTATGTCAGAGAGGTCAAAGGTTGTGGCAAGTGTCAGTCACGTAAAACCAACATCACCCCCCAATTTGCTTTTTATGATATTGAATAAAAAAATGGAAATAACCGTTGCATAATATTTTGACATGTAATTTAATTTTCTTTTCATTTTTTGTGTTCTTTTGGTGTAATGCAGACAAACAAGTCTCCCCCAAATCTGGAACACTTAAAAGTCCCCCTAAAGGCTTTGATACTGCTACTCTCAGCAAAACCTACTACAACCTGGTGAGAACTGTGCACGTCACTGAAAACAGTTGCATTTAAAGAGTTATAATGATTAAAACCAGCATAAACACAGGCTCTTTGAGAGAAGAGTCTTATGATATGTAGGAGACAGCATTAGCAGTCATCACTAACTGTTCTAATGGTGAAGTTTCACTTGCCTAAGGGGTTTGATGGACATTTATGTAAGCTTGTCCTAGTTCTGTCAGGCTAAGCTTTTAATGTCTGCCTCTGCTTCTGGTTATCGAAAAACGAAAGTGCTAGCCCTTCGCTTTTGGAGGTAGACATTAGAATCATTGCCTTCAACATATACCTTTTTGTAGTTCTTTTGTCAGTTACATCATACATTGACATTTTACTTGTATTTTATCAATACACTTCTTACTGATTTACTGCTGTTTGAGTCTTTGTACTTAAATGAGTCAGTATGATGTGCTGTGATCTTAATTATGACTGATGTCAGGCTAAATGTGACCAGCATGATTAAGAGTATGTTTATCAGTGTGATCAGAGATTCTGCAATAAACTCAAAGCGAAGGGCTGCAATAATTGAACTTTTATGATAGTCAGATAAACCTGAAAAAAAATATTGGTTTTAATTGCTTTACAAAGCAAAGCAATCTATAATTTTTCTATTTCAGAGACTGCATCTTTGAGTTATTGTGTATCACATCGCTAGTTGAGGCACGTGACCACTAAAGTAAATTACCTGATTCTGTGGGTGTTAAAGTTATTCTAAAAACTGTAAACCTAAACATGTCTTATCATGTCTTCACTATGTCACCGTAGGTGCTACAGAACATTTTAGAAACAGAAACAGAGTACTCAAAGGATCTTCAGAATCTTCTGTCAAATTACCTGAGACCACTACAGAACACAGAAAAGTAAGCCATGTTGTTATCTCTCCTCCCTGCATAGCTACTGGCTATCTATAGTTTATATAATGTGTAAAACAAGTATAGAGCATTAGCTGTTTCTTTCTGTGCAGTGACTTCCCATAGGTTTTCATGGGGTAAGTCAGGACGTACAAGCCCTTAGTCTACATTAATATTTGCAGGTTATTAGATCAATTTTTACCATTCAGATTGCCTTTATTTCACATCTGACTGATTTATACAGCTGCTGTATTACAGCCGAGACCACTAAATATGTTTTTTTTTAAATACTTGAAAATCACTTAATTTTTTTTTTCCTTTGCTCTTGATTAATGGTAGACATTGTGTGTGCTGTCACCAAATTATATTGTTTCATAAAGATGAGAGGACATCCACATATGCCAAGTCTTAATATTTAGTGTGTGTGTGTGTGTGTGTGTGTGTGTGTGTGTGTTGAACAGGGTATTCAGGCTCATCTGTTTGTGAATTTGTGAATTATGCTCAGTCGGAAGATGTGGGTGGTTGCAAGTGTATTATTTTCTTCTCGTTTCTTCTCGTTCTTCACGTAAGCATCGTAAACTTGAAACGATGCATGTCGAGACCCTCGGAACTCAAGGACCCCCTGTATTTGGTCATCTTTATGAATGTATACTTTGACATTGTTCGAATGTTGAGTTCTGTGTGGACTAAACTTTCATGTGAGCCCGTGTGCTTAGACGCGATTCATTTATTAATTCACTTGAAACAAAGTGGGGCTTTAATATCGGCTCCAGTTTTTTGTATTATACGAGTTATTTTTATATTGTCAAGAAAGAAAATAATACATTATAAAATCCTTGCAGCTTTTATAAGAAAACTAAGAGAAGATTCATTCTATCATAAGCGTTAATAAGCAAGCTTATGATTACCTGATCCATCTTCATTACAGCCTAAGCATCTGAATGTACATAGATGGCAGAATTCACAAGTAGACTAATAAAATAACATTAATAGAAATAAATTATAAAACTGTATTTTATAGCCATAGCATACATTATTTCACCTACATTTTTAGCATTCTGGCCAAAATAAGGAAAAGGCATTCAAGAATATTATGGCATAAAGAAAAATAAAGACTAGATTAACACAAGATCAGCTATAGCTTTAATACCACCTTTGGTCTTCAACCAAAACAGCTCTGACCAGTCAATTTGCAAACTCCACAAGTCCTCTGTTGGTGCTGTGTTAGAGACGTCAGCTGCAGATCCTCTAAGTACTGTAAGTTGGAAGCCAGAATCTCTGTGGATCAGACTGAGACATAAAGTCAACTCCTTGAACTCTCTGAACGGTCCCTAAACCATTCCTGAAACATTTTTCCAAAGTGGCAAAGCACATAATCCTGCTGAAAAAGACCACTGCCGTTGAGGAATACTATGTCCATGAAAGGGTAACTTTATTCAGCCCTCTGCTACAGTAACTTTTCTGTGAGATTCGACCAGACAGGCTAGCTTTTACTTCTCACGCACATCAGAATGCCTTTGGTGTCTGTGACCCCGTTGCCGTTTCATTGTTTTTCTTTCCTTGGGCCACTTCTGGTAACTATTGCATAGAGGGAACACTTCGCATGACACACTGTTTGGGAGAAGCTCTGACTCAGTTGTCTAGCCATCACAGTTTGTCTCATAAGTTGCTTAAATCCTCATGCTTGGCCATTTTGCCATGCTTCCAGCATGTCAACTTCAAGAACCGAATGTTCACTTGAACCCCAATATGTGTAACAAGATAATTAATGTCATTCACTTTACCTGTCAGTGGTTTTAATGCTGTGTCTTGATATATAATTAGAATGGTAAGGTGACATCTCTGAAATCACGAGGCATTCTATCACAGTTGATTATAGGATGGCAGATGGTTGATAATTAAAGCTTAGCAAGAGCAAACACAAATAATAGATCTGTCATGTTTAGTACAGATCTGGTGTAGTCCTGGATTATCTTCTCATAATTTGTTTGCATACAGTTATCTCTCTCTCTTTCTCTCTTTATTACTGATTTGCGGTGAATATTTTATTCCATTCCATTCCATTTCAGAATTTGCCATGCAGATATCAATGTCATCCTGGGAAACCTGGAGGAAATCAGTACCTTCCAACAAACTCTAGTCCAATCACTGGAAGACCGCACCAAGTGAGTATCATTAATGAATAAAATCACAGTAGGTAACTAATATAAAAATAAATGCTTATATTTGCTAAAACTGTCACTATATCCTGACAATACCATATGAGGCAGATCATCTGTGAAATATCTGAGATAATCTGTGGTCCAACTAGAGTTTCTAATTTAGTTTTCGAGAATCTACCACAGCCAAATCAAAACAACAAATCAGTGCCAGAAGTGTCTGACAGTGTGTCAGTTAATTTTATCAAGTATACTTGCATATATGTATAAAAAGTATATGAACCATGCACTTGTAGTGTACTGGAAAGTATACTATTTAATATTCTTCTTAAGTTTACAAAGTGTTCTTTATATACTTTAGACTTATACAGTATACGTCAAGTATACTTCACTGTACTATACTTAAGTATATAAAATATAGTATATAAAAAGTAAACTGCCTCAGTTTTAGTGAAAAATAAGTACTTCTCTTTGTTGAAAACATGTGGCAGAAGGGGTATATACACAAAATGACCAGGGAGAAATAAGCAAGCTAAGACGAAAGGATTAAGAGTCTTGGATAAAATAAAGGTAAACATCTCAGCTGCTTTTTAGGAGTGGAGGGACCTACAGCGCCTGAAAGGAAAAAAAAAAATCAGTGCCCCATTTCTACATGACCAAGTTTGTCCACCTGAAAGGCACCTTAAAGCATGTTAAATATAGCTGTATGGAATTTGGGGAGGGCTTTGGAGGTTTGTCAGTCCTACTTACTGCAGCTCTAATATACATGGATAATATGTGACGGAATTCTTATACGCATTTCCTAAAGTAATCTCAGACATCTTGTTGGTGCTTATAGAGAAGAGCAGCAAAACGAATTTGAGGTCTTCATTGTGTTTTAAGAGCTTTGTTGTGCTTATACTGACCTGCATTAAAGTGATCACAATAGGTTTGGAGTACTGCTTTAACTTGAGTGTGTGTGATTCCACCCTCGATCTGCAGGGCTAATTAGAGTAATGTAGATAATGGCAAGCATGCTTCATTCTTGCATATCTGTCTCTCAATGCTTTAATGTAATCTTGAATAACAAAAGGGGATTGTGAGAACTGAGAGAAATCTGAATGCTTTCTACCTGTGTTCAGACTTCCAGAGCTACAGCAGAAAGTAGGAGGCTTCTTCCTGAATCTCATGCCCAAAATGAGAGCTCTGTATATGGGTTACTGCTCCAACCACCCGTCAGCTGTCAACATTTTGACTGATCACAGGTACAACACTGCAGTCTTCTTTTATTTTACAGTGAAAAGTTACACAGATAGTGTCTAAACAGCTTTCACTTTGTGTGTGTGTTTGTGTGTGTGTTTGTGATTCTTAAAGTGAGGAGCTAGGAGAGTTTATGGAGGGCAGAGGGGCAAGTTCTCCAGGCATTCTCACTCTGACCACAGGCCTTAGCAAACCCTTCATGAGATTAGACAAATACCCTACACTGCTGAAGGAACTTGAGAGACACATGGAGGTAAGAAATCGGCTCTGTACTCTTGCATCTTCTTGATTGAATATTCATAATTAATGAATTTGGTCACTGTATTCTTTGCTTTCTCCTCAACAGGAAGGTCACCCAGATCGGATAGAAATTCAGAAGTGCATGTCTGCATTCAAGAATCTTTCTGTGAGTTGGAAATTCAAGTTGCCAACATTTTTAAAATTTTTTTTACTGTGAAATCCTTGTTAGTATGCTTCATAGTGCTCCCAATGTCTCTTCTCAGTCTTGGCCGTCCTGGTGCTCTGACTTGCCAGTCAGGTGTGCAGCGTTCCCATAGCAACCAGCCTGTTTCTCACACTGTGTTTCCATGGTTACAGGCTCAGTGTCAGGAGGTGCGTAAGCGTAAGGAGCTGGAGCTTCAGATTCTCACCGAGTCCATACGGCTGTGGGAGGGGGAAGACATCAAGACTCTAGGCACTGTGCTCTACATGAGTCAGGCGATGGTACAGAGCCATGGCTGTGAGGTGAGGCAGCAGTAATATCACTCTCTAATATCCCACTGAAAAAACAGCCTTTTAAGTAATGTGTAAAAATGAATTTAACAGGTCCTCTGCCATTGGATCCACTCTTACTAAGAACTTACATACTGATCAGTTTTACATTTATAGCATTTAGCTGATATGCTTATCCAGAATGGCATACATGAGTACTTTGTAGTACACAAGAAACCCTCACATTTGTAAATAAAACCCCTCATAATAAAGAGCTGCTAGTAGACTAATGTTCTCCCAGAGATGGATGTAGTCCTCCACCAGGGCCCTGTCGAACACACAGAAGCCATTTTTTCTTTTGTGAAGTCTGTGTTAGGTAAGAGATTTTATTACACAACCATGTAGTTGTTATGCTAAGTGCTCAGTGAAGAGCTATGGGAAGTTGTTTGCACCACTTTGGTGCCAAAGATTAAAAACATTTTGAAGCATGTCTTTGGCCATTTAGAGGAGGCTCGACTTAATGCTGCGCAAGCTATGACCAACGGTCTGATCAGTGCTGATAGGTGAGATGGAGCAGGACTAGGGTTGGGTATCGATTTGATTTTTTTGATACCGTTGCCAAATCGATACTTTTAATACGGTGCCGGAACCGATACTGTACAAAAGCCACAAACTGATGGTGTATGACTCAAGAACACACTTTTATTGAAAAAATAAACTGAAGCGGTTTAGTTATTGTCGTTGGGTTAGGTGTCTTATGTTTTTTGTTGTTGTTTTTTGTATTTGCATATATATTCATATATACTTTAAATTCATATATACTTTAAACAATTTCAAGCATACAAACAGGGACGCAGAAAGCATTTTTAATGCGGGGGAGGAGGAATCGTTGGGGGCGTGGTTTGGAAAATGGGTTCCTTTTTATTATCCCCACGCCACCAGGTACCAGATTTAAGTAATGGAAAAGCCAAAAAGCGAGTAGAGTTGAACCGAACTGAGCTCTCTCTCTCTTCTCTCTTCTCTCTTCTCTCTTCTCTCTTCTCTCTTCTCTCTTCTCTCTTCTCTCTTCTCTCTCTCTCTCTCTCTCTCTCTCTCTCTCTCTCTCTCTCTCTCTCTCTCTC
>JBBMFX010000002.1:10075001-10120070 GCA_037832545.1 Rhabdalestes septentrionalis | reverse complement strand
CTCTCTCTCTCTTTCTCTTCTCTCTCTCTCCCGCGCTCTCTCTCTCTCTCTCTCACTCTCTCTCTCTCTCTCTCTCTCTCTCTCTCTCTCAAGCGCGCTGCAGTCTCATGAGGAAAGGCAGATCATTTATATAAAGTTTTTCTTGGTCCCAAATTGTAAAAGTATTTGTTCAAAATATGTATTCGTAAGAACACCGTTTTGGGTTCACCCCTACTATCCTGACTGAGGATCTGAATCTGTGGAGAAATTGCCGTCCCATTGTTTGTTTTTTGTGGCTTCATCCTGCAAGTTCTGCAGTTGTTAGTCAGTCAGTCGGATAGTGGTCACTATGGTTACCGCTACAATTATGACCTTCACCAATGAGACCGCTAGGTCTCAGGACCCAGAACAATAATAAAGACATGCTACTAGGAGCTATTTGTTTGAAGAGAACGATAAATAAAGTGGGAGCCTAAAGAGACCCTAAACCAGGAGTATGAGTGTGAAGTATTTTGTTGTGTGGTACTTTATAAACTTGGCATTGCAAGAAGATATTATATGTATATATTACAATATATATTATTGCTGTAGCATTACTCTCCAGTATCTTTCAACCCCCATCTGATTATCCCTTTTAAACTTTCCATTTTCCAGTTTCAGTGACACTCTATATGCTAGACATTTTATGTGCGCTCATATCATAATTATGGAGATTTAATGACCCCACAACGCAAGCCGCATTTAAAATTAATTTACTGTCTGCAAGTGGAGAAACTCCTTTGCATGTACTTACAGTGCATGTAATTATGCTCTAACACAGCCCTTTCTAAGTTTGTTTGTTTTTACAGTGAAAATGTTTTGTTTCATTTTAAGGGATATGTGTGAAACATTTGTGTGGTAAAAGCATGTGTTCATAAAGCACGATATAATATGTATTTGTGTGTATATTTATGAATGGATATATGTATGTATTGTATCGTATTTTGTGTGTATATATATATATATATAATATCAGGGATGGAGACAAATACAAATACCGTATTCAGACAAATACTTAAAAAATATTTGCATTCGGGAAACCCGGGCGTTGTTTGCGCTCTGCATTATTAATTTTACATGCATACAAATACAAATAAGAATAATTTTCCCTTTTAACAAATATAAATACAGATACGAATAGCGGCCGCTCTGCACACCCCTAATATATATATTGTGCAAAGGGGTCGTTATTTGTATCTGTATTTGTATTTGTTGAAACTCTGTCCACCTCCCCCCAATTTTACTCGTGAACTTGAGCGTGTGACGGTGGGTACGGGAGAAGAGAAATATCTAAAAGTGAAAGTAATCAATTGGTCATACGTGAACATCTACATTTATCTACATTTACGGCATTTAGCAGACGCCTTTATCCAAAGCGAATTCCATTCCAAACTACAGAGACGGTCTCCCTGGAGCAACTTGGGGTTAAGGGTCTTGCTCACTGTGGTGGTGCTGGGGGTAGGATTCGAACCCAAGACCTCATAGTTCAGTGGTAAGTATCCTACCCACTGAGCTAACTCCACACAACTGAACACAGTGTGAACAGCACGAAATTCCTACTCTGCACTTAAACCCATTCACCAAGTGAAGCATTTGACAGCCATGAACCAGGCGCCTGGCGAGCAGTGTGTGGGCACGATAGCGGGGAGCGGTGTGTGGGGATGGTACCTAACTCGGGGTACCTTAGAGGTGCCTAGCGGTCTGGGGGATCGACCAATGACTTTCTGATTGCAGAGCGAGAGCCCTAACCACGCGAGCGTGTGACGGGGTGGGGGGTTCCAGAATACAAATATTTTTGTAAGTATTTGTCCGAGTACCATATTCGTAAAAAACACGTTATTTGTGCCACCCCATATATATATAATTAGTCTGTATATATATTAGTCTTTGTGTGAATGACTTTTGGAAAAAGAGGTGTGAAAACTCACAGCTGAAAACTCTCTAAAGTTGTATTTATTGAAATGTGTCATTAATATTTCTTGTATGTGAGATGTACTCTTATCACAAAAAAAAAAATTAAGTGGCATTTTTGAACCCCTCATTAAGTGAGTTTGTCTGTGCATGTATCAGATCCGTCATGTATGGAAAAGTAATGGCGGCAATATTTTTCAGGAGAGGAATGAACGTTATCTCCTGATGTTCCCACATGTTCTACTCATCCTCTCTGCTAGCCCAAGAATGAGTGGCTTCATCTTCCAGGTCAGAATTTAGGCCATGTTAAAAAATACTACAGCATGCTCAAAGAAGCAGTGATTCCCCCTCTCAAATCCACTCACAGCCTTACTATTCAACTTAGATGCTGAAGGTCTTTGCAAAATGCACTTTTTTGGTTCTTTTTTTCCCATTCCTTTTTTCTCTCAGGGCAAGCTACCTTTGAGTGGCATGACAGTAACTCCATTAGAGGACTCTGAAAGCCACAAAAATGCTTTTGAGCTTTCGGGTAAGAACAAACCTGCACTATTTCTTTTAATGGAAGTTAAAACAGCAGGCTTCTAATAGATTTCCTTATGTGATCGAGTTGCATGCTGGAAATGGTCTGGTTTGTTCAGTGTGTTTTATTCATCCCTGCATTTAGCATGTTCGAAAGGCTGCAGGTTGTTTGCTTTAACAAGCAGGATCAGCAGGACTGGCTAGAGTATTTAAACCGCCAGACCAAACACACCACTATGACGGCACCGAGCATGAAGCCGCTCACGGTGCCCTGCCACACTGTGAGTAGTTGATATATGACAAACAGTGAAAACCTTTGTTTTACTGATACCCAGGGTCTGTATATATTAATCTCATCAATTTATGTATTCATTTCATAAATAAGGCACTAATGAGGAGATAATGTGTTAACAAGGGTGATTCATTTTGTGGTTTATCTACTAATAGCTTGACGAAAACAAATGAAAACAGATACATCTGTGTAAAAATGTACATAATTAATAGTTAATTATTGTAAGGGTTAATTAGCATATCTATCATAATATAATTATTAAGTGTATATAATATAGTTCTTAAGTATCATGTTTTTGCCCTATCACCACCCCTTCTTAGTATGCTGACATTAACTTTGTGAAAGATTATTATTTTGGCAAAAGAAAAGACAAATTGTTTATTATACATACTGATGAGATTGTTTTGGCATACTAAGGTGAAGAATGTTAAGCGGAGGAAATATTTCAAGATTTCAAGTGGTCAAACATTAGCCAAAATGTCTTACGCTGCTGCCAGAAATGGATGGAATATCAGATGATTTTCATATAAAAATTCGCCTGCTGAAAAAGCCTTCAAATTGTAGAACGGGTGCCTTGTGAGCAAAAACACGGTGGCAGCCATGTTAGTGTTGAAAATCACATTTTTCACAGGTGTTTATTGGATGTGTAATAATCATTCAGTATTTATGATCACCCTTGGCAGATTAGAGTGTGTCATTTTAATCACCTCCTTCAGTATTTTGTGCTTTATCTCCTATAAGCAATGTACTTGCAATGAGATATAAGCATAAACTAGCATTAACTGTCCCTTTTGATCGAAAAAAATTGTGCTTTTTTAATTGGACTCTTATTTGAATATTATCTAGCCCCAGTTTTACCAAACAATCATTCCTGTGCATAACGTAATG
This sequence comes from Rhabdalestes septentrionalis, assembly GCA_037832545.1. NCBI lineage: Eukaryota > Metazoa > Chordata > Actinopteri > Characiformes > Alestidae > Rhabdalestes > Rhabdalestes septentrionalis. Next base: position 10,116,442 of record JBBMFX010000002.1, on the reverse strand, counting down.
TTTCTGATTCTCTCTCACTCTACTCCTTCAGCTTCCATCCCACCCTCTTACACCATCCAGACATGCAGAGAGCCGAGGTCTGACTGTGGCTCCTGCCTACCACACCCTCCCCCACCCCTCATCTCATGGAGCCCCACACAGCACAATGATGTGGGGCCCCCTAGAGCCACCCAAAACCCAGAAGCCTTGGAGCCTTAGCTGCCTCCGGCCAGCGCCCCCACTCAGACCATCAGCTGCGCTCTGTTATAAAGAGGTATGATCTCATGCTATTACCAGCAATCCAACATTTCCTGGGCAGGGGGTTCCCAGGGTTGCGAACCACTTAGGCAATCTGCTTCATTCCTCTTTCGTCTTTTTTTTTGTCTTGCCCCTACTCCCTCTTCTGCTCTTTTCACCCCCTCACCCCTGTGTTTTAATAATATACCAATACAACTCAGTAGGTGAAAATGTTCGACTAACCTCTTGGAAGTGCATCACACTTACAGATGTGATACACTGACCATGTTTATGACATATTTTTACAAATTACCATGCATGACCATTTACTCAACTTGATATATTGAAAATAAATAAGTAAATCTAGCACAAAAGATGCAAAAGTTTAAACACACTTTCAGTCCATCCATTTGTTATGGATTATTTATAAAGGTAAACTTTTTCAATTCCTTGGTTCATTTTGTTCCTCACTGCTCTGAGGGCTCTTTTGGTAGAGGTTTAAAATGTCCCTTAATCCCATAAGGGGTCATTTTACTATAAAATAACAAATATTTAGATTTAAATTACATGTCAAACCATGTTCAGAAAAACCTGCACTTGCATTGCCCAGTGCCCACCGACTTGAGATGGACCGCCGACCTGTCCAGGGTATTCACTGCCTCACGGCCTGTAACCGTTGGGATAAGCTCTGGTCAAGGGCATGCGGCAAAGATGATGGATGGAAGGTGTATTAAAATGCCCAAAATACTAAGGCCAAGCAGATGAATGCTTATTAAAAATCAATTAATTCTTTTTTCAGGACCTCAGTAAAAGCCCCAAAAGTATGAAGAAACTGCTGCCCAAGCGGAAGCCTGAGAGGAAGCCCTCCGATGAGGAGTTTGCATTGAGAAAAAGTATGTTTTTTTTTGGTTTGTTTGTTGAGGCTGTTGATATTCAGAATTGTGGAGCTGTGGCTTGAACCCCTCTAATGTCTCTCTGTTCAAAACAGGTACTGTAGCTTTGGAAGAGGATGCTCAGATCCTGAAAGTGATTGAGGCCTACTGTACGAGTGCCAAAACAAGACAGACACTAAACTCAAGTAAGACTACTTGAAAATTACACAACTTGATTTTTTTATTAAAGTTTTTTATATATGTCTCATAATACCAAGTCTGCATAAACATGGGTCTGTTTGGTCTTAACAACATCATTCTTGGTGCTCTGGTAACAATACCCTCTCTTTCTCTTTCCTCATTTTAATTTTTTGACATCATTCATTTATTCATCATTAATACCTGGCTCTTTTATGTAACCCTCTTTTCGGTACTTTCTTCATTGCACATTCCCATATATCTTTTTCACCCTCCCATTTCCATGAAACATTTCTGTGGTTTTTCTCCCGTTTGGTTGACCCCCCCAACCCTTTTATTCATGTGCACACACACGCCCATGTCTTGCGGGGTAATCTACCACGGCCTGCCCTTCCCTCCTCTCCCTCCATATCAGCATGGCAGGGCACTGATCTCATGCATAACCACGTGTTGGATCAGTCCAGCGTGGACTCACTGGGTCGCCGGAGCAGCATCTCGCGGCCTGAGGCCACGTCGGATCTGTCAGAAGACTCAGACTATGACAGTATATGGACGGCCCATTCATACAGGATGGGCTCTGTTTCCCGTAAGAGCTGCAGCTCGTACATCTCCCACCAGAACTGAACTCCCCCCACTACTATATTTAATGTCTGTCATAAAATTTACTTTATATTTATTTTATGTATTTATTTATATTTTCTATTTATTGTATTTATTTGCCTGTTTGTTCACATGCCTGAACACCTCACACCTTGTGCAATTTTTTTTTCCTTTTTGAGCACTTATCCAAAGCAGGTCCTTGATTAATTGACAACTTCAAGCCTATATCGTCTCATGTGGTAGTTGGGGAACATGCGTTACTCTCCCTCCACGCTGACTAGTATTTCATCGTAAAGAAAAATGAAAGTAAATTGTGGACTCTTGAAGCAATGTCTTCTTGATTTCAACCTGCTAGAGACTGTAAAATCTCAACCACTGTAAATACTGTAGCATTGTCCTTTTTTATGTGAAGTATTATTGAAAATGGTTTTGTTAATTTAGCACAAACAATGGGCAAAAGAATTCCAGTATTGGTATTTTAAGGGTGCCAGACAGAGTTAAATGTCATGAGAAAATTTGGTGAAAAAACTAGATGAGTTTTTGCGTTGGGCAGTATTAGTAGATTATTCTGTATCTCTGTCTTATATTTATGTATTTATTTTTAGGTTGTACAGAACATAAGTTTCAAATTTTCTGACATTTTAAAACTCATATATGTTACATATGTTTATAATAGTGTCTACATATGGTATGAATGTCTACCAAAAGATGTTGAATTTTAATGTCACGATTTGAAGAATTTCTTTGAATGAGTTCAAACCAAGTATGGACTTGATACTGGAGGCCTCTTTGCTACTCATGAAGCTCCGTGAATTCCTGTGGTGTTTCAAGTAAAGATGAATCTTTTCCTTTTTTTATGTATGAGGTGTATCAGACAAAAGAGAAATCTGTCTTGCCAATTACAGTGTTAGCACCTGAACAAGAAATAAGACTGTAACTCTTCATGTTGTGTAGTATTCCTTGTGACCAAGTTCTATTCTGTGGTTAAACAAACTGTAGACATGAAAACCATGAACCAAGTTGGCAAACTTGCTGCCCTTTTGTCTGTTGTACTTTGCAGATATTCAGACCTCGCTGTATAAATCAGAAGTCAGTGTTGTTTACGTGCATTGAAGATATTACTCTATATATATATATATATTACTACTATATATTGCTAATGTGATTTTTTTACATTACAGAAAAGGTAAAAGAGTGAAACAACCACATTAGTAATTCGTACTAGTAATATATAATCACAAATATGACACGCATCATGGTCATTGTAATATACATTTTAAATAAATTTTGGCTTTGTTAGATATTTTTGCAATATTTTGTCGTTTTTAGGCCATGCAAATGTGATTTAGTTCATTTCAATGAAAAGGGAATGTTTTTTGGTCCTCTCCTGTCTTTGATGTTCCCTCTCTGCATGACTAACTTGTCTCACTCCTGTCTTGTGCACAATTCCTTGGAAGTCTGATTCTGTAAAATCACTGTTTCTGAGCATCTTTTTCTCTTTAACTGATCCTACCAGTCAGTCCAACTCATGGAGATAGGCAGAAACCAAACTGCAGGGCTTTGGCTTTTCTTTCGGAACAGGACAGCGACGAGACACGGCTCCAGCGCTCCTATTGCCAGCCGAGGAGAAAATGATTGTGGAGGAGATGAAGAACAATGGGCAGACTGTTATGGGGGAGAAGTAAGAGTAAACATTATGTTAATTGTTTACTTTTAGCTTGTCACAAACATTTAATCAAGCCGTGTTTTAGTATGTATTGTCATGTGCGTTTGTTATGAAAAATCTTTGTATGTGACAGGACTCTGGTAGATGTTGTGTATGCTTTAAGGGATGAAGTCCAAGAGCTTAAACAGGTAAGGTGCTCTAAATACTCTCTTTAGTTTTCAGTTTCTTCCCCATACATTTCTGGGGAAATGTATCTCTTTCAGTTATGTGTATCAGTTAAATCATGTGAGTTAATCTGCAAACAGGACAACAAGAAAACGAAACGATCTCTGGAAGAGGAGCAGAGAGCTCGCAAAGACCTGGAAAGGATTGTACGGAAAGTTTTAAAGAATATGAACGACCCCTCCTGGGATGAGACCAATTTATGAGATCAGTATGATTTGGTTTTATATTTGTGTAATATTTCACTGTACGACTGATGTTGAAAGCTGAAATGCGATTTTTGCCATTTGAAAAATTCTTTGTCAAAATCTTGAATACAGAATTTGAGGGATTTGATCAGGCAAGTTTCACATGGTGATAATAGTGGCATCTGATTCTGCCCAATGGGAGACTAAATACTTTGGTCCCTCATTAAATGAATACTTCTGCAACAGATTACATTTAAGCCATTTCTAACCCAGATGACAATGAACAGCCAAGAAATGTTTGGAGTCCAGATTTTGCTTCCTTAGTTCAGAACCAAAGATAATGTTGCAAACAAACACAGTCAATAGTCATCTCAATGTTTTGATTAAGCACATCTCCAAGCATCCTCTTAATCCACTCAAACTCCATTCAGCTCTTTTAGGGCACATAGTGTGTACATGTTTGAAATGTAAATCTTGTGGTGAAAATCTGAACAGATGTAACATATATTTGTGTTCAGCATTATTTATTTACTGCAGCATTCAAACTTTATGCTTCTATGTCTTAGTAACAAATCCAGAAAAAAATGAGATGATGTTGAAATAAGCTCATTGAATGATCCATGGTTTGTAATTAAAATCCCTGTTATTTACACCTTTTTAGGAATGATATCCTTACATATCCTATTTCCATTAGAATTGGAAGGCAACTTATTGGTCAGTATTGATCAGTGTTTCTTTTTTCATAGGATTTAAACATGATTGTATTTGCTGGTACATGAGCTTATCGATTGGATGTTGAAGTAATTGGTATCATGCACATCACCTACAGGCACTGAACCACCCCCTTGCATGGGGGATAAAATCCGTATCTCCCATTAACCAGGCCACATAACCTCATGACTGAAATTATAAAGTAAGTCAACTATGGGAGGGGAATGACTTTGGTCCTGCTGAATCTTGGTTAACTGTCCTGACCGGCCTTTAGATCTCCCTAATGTTGTAATAAAGATCCTGGCTGGACTATCATTGGTTTATTTTAGCTCTTGCAGTGAAATTCCCCTGGCTGACGTCATATTTAAAAATTCTGCATTGTTTTAATTGTGAGTTTTTATTCAGAAAACTATATAAGGTACTTGTGTTGTACAGGGAAATGTAAATTGTGAATACTACAGAGTTCCATATTCATTTGCTAAATAAGCTGATGTTCTCCTCATAATAATCTATTTAGTTTTCAGTGCAAACCTCTCACACAAAACTTTTACATGGATACGAATCAACAGCCAGGCTGAATGCTATCAAACAGAAGTACTAGTTGACAGTTATGTGAACTGTTATGTTGAACCTGTAGGGCTTCAAATTTTCTTTATTTTAACCTGAAGAAAATGTGGAATGGTGGGCATAAATGACCCACAAACGAGATTTAGAAATGCACCACTTTTTTTTTGCCATGTAATTTTTGTTGTAGTGTATCTTCATTTACTGTCTGTGAAGACTAGGCAAATGCCAAATTGTTATTTATGGACTAATCTTTCTATGAAGGTGCACTGAGGACTGTAATATGCCTCTGACTGACTTTATTACAAGAATGACCTCATCAGCACTCATAGAAGGTATTTATTAAGGAGCCTTTGAGCTACAGACTGCTTCACTTGTCACTGATAGCATTGAATTAAATCTGTAAATAAAGATGCTTCTCTTTCTCTAATTCTTTTGTGGGATTTTCGTCTTCTCTTATAATAGTGAATTGTGATACACTGTTTTTTATTTTGCAATGATGGCCCCCAGATCTAACCTACTGTAATCACTGTGTGAGCAGCAAAATGCCAAAATAAGACCAGATTTTAAGCTGTAAGATTTTCCAGCCTTAGTTCCTGAAGGGGAGGCCGATGATGAGGATGACTTTGTGCCTTGTCTTTCTTCCCAATACAGCAGTGCTGGATGAAGGTTGCGCATGCACCAGGACCTATTACAGTGACAAGGCAATCTAGGCCTTTTGTGGGCGATGATTCTACTTCATTGATTTACAATGGAAAGGATATAATTTTGCTGGTGTTGGCAAAAAGCTCAAATGTCAGCCTTTTCAGAATGCCAGCATTGCCTTGTTCGCGGATGAATAAGGAGAAAGTCACCTTTTGTCTCCCGTTAAATATTCCTGCATAAATACAAAGGAGTATAATGACCTCCTGATAAAAGGAAGCCCTGATTTATCCCAATTTATCCTTTAGCATACAGATTAAACCCATAGATAAATGCCAGGCTGGCCTTTTCATTTTTGTGCACTTCTTTTTTTTTTTTTTTTCTTTTCTCCACCTTATTGAGTTCAGGAGCGCTGGCAGAGCTGCTTTCATCAGTGATGTTGACATTATGTAAAAGAGTACTGTCTGCGCCATCTATCTCCTAGAACCAACTGGATAGCATAAAAAGAGTGCAAACAATATGTTTATTGTCATGTCGTGAACAAATGAATTATAAAAAGCATCCATACACACTGTTTTTCATGACTTCGCCATCCTGTGGTACATGGTACTGGTTTTTCAGACTCAAGGCCAAGTCGTCAGAGTTGTAGACAGTTTGGGACAAAGCTAATCACACCTGTAGAGTGGAATGGTCCTTTATTTGACTCCAAGTGTCAGGCCAGGTATTAATACCTCCTCCACTGTTACTGACAGTGAAGTATAATAGCTGTCTTTGAGGGTCCGAGTGAAAGGGACAGCAGGACTCTGTGGACATTGAATCAATTAGCTTTTGACCAACCTATACATAGACACACACGCGCGCACACACACACTCCTCTAAGACCCTGTCTTTTCCTTTCTTCCCTTGGGTCTATTCAGTAGCCTGTGATCATTTAGATTTGACATGCATTGTGGCTGAGCTTGTCTCTCTCTTTCTCTTTTGCTCTCTCTCCCTCTTTTGCTACTGTCTGTCATTAATTTCCAGGCTTTACAATTTGCCAAAAAGAAAGAGAAAGGAGAGTGAGGGATGGATGGATGGATAAGAGCTCAGTGTCCTTTTGAAGGGGTTTGTTATTGCACAAAAAAACAGCCGCCCAATAATTTTTTGTCAATGTTTAACTCTAAAAGCTTTTCCCCGTCAGCTTTTGAAAAGAAGAGCAATAAAGCCCTATTGAAAAGGATTGAATAAAAACAGTCCTCTGGGGCTTTGACCGAAGGGCTTCTTTTCTTCTGCCTCTAATCAAATAGGAACTGAAATGAATTAGAGTTTTCTTATGAAAATAGCCTTTGTTGGCAGGGAGGCCAGTAATTCATAAACAATAAGCAGCGTCATTGTGTGCATAGTAATATATTCATGCTGTGGAGAAGCTAGAAGGCAGTGCTACGCCTGTGTGGATGAAGGGAGGGATGGATTGCCTCTGGACTCTTTAGAAGCAGCCTCAGCTCAGTGAGCACTTCTTTATACATTTCTCTCTCTTCTTCTCCTCTGAGTTGTATTTGATCTTTTTGTTTTTCTTACTCTTTTCTCTCCTCTTTCTCATTACTTTTCTGTCTTTTTCTCACCTTTTCCTTCTCTAAATGTGTCTTTGGAATATTTCATTGATCTGCACGGGATTTTAGAATTTACACTTCATCCTCCTCCCTCACTTACTCTATCTGAGACAGGATTTATTCTGGACTCCAGAGGAAGTCAGACCCAGTGCTGGATTTGGCTCTGAACTTGCTCTTCAGTCTCTGTCCATCCGGAAGCTAATGGACTAATAGGATTGTGCAGTTGGACGGAATGAGCGGTGACTGTTTGGATGCCTGTCATCATGGAGCAAGGGGAGATAAAATGTACCCTCTGTTAGAGCACATGAAGCTACTGAGTAAGAACTCCTGAAGGAAATGCTTGACTTGGGGCAGCTAGCAGTCACTTATCTCCATGACACTAAATCTAGTGACAAGTGTGCTCAACACATCTTTTTCTATCAACAGCTTTTTACTTCTTTTTGTTATTTTTTTTGATTGCAGTGGAGTAATGTGTCCTTCTACAACTTGTCACCTAACAAGGAAACTTTTTAAACTTCATTTTTTACCTTGTGGATCCTACCAAAGGAGACGTTTTCCCAATATTCCTTGCGTATCACCCTGGGGAATGATATCATTTCACATTTTTCTGATGCTCTGCTATTTATCCTAAAGAATAATGGTAGGATAGTCATGTCAGCTGACAGTAAGTACCATTTCAGGTGCATGTTTTCATGAACAGCCCACTCCCTAAAGACGGAAAAAGGCTCCGTGAGAAGAGTTCCATGCTAGACATAAACTACAGTTCCAGTGAAAAGAAACCAGGGACATTTCACCAAAAAAATAACAAGTAAGTGTTACGAGACCCTGTTTGAAAAATGCCCTTTTTATGGGTGTTTAAGTGGTTCGTTTTTGAAGATGTATGTGCAAACCCCGAATCACAGAGAAGTGTGCCCCTGCATGACTTGTTTTAGCTGGTTTTCATAGATGTTCCTTTGATTAAAGTAGCTTCACATGTTCCATAAGAGTTCTGTATGGGTACTTGATGATGCCTGCGTTAATCAATTAGTCATTACTGCATCACAAGTGTGTTGTTGGCAGGTTATTGATAGTCTGCATCAGAAACTTACCTCTTTTTTCAGGAAAAGCCCAGAACAATGTTCCTAAAGTATCAAAGGAATGTTATTTTAAACTGCAGTATGAGGTATATAATGGTTTGTAATACAAGAGGAAAAATAATTAAACTGAGATCATCTGCAGCCATCATATTCAGTTTTATTTGAAAGATGCATGCTTATTACTAATAGTTCCAATTAATTTTCATTATGTATCAAACCGTAAATGCTACAGTACCACCACCACAATTATCATGATGTACTGGAAGGTTGCATTTATAGTAACTATGAAATATGGTGTGCTGAACCAAAACAGCACTCTGTAGTGTCATTCCAGCTTTGTTGCTACAAACAACATTGCTGTAATAATGGTTAGAACATTTTATTCAAATGTCACTTGTAATAATTTGTAACACTAATCATACAGCACATGTCCAAAAGTTTATAGACACTTGATCATCCAACATTCCTTTTTAAGTTAAGGGTATTAATAGTGAGTTTGTTCAGAAACCGACTCCACTATTCTGAGAAGGCTTTACACGGGATGCTTGCACATTTCTGGGGAAGCTTGATTGCATTCAGCCACAAGAGATTTAGTGGGCTCATAAAACACACTTCAACACATACATAAGGAATTGGATGGAGCCCCATCACTAAAGAGAACACAGTTTCTGCTGTGTTCCTATAGCCTGCACTTATCATTTGGGATGGTGCTCAATGTGGTTCTGTTCCATTTTTCCAAGGTGTGTGTACTTGGTGATTCAAAAACCCCGCCCATAAATACTGGTTGTCCAATCATAGTGTAGCCATCATGAGGTATCGGAACTTCAGTGTGTATACAGCCTGATTCTTGTGTAAATTATAAATCGGAGCCAGGATTCTGGAGAGAGGTTGTGAAATTTTAACCATTTCCTAAACTGAAGAGACTAATAAAAATGTTGTCCCAGGATATAGAAGTGTGGAAAACCGCAGTATCAATTAAAAACGTTTAACGGACAGAAGCTCCAAAGGTACGTGGCTAAAATAGCTAATGTTTTCTAACAAGACTAGCTTTCTAAGTCATTTTACGTTCTTGCTTGTTCTTTTTTTATTTACAATCACGCTAATAATGTGTTGTTACAGACACGCTGGTAACAAACTAATAATGACATTCAAATAATTAGAAATCCAAGAAAAACACATTTTAACGTAAAGTATCAAGCATGTTTTGATGCCCATTTGTTTCCAGCAAAATTAGCTGATGTTTTTGTTTTATAAAATGTGTCTAATCACCTGTTATTTTACAGCTTTTTTGCCATCTCATACGTCAAATGTCCCCTTTAGTGCTTAAGGCTTTTGGATGTGTTTTGGCTAAATTCTCATTATTATTTTGGCGATGCCGCATGTTATGGGTCTCATACAAATGCTAAAATAACTTCAGAAATCTCTGTATTACCTCCCAAATGTGGTAATGGTCTATGCTTGCCACGACAACTTCATGTGATGTGCCAGTCTCGAAGTTTTTTTGAAAGAGACAAGGCAATTGGTGCACACAGTGTGCTTTCCTATAGCTTTTCATTGACTTAAGGTGCTCTGATATTACACACATAAGAGAGAGAGGGCTGACAAGCTCAGGGCGTACCAACACTCCTGGAGATCTACTTTGCTGCAGAGGTCAAACCTGCAACCAATACACTGCCCCTAATTCAGTGGTCTGCCCCTAATTCAGGGGGGCGTGCGTGTTGCGTGTGTGTGTCAGCGCGCGTGTGTAGCGCTTCAAGATGTAGCCTACTGCTGTAACCTACTTGATGACAAAAACAGTTAGTCAAGTGGTTTTCAGCTCCAGTCCTGGGGACCCACATTCCTGCACAATTTGCAGCTGTCTCCTGCTCTCAAATTAGCAAGCACTTAATGATTTGGATCTGTTGTCCTGGGGCAGAAAATGACCTGAGAGAGCACGGTAGTGGTCCCCTAGGATCCAGTTTGGAAATACTGGGTGAGCCTGCTTGGATGAGCGAAGAGAAGAATAAAAACAAAACAACTTTCTGGGATAATATCGTCAAGATTTTTATTTCTGCAATGATAATGGTGAGATTTACAGACCACTGAAGGCCATTCCTTGCTTAGACAACCTGTAGCCATTCTTAATGCTGTCTCACTTATCAGTTTCATCAAGTGTCAAAATATTTTCATCAAAATGTTAAGATTCAGTCAAAAAATCGGTTATTTTATATTACACATAAATATTGCACCAGACTACTCTGATGGATAATCTGAAATTGGGAAAGTGATAATGTCGGAATCTGAAAGGCAGAGGGCAGTGTTGCTCTAGGGGAAAAACGGGACTGTTATAGGACGTGTGTGAGAGTGTGTGACCATTCGCATCCATATAGCAAATGTAGAAAAATTTAAACTGCAGTTCATGAAGATGAATGTAGCTTGTATTTTTCAACTGACACTATTTCTATAATATTTATGTGCCACTGATTTCACTAAAATTGTTTGTCACAATGTGCGTACCCTGTGTACACTGGGTCTAGAAATATTCTTTAAATGCTAGTTACTTATATGTGGACATGTACAAAGACAGGTTTGGTAGCAACTTAGTATGAATTAGGTTTAGTAATGATAATAGCATTATTGAATTGAGCTCTCAGAAAGTGGCCTCAAGTTCACTAACTGCATGGAGACACTAGATGGCGCCCTTGATACACTTTCCTGTTACAGTCTACCCACAGTACTTCCTACAGGAGGAGATTAACCTGGGTGCTCACCAGGATGTATATAGCAACATGAAAACAGTGGGTTTGTAAAGTCTAAAATAATTTAGCAAAAGACCTGATCAGAGGTTGTAAATGAGTATGGTTTGTTGCTGATCAAGGTGTCACCATGCTGGTCAGTGTGTGCATATTGGCTCATAAGTACCACTTAGCTGGACACGTAGCTAATATGTCATGGTGACACACGTCTGAGAATATGATCCCAGATTATCCTTGATCCGACACAAGTAGAAGAGAGGAGTCAAACTCTTCAGCTGAACTCATGCCAGCCACTAAATGATGCTTGACAGTGTCAGGCTCATGTGTGTTTGGTTAAACTCAGTAAGTGGTCTGTGTATCCAATGGCCTTCAGAACTAATGGCAACTTCGATTTGCATGAGCCAAAGTTACTGGGTTAAATTATTCACAAAACATGCCAATAATATAACCGAGTCGAGTCGTCGGTACACAGATGTGCGCTTGAACAAACAGATCAATACGACTCAAACAAAAAAACCTTGCATGCAGGCTTCAAGACGAAGGAGCAGTAAGTTGGCAAGTAAAGATTTTGAGCAGCTGCCCTTTTTCCCTACCTGGCTTTGCACTTCACCAACAGAGCAGCGCTGGCTGGGCATCGCAGCTCGCTCAGCGGTCTGAATAGGGAAGTAGGGCCTTTTCCTTTCATTTTAAGCAGCAAGCCAGCAAGCTGTGCTTTTACTCCGGGTGTAGCCATGACGACAGCAGCCCCTTGCCCTCTCTCAGGCTTAGTTATTGGGTATTTGATTGACAGGTGTCCAGATGTCATCCCCAGGTAAGCAGTCCTGCCCACAACACACGTTTTTGTTTGTTTATTTTCTCTTTCTCCCCCCCACACCCTTCGAGTGTATTGGAGGGCACTTACACAGTTTGTGTGCAAGTGTGTTTTGTAGGCTTTCACTCTTCCACTTCATCTCACACTCGATTGCTTTCTTATGCATTTATTTATCTAATGCTCTTTCATAACTGATACACTTTACCAGTGCCAGGTCCTCTGTGTGGAGGCTAGTGGCAGAGATGGCAGCTTCATCCTAAAGACTCTGTTAATCCATCTGCTTGGCCTGAGTGCTGTACCTGTCTTTCTGCCATGTGAGCGCATCACAGCAAAGATTCAATCAGAATAATGGTCAGAGTCTCACAGTACATTTGTATCGATCCTCAGGACATTGCATAGGCTGCTTTAGTGAAAAGGAAATTGAGTGCTATTTTCTAGTCGTCACAGTCTATTTGTCATTTAGAATTTGGATGTACACTCCTGTGGTTTATGTATGAATTGTGAGCTCTGCCCTGTTTGTATGCATGCTTGCATGCCAGTGTCCATTTGGATGCCTATATTGCCTGGATGCTGCGTAATATAATTTGAACTTGCAGTTTGGAGAGTTTAAAATTCTGGCATGAAATATTCCTGGAGGTCTCTTGAGATTAAAAATAATTTAAGTAATATGGATTAATTTAAGGAATTTTAGTCTCGATCTGCTGACAAAAAAGGGCATCTTAGCTTGTTCCTGTTAAAATCCCTGTCATATCAGTTTAAGAGAATAAGTGGGATTACTGCAGCTTCATAATTGCATTTTGAAAATTGTTGCAGTTATTTGGAAATATTATTAGCCACTTTTTGGGTTGTAGATAATGATATAGGGGTTTTGACAAAGGATCACGAGGCAAGAACAAAAAGAGCGCAAATGAAGCCATGATATCACTAATGTGCATATAGAAATGATAATACAGCACAAAAGACTGAATGCAGTGAACAAACATACTACATAATTCATGCATAATTGATAATACCAATAGAAATACATGTTACATACCCTTTTGAACCAAGAACTGATTCAATATTGTCTGAATAACAAAATTTAGATTTATCTTTTAAATAATCACATAACACACCATTTATTGTTTTATTAGTTTTTATTTCATAAATGGCTGATTCATGAAGGAAAATGAAGTAAAACTGTTATATATTGCAACTCAATTGTTGTGAATCAGCATTAAGGTTATAAATTATTTTTATCTTCTTCACTGATAACATTCATGATCTGACCGTAAAGAATTTAATAGGCTAATTGAACAGGGCTTGGCCCCACACTTTTGTAATAGGCCATTATACATCAGTGGAGAAGATGACAGAGAGACAAAAGCTTGTGTTTTAGGGCGAGACCCCCACCTCTTTCAGCTTTCGACTTTACAATAAGTTTTGCGGCTTTTGACTGTGAGGGAGTGTTTCCCTCATGCATCGATTGTCCTTTTGCTATTTCTTTCTGTTCTCTTTCATAGAAGCAAAGAGTAATGGCTCTATTGAGGGCTGTGATACAGAGCCCAAGCTCTTATCTAGATCCTTCATGTGCTGCAGGGCCATGTGGACCATTAACCTCCGTTGTTTTATCTAACACTGGTGATTAGTGCCTAGACCTACAGTCCTGGGTATTTGTGCATGTGTGTATGTGTGTGTGTGACAGAGTGTTGTAATTTGCTTGGCGTGTGGGTTTGTGTGAAAGATTGCCCTTAATCTCTGTTAGAAAATGCATGTGCTGTTTCTCAGGACTTAGTTTTCACCCAGAGTCTGCTGGCGTGCCGATGTTAAGGAGGCTGATCTTTGTGTGTTACAGTCTTATTCAGTGACTTGCTTTTCTGCATTTGTGTAAATCCATGCTTTTTTGCTATGTATTATTATTATTATTATTATTATTATTATTATTATTATTATTATTATTATTATTATTGCGCAATGCATTTAGTTGTTTATTGTGGCATAATCAAATACCACTGGAAAACTATTTATCTGTATATTTAAACATATGTAAATATAATTAGCCATGATAGAAATAGACCATTAGCACACATGCTTTAGCCTTTTTTTATTATTGTCATCATTTACGAGGAGAGTAAGTGCTCACATGGAGGTATCAAAATGATTGTTGTCTTGTTTCATTCATGCTTTTTTTGCTCCCCTTTCATTATGTGCTTTCCTCCTGGGAAATGCCCATAATAAACATTGGTGGGACAAGGAATTAGGAATAAAGAATGTGAATATATACTTTTAACCTATAATTTTGTTTCCTTACCTACACTATTGTTGTTTACATGCCTACGATTAAAAAATTGTCGTTATAAAATAAATTACTCAGCTGGAACAACAAATGTACGATTTCCCAAACTGTGTTATGCGGTACCGCTCAATGTACCTTAGCACCATTTTTGTTTAAACTGCAGTCAGTTAATTATTTGTGGTGATGCTAATGACTGTTGAACTCAATCAATGGATCTGATTAAACTACTCTATCCAGAGTGATCCTGAGTTCAAATCAAATTGTATTGGGGTGACTAGATCATGATGGTAATTCTTTGGGCTAAGTGTAGAAAATGTATGTACATCATCATGGCATACTCTTTTTAATACCAAAATTAGATATGGATTTGTATTTTCAAGGTTCTTTTAACACTGTTATGTTCAGTTAAGATTTAGGTGGTCTGAAAAGCCCTGTAAAAGTATTGTTACTTCTTTAAAATAGCAAACATATATTTCCAAATCTATTCAGGCTCTACTTATCTAGATGTGGCATTCATTGGGTTTGAAAAAGAGTAATACATTTCAAAATGGTATCAATATAATAATATTAAACAGAATGCAATTAAACACTTAAAAGGAAATTGTAATTCAGTGTGAATGACTAAGGTGTAAATGACTTTTGCCACAATTAAACTGGAGAAATGAGAATTTAATCATTTGAAAATGCAGATGGGTCACACCTATACTTAAGTACCCGTAACTGGGTGAATAGAACTAGTTGCTGGTAATTTTCAAGCTAATGCTGTTAAATAAAAATATTTTTATTTTTTTCTCAGCCATTTTACGATTAATATGTATTTCTTCTCTTTTAGCTCTTTTAACAATGTACTCATTCTTCTTTGCTGTTTCTCCTCTTTCCTTCTTCTAGCACGTTTTATATCATTCGTCTTCCAGCTCCAATTTCGACTACTTTCCAGGCATCACTTTTATATTTAGCATTAGACTGTGATATAGGAGGTATTGGATCGAGTCATTTCGGTGATATTGTTCCCCTCTTTGTAATCATATTTCATTCCTATCCAGTTTTCACCTATCCATTCTCCGTACCAACACGGATATGTCATCATTTTTCGGTTCTCTTTTTGTCCTGCATATGCATTCACTCATTTTCCTTCCATTAAACACATTGCAGTGTAGATTCAACCATGCTGTGTTTTTTCCTTGTACTTATTACATTTTCCATTGGTACACCTTTCTCATTACAGATGTTCAGGGTTTCCTACGTATTGAGGATAATGTAGCAAACTTTTGAACAAGGATTTGTTGCCATGTAATTTTTTTGTTCCAGTGTTTGATGTAGTAAATGAACACAAAATGTAGCTTTCACTCTGCAGTCATTATAATGCATAAAACTGCTTGCTTTGAATTCAGTTTTTAGGATATATGTGACTGTGTTTTTAACATTTACATATAAACACTTATTTGGTCTACAGCAGTTGTACCTCGTTCACACACAGTAAGGAGCAGTTTAGCATTGATTGATTTTTGATTAAAGCACAATACAGCACAACCAATCAGAACAGGTATACTTTACATGGAAGTTAATTTTAAAGGCACAGTAATAATAATAAAAAAACAGAAGAAAAAAAACGTACAAATTAATTAATAACTGTTTGGTACATAAACCCAGATAGATATTAAAAAAGGGGATAAATTATGAAATCTTAAAGTGGTAATTCCTAATACCACTTAAAGTAGGGGATATAAATTGGACTGTATTTTGGTTCTACTGAAAGTAACTAGTTAATGGCAGATAACACCTCTGTTTAGTGCCAACGAGAGATGAGCACAGGTTTGTGTGCAAAAATGATCACATGCTGCTCTGTATTGCAGTGGTTTCTTCTGGGTTTTACTTCCGACTCACTCTTTTACACACATTCATGCACCCATATGTGTACACAGACACAGACACAGACACAGACACAGACATACACACACACACACACACACACACACTACACTACACTAATATTTATGTACTTTATCTGCAGTGGTGTTTTAGTGTGCTCTTGAATGCTGAGTGTTGTTGACAGAGGGAGTGGAGGTGTGTGCGGCTATCACTCTACCTGTCAGAGAGAACACACACACACACACAAGCCTGACAGAGAGGACGCTCCAAGTCAATAATGCTACATGGAGAGGCTGGTAATGGCGTCTATTTCGGCAGAAGTGCTGCTCTCTTCAATTGAGTGACACTCACTAATGTGTCATCACCATCACCGGAACATGGTCAAATGTGGTTTATGGAATTTGCTTCTTTGGAATTACTGTTTGTGTGTTTGTTCTTTGGTGTGATTATTTGCAGTCCAAAATATTCCTTTCATGTCTTATTATGCTCAGTGGGGTTTGTTTAAAAGTCCTGAGGCAAAAACAGAGAAACCGCCAATCCTGTCCCTCACTCTTTTGCTCTATATGCTTTTTCATTTCACAGCAGCTTCATCTAGATTATATCTAGAGTGAACCACCAGCAAAGGTCACCTCCTTGTACTTCTGCCTTGCTTTGAGTCCCTACTTTTGGTTGGCGTGTGTAGTCATGGCCACAATAATACAGCCATGCAGCAGCAGTTCTCTTTTTTATATATAGGTGGCGCTTTGGCTTTTCACTGGAGATTGAAAGGCATTCACAATTCACTCCATTATAGAGCATAATCTAACCCTCAACCAAATGAAATCTAATTTTGAGGAGGCCTTAATTTCAGTCAGGTTTTTTTGTCCTTACCCCGGATCATATTTTCTCCCTATTGTTTGTGCAGATGTAGTTATTTCCACTGGTCCTCAATTTTTTTAAGTGAATCAAATTCAATTTGGACGTCGAAGGAGCGCTGCGCTTTTTGCGCTGCCTTTTTTTTCTTTTTCTTTCACTCCCATTTTCTTTTGCTCTTTTGCTCTCTCCGTTTCTTTGCAGTGGTGTTTTTTTTGGTGTGTGGGAGTGTGTGTGTGTGTGTGTGTGTGTGTGTGTGTGTTAGTGTGTGTGTGTGTGTGTGTACATGCCAATGTAGGAATACATGGTTATGTATGTTTTTCGCGCGTGTGTGTGTGCGATGTACGTGATTTTGGCAACTGCTGAAGTGGAATGTGAACTCATCTTACTTAGCCGAGAATGGGCCAATTAAGGCCTAGCAGGGAATGAGTACTGGTGCAGGAAGCCCACTGAATGTTCCATTGATTAGTAATGTTAGCTTAATCACAGAGTGTCATAAGCTCATATGCTCAAGTCAGCAGGGGCTCACCCTTGCTCCTCTCCCCTAAGAGGGCAAGGTTTGGGTGGCAATGTGGAGGTGAAACAGGCCAATGATTACATTTCCGCTGTCTCAAAGATGTCAGGATGTCATCCAGAAAAATGAGCAGCGATTAGTGCCGGCAACTCCATGAAAAATTTCCCACTTTACAGGAAACAGGGAAGATTCAGATGACTGGAAGGTTTGAATGTGTGCTAATGTTGGTGTGTATGTGTGTGTTTGTGTGTGTGTGTGTATGTATGTGTGTGTGTTCTTTATTTATAAAGCTTAATGGCTGGTGTGAAACATCAGTTCATATTCATTTTCATTCACATAAACTCCCGCTTAGCCTTTTTTTTCATCCCTGCCTAAATTTCTGCAAATTGAAAAGCGATAGAGAGGCAGACTCGTCTAATAAGCATTACTTATCATATTAATTAAAATCGGATGGCACAATATGGCTGACAGCTGTGGGTTTTGATTTGTTGTGTTGCTAATGTGACACTCATTATACAGGTCATGGTAAGACAAAGCTGCGAGGGTAGCCGTGGTAACATGCAGATGCAGAGACTGAGGCCTGCTACAAAACATGGGGGGCTCGCCTAAACGGCCCATAATTACCCCAGCACATGGCCCGTCAGTAACCATGGAGAGGTGAACAGCAGTTATGACCTCAGACATGGGACACGGATTCAGATGTGTAATTGTTTTTTAAATGGAATTATTTTTAGCAGGATTTTTTTTGAGTCAATCCATTTTTCTCTGCAGTAGCCTGTATTCAAATGCAGGGCCATTTAAATGAATACTCAACTCAAGATGTGTCTTTTTGTCCTCACTCTCTCTCGTTCTCTCTCTCTCTACCCAACTCTCTATGTTGCTTTCCCTCAGCTAGGTCTGTTGTGTATATAGAACCGAACAGTGCTTTGAGCCCCAAGGTTACTGTATTCCTCTGTTTTGCACCTTTCCTTTTATTCTCTTCTTGCTATTCATAATGAATATTTAATAAAAAATATGTAGGGCACAGTTATTGGTCTGAGTGAGTGTGTGTGTGTGTGTGTGTGTGTGTGTGTGTGTGTGTGTGTATGTGTGTGTGTGCTTGTGCTTATGTGACTAAATTGTAATGTAGGTGGCCATGGGGAGTGTGTTTGTGTGTGTGTGTGTGTTGAGTCTGAGTGAAGGCTGAATGAGGAATGTGTGATCTGTCATCTCTCTCTTCGTGCTCTGAGCATGGTCATCTCAGCATGGTCACTGCCTTGACTTCAAAAATACACCACAGCAATCTGTGCAAAGAGCTGACCTGCTTACATGTGTAAACCGTATGGATCGCCACTGTGAAATCTAAGCCTCTTATTGTGGAAATGGTGACATTTTAGCAGAAAGAAAAATTTACCTAACAAACAATTAGTCCCATTTTTATTGGCATTCTTGGTTAAGTTTGTTTTAAAAATGTTTATAAGTAATGTTTATGGTTTTGTTTTGGTTTTTTTTGTGGTGTGTGGGAGTTTAGTAAATATACAGTTAAATGTGAAAGCTAGACCATTTTTTTTATTTTGTAAGCTTACACCATCATTGTATGTAGCCTATATGTGACATAATTTTAACTCACTATTTTTGTCACAGGAAAGAGCTGGTGAGAGGTGCCCAGTTGTATGTGGCGGATGAGCCCAAACACGGAGACACACAGCAGGTGAACCACGTGCTTTGTTCTGGGAACACTCACTAAGGACATGGGCTTCCCACCAAGGAAACCTCGTTCTCACACACACACAGGTAGGGTAGATAAGGGTTGGGTTGTAGAGAAAGGACTCACGGTACCACGAGAAGTATTTGGTGATCTGATGAGAGTTGGCACGAGGCATAGAACCTTAATGTCTGGATATCACCTGTTTTTCTGTTTAAATACCCTGCGCGTGAGTCATTTCTGATGACCCGTGACGTCACGCGACCTGGTGCATGCGACAATTATTGATTTGGCGAATAGGGCAAATTACATATGCACAGATGTTAGGGAACCCTTTCAGACCTTGCTAAGTAAGGCGATGCAGATGTTTACATGTGTCTGACTAAGATTCCTGATCCAATTGCTGCCCCACAACCCCTTGGTAGTTGTATCTATACATTTATTTTGTTTTATTGTTCATCACACCCCAGCACAACACTTTTATGATGTTTATGCAATAGCATTGCTTAGTAGAAAAATGCATCACTATTCCCATGCCAGACATTCTCTGCCTTCTTGATATTATTTCCTCCAGATCTATTTTGTACAATCCTTAATGACATTTCAGACATAGAAATTTACAAGATGGCAGTATATTTTATTCTTTTTTATTTATTAGTTTTCTTTTGCTTTGCAACATTTATTTTATTTTAGAGCCTGAGCCATCTTCTTGAGACCACGACTTTTGACTGTAAGCCTCACATCTCTTTTGAGTGTGACAACTGGAGACGTTTGAAGGGTCACATACTTTATTACACTCTGGATTTTCTGCCCCATGACTTGGAGTAAAGCCTAATTATACAAATAGATTCTGAGATACTGCAAAACAAATGCCAGAGGACCTAATGAAAAGATGGCCAAACTTTTGCACATACCAGATTTTATTTGAGTTTTTCTGTCAACATTTTGAACTCAGGAATAAAGGGTTTTAGTGCAATTAATTGAAAGCTCTATCATTTAGAATATCAACATGCAACTTTTACAAAAAATCATATGTCCATAAACCACTTTCATGTGTGTTTGAGTGAGTGGATCTGAAAACGTGATGTTTCAAAGAGAAGGAAACATGGAAACATGGTCTGTTTTGTGTGTGTGTATGTGTGTGTGTGATTGAGAGAGAGAGGGTGAGAGTGAGTGAGAGACAAGCTGTGACTGGGGTTATGGAGATTTGGCAGGAAGCGGAGAGCAGCAGGGTGAAATGTGGGGTCAGGATTGGACGTCCTGTATGCTCACCCCAACACCAGAGGGCACAGAGAGTGGGGCGTATGTGTGGTAGGGTCAGTGCAGGGGTGATCCAATTCCCTCTGGCTGCAGCACTGTGAGATTGGGCGAGATTGTGTGCAGGTCCTTTTGAACCCACTCCATGCAAAGGTCAACAAAATAAGATGAAGAATCATAACATGAAGAACAATGCTTGTATACAACAGCGAGTATGTGTTCTGTGTTTGTGTTTTTGTGGGTATGTCAGCGTGTTTGTGAGATTGTGTGTTTGTGACGGTGTGTGTGTATGTGTGTCTGTCTATGTGTATGTGTGGCTGTGTTTTTGATGCAACATTAGTGTTTTTGGCGGTGAATCTGAATGACATTGACGGGGCCAGACTGTAATTAGTGGTCTGATCGGAGGCTCTCAGGAAGCAGTGCATTGTGGGATGTTTCCTCTGACACTGAGCATTTACCAGCAGCTGCCTGTCAGTGTGATCTCCCTCTCTGAGAGGACGCTTTAATTAGTTAGAATCCCAAGAGGAGCCTCTCATTTACAGTCGTGGCCATCTTCATTTAAATCAGCCGCTATCTCTCCATCCCACATCGCTCTTTCTCTTTTATCCATCTTTTTCTCCTCTGTCTCTCCAATGGCGATTCACCTTTATATCGAGTTCTGTTTGTCCCAAACCTACCTGTCTGTTCTTCTCTGAAGTTCATTCATTATCTCTGCCTTCTTGTCCTCTGTACCTCCACCCACTC
Source organism: Rhabdalestes septentrionalis (assembly GCA_037832545.1). NCBI lineage: Eukaryota > Metazoa > Chordata > Actinopteri > Characiformes > Alestidae > Rhabdalestes > Rhabdalestes septentrionalis. The sequence continues at coordinate 10,095,157 of JBBMFX010000002.1, read as the reverse complement.
TTCTCAGTCATCCATGACATTCTGTCTTTCCCATGTTGCCTCGTTCACCATGTACAGACTTTGATTTCTTTGCTTGTGTGCTAATTCTGTTGCTCTCGCACCCCCCTCTCCCTTCTTGGCTGTTTCAGTTATGCAGTGTATTGGTCAGGCTGATGTTTCTTTTTCCTGACTCCTGGGAGTCCCTGTGTGATGATGACATTGTCCTCTGACACACAGGAGGCTCTTTGGTTCTGATCTCTCACTGTCTCACTCTCTCTGTGTTTTTCTCTGTGTCTCTCTCTTTGGTTTTCTCTCTCTCTCTGTCTCTCTCTCTCTCGCTCTCTCTTTATTTCTCTCTCTCTATCTGTCTTTCTTTTATTTTCTCTCTCTACCCATCTCTGTGTGTCTTTCTGTCGCTCTCTATCTGTCTGTCTCTCTTTTGTCTCTCACTCTCTCTGTGTCTCTCTTTTTCTCTGCCTCACTATCTATCGGTCTGTCTATCTCTCTGTGTCTCTCTCTTTTTGTTTTACAATAGGACACCATATCAATCTCTCCCCATCAAAATACACCTCGACTCATGAGAGACTTTTTTCACCTTGAGGTTCAGCTCACTAGAGGTGTGTTTGTGTTCGCCTCATCAATGTGCAGTCCCGAGAAATACAGGTCAGCTAGGGGTCAGTGAGCTTCTAATGGCCATCCTTTAAGGCTCCTTATGCTGTGCTGCGAACCTTTACCAGAAAAGTGTCCTGCTTGTGGACAGGTAATCAACACTTGCGGACGTCTTGTCGAAATGTGCTTTTGCCTTCGTTATTTGCTACCTTGGTTACTACCCCAAGATGTTTTTCTATGGTTTTTTTATCCTTTTTTGCGCTCTGTCAATTTTATTCCATTGTTCATGTTCCTTTGTGCGCTCTGTGAATGGAACAACACACTGTTACTTGTTGCCTGTCAGTCACATTGGTTTGAAAGGATTGGGGGGACTCGGTGTCTGTTGAATGTTGTAGTGCTGTCAGAGCTGGCTGTCTATCTATGTCAACCAGTGAAGTTGTCATTTCAGATGTCATTATGACATGAGGATAATCAGACAAGGCAAACTGGCTGTGGAGTTCTGTTCCCACTCCTCTGCTGTGCAGTAGTACTTGGAGTGCTTTGCAGCTTTTAGCTCAGTGCCACTTTTTCTCCTACAGTGGTAGGCTGCCTTGGCAGTGAACAGATACCAGACTAAAGAGGCAAACTTCAGCTGTATATCAGATCAAACTTTTTATCTAAGAGGTTTTTTACGCTGTCAATTACAACACGGTTGCTGGATCTGCGAATTATTTCATTTATCCCAAATCTGGAAAGCACACCCTTGAGAACAACTGCTGAAAAGGATTCTTCAAAGATCTATAGAACCACTTGAAATAAAACTATTGAGGCCTTGAGCATATGGTGTCAGTGAATACATTTTTATAAATTGAGTGTAAGAGAGTGTGAAGAATGAATGTGGGATTTATAGGCCTATGCGATACCTGATATTTTCATGTATATATCTGCCAATGCTAATACCAATTCCAAGACAAAAACATTTGAAAGAAATCCAGAAAGTGGGACTGGCACATTGTCCTGAATTAGAAAAATATAACTTATATATAACCTAAATTTGTTTCCAAGGCTTAACAATTTGCGTCTTAGCATGGCATTTTAGCATGGCATCAGCTTCACCTGATCATTCTGCTCTTCAAAGTTAAAAAATGAATTATTATATGTCAGAAATATTGAAATATTTGTAATCTGTATCGTTTTAAATCGTCTCTCAAGAACCTTTGTAGAGGATCTTTAGACAAGGTTAAACCTTTTAAAGGGGACACATGATACCTCTTTTTAAACAAGTTATAATAGGTCTATAGACTATACAAAACATGTTCATGAAGTTATTTGCACAAAATTATTCTTGCATAAAGAGATCTCACCAGCTTTATTCTTGACAGTTTCAGTCCCTTTCAAAATGAGCCATTTCATGGCTCTGTCACTTTTATGTGAATAAGCTGTTCCTGGCCGTGCCCCAACCATCCCATGTTAATGCTGCATTTTACCACACATGAAAATGGCAGAAAAGAGAGGTGCTATCCAGCCCTACATGTTCGATCCCAAGTCGGACACAGAGCAAGATTAACACAACACTTCATTTGTGACTTGCTTTTGTCTGTAAACATAGTGCTCGGCGTCTTATGCATGCTCATAATACCAGAAGACAAAAATGGTGGATCTTCAACTTATGTAGTGGGTTGGGGCTCGACAGGTGGTTCTATGCAAATTTCCTCATCCTGACGTCAGGATATAGGAGTCGTCCAAACGGCTTGTAGATGCGTGTGAAATCTGATACCAAAATCTTTCAGTAGACTCATAGAAAACAGATGTTTTTTTCATGCTTGGAGTGTTCATAGGAGTATTAGAGACCCAATGGAAATAAAAAGGATGCCAAAGATAGTTTTGTATAATATGTCCCCTTTAAAAAGGCTTTTCATTTACAAAAAGGGATCTTTTAGGAACAATATTTTTAAAGATTCTTTAAAATAAAATAAAAAGATGCTATATCATATTCATACATTTAAGCCAAGAACTATCTCGACAACGTTACTCTTGAGAGTGTATGTAAGTATCTTTATGTGTACTTGCCCCACTACAAACATGAACTGTTTCTTTACCATGCTTCCCCTCCTTGTCTTTTTAAAAATTCATCTCATGCTGCAGAGTTAGATGCTCTGTAATGATATATAATTATCCCATTTAGTGTGTCTGGCCCTGTTGCCAGAGTGAGTCAGTTTCACTGTCTGTCTTTCTGCTCTTGCCTTTCTGTCATTACCTGCACTAGGGTAGTGCCAAGACAAATACCAGTATCTTTGCCAAGCATGCATACATTTTTGCGCATGTGTTATCTGTGTCCATGCTACTCTCCAGCTCATAGAATTGGCCAGATTAGGAAAATCGCCACCTCTCCACAAGCACCACTTTTCAAGTGGTCGTGTAATATGCTTGATATCAGTGCATCATTGACAGAATGACATCTGACTGACTCCAGATCATCTCTAATGGGCTTTGATAATATAGGGAAGAGGCTCTCTGACACAAACAAAAGATAGCCTCCTCAGTTACATTATGGTGACGCCATATCATGCAATTACTGGACTAGGGTCAGTTTCAATCAAAGAGGGTTGAGAGATGGCCCTCTAGGCTGTGGGGACATACTGAGACCTTTTTTAATCCTTGTGAGCTACAGTAGACTTTTCATCTTCAGACACAGCTTAGAGCTTGTCCGGTTTGGCTGCCTGAGGGATTATTGTCAGGGTTTGGTTTTGTCATGGCTCCTTGATCCCTTTTTTGCGCTGAAGTGGCCCCCTGAGCCCTGTGTCAGATGTCTGAGAGTAATGAAAAACAGATCTCGTTTTTATTGATATGAACTCCCTTATTTCTGCTGCAGAATCCATTGACTGATGGCAAGTCAGACAAGGGTTCTAGCATCAGTCATTCATAAACATTGGGGCATTACCCACTCATTCTTTTAAACTGTGTGAATAGCTCTATGCACATGGTTTACAAGGTACCTAATATGTGAGACGTACAAGTTACAGAAGATATGCCCCACACCCAACTCAGCATTCACTTAGTGAACTGCATTTTGGAAGCCATTCATTTAATAATTGTAAACAATGTAGGTTGGCTTTACATTACATCACATGTAAAGCCCAAACCATCCACACACTGAGAGGATTTAAAATAGTTAATTTTATTGATTTAGAGACATAGAGAGAAATAATACTGAGCAGAGTTGTGTTTTGTATAAATGGAATATGTACACTTGAAGAACCCATTTGAAGTTGTAAGTGTACTTTTCCTTCTGACAGAAGGGGTATTAGAGATTTGCTACTGAAACAGCCTCTACTCTTTTGTCAGGGCTTAACACTACATATCAGAACAGTGCTGTAAGGACATGATTGTATTCAGTCAAAGTAGCATTAGTGAAGTCGGACACTAATGTTGGATGATTAGTTATGAATAATAAATACCACTCCAAAATCCCCAAGGTATTAGGGTATGCTGAATACTTTTAACCATTTCATGTATTAAATATATTTAATAACCATGCGCAAACATATTAATAATGATCTTTTTAGAAGGAAGGCATTTTGTATTTTTCGTATTACATAGAGCAAATTAAGGATTAGCCATTTGTGCTTTTTAGGGAGACCCTGTTGATTGTGAGATTGAATTGTGTGCTTCTTGCTAAAATATGTCTTAATAGGACAGCATCCTCCAGCTCTACTGTGGCATTTTGCCAATTTTATTAATTATCAGCAGTTGGAAAATCCATAAGAGAAGCAAAAACATGCTGATGTACACTTAGACTATTTATTTTACCCTCAGTAAAGTTGTCACAAAATTACATTTTGAATGTAATTGTTATTACTTTTGCTGTTATTTGAGATGTGTGTTTTGGGATCATGTGACTCCTGGGAAGTGGATATTTAGAGGGTAATTTAATGTATTTAATCTCACAGATTAAGATTAAGGTCTTGAAATGTCCCTCCAAACATCACACTAAGGTTTCAGAAATACTGTGGAGAGTGTAGTGTAGTGTGTGTGTGTGTGTGTGTGTGTGTGTGTGTGGTATGTTTGTGTATGTGTGCACTCTGCACTCTTTGTGGTGTGGTGTTGGATGTTGTCCAGGGCTGCCAGCTGGAGGTGACGGGCTGAAGGTCTTCGAGTGACATCATGTCCCCCTCTGTCATCTCCAGCTGCATGGCTGTGCCCCCACCTGTCTAGGCCATCACAGGCTGATGGCTGGTCGTCACTAAGGCACAGCATTCTCCTTATCAATCCCTTTTGAGGGCAGTTCTATTTGACTTCATTTATTTCAGTGTTAGTTCAGACGCTTGATGTGATTAGTTCCTATCATAATTACCAATCTCTGATACTTTTTTAGAGCAGAACCATATCCACATGTAGAAAATGGCAGTGGAGCTACTCTGCTGTAAACACAAATAAACACATTTATTTGAGGTGAAATGACCAATTCTGAATTTTTAAGGTTGTGGTATAGGAATCAGACATGTTCAGCATTTGATACCTCTAGAAGCTATTTCATTGAAGGTTACAGCATGACATGGTGATGAGTATGCAGCCCAAAGACAAAGACATTGCAGGTACATCCAAATGATTGTAAGATATATATATATATCACCACACTATTTTTGTAATTGTGTGGTCTAAAAAAATGTTATTGAAAAGATTTCCCACTCTTAAAAGGTCAAGTTGATTTTATGTGACAGTAAAACCAGGCAAAAGTGGATAATGCATTCCACTTTGATCCTATGTTTATTTAAAGCCTTTATGTCATAGTATATTTGATTATGGTTTAGCTGGATTACTTTGGTATCCAACATAATACTAGGATCTTCAAGGTAAATATGGTCATTTGTGTGTGTTCTCATGTGGAAATCCATTTAAACCTTAAGAGAAATAAAAGCTCTTAGAGAATTTATGAAACGACTCTTGGAAGCTTTAACTGTGAGATTGTTGTATTCCCTTCCTATATATATTCAAGCTCTAGTCTAATGTGTTTGCCCAGATTAGTCCTTGGAAAAGCTGAAGAAATCTGTTGCAGAAACATGAGCTATTCCACAGAATGGCCTATCTGCATAATCAGTTAAATTGCCGGGTTGATTAGCGCTTATGTCCTGTGGGCTTCTGTTCAGAACCGTTGAGCAGATGAGATGGCTTTATTTCTCTGCCCTGCTAAGTCATTTTTAATCAACCCTCTGTTTGCATGGGGATGGCCCAGGGGATTGGCTTGAGGGGCTGTGTTTGAGATGCTGGGTCCTTTTGGAGGAGGGGTTAACCCAGGCTGTGGCTGGAAAGAGAGTTATGTTTGTTGCCATTTTCAAACATGAAACAGCAGTGGAACCAATCTGAAAGTAGAAGATTTTGTGTTGGAGGCTTGAAAGATGTATTTACTGCTTGAATGAACAATGCCATTTACAAGCCATTTTTGTAATCCGAACGTAACTTGATCTCAACCTTAAACCTTAAAAGTTGACAGGGAATAGCTTTCTTAATTGTAATGTAATGTAATGTAGTGACAATTTATTTTAATTTATTTTGTTCATCATGAAATGTTCACACAATAAATTGGGGCAACAATATTTTTCAAAATATGTAGAAAATAAATAAATAATTTAATATAGACCATGCAAGATTAGTCATTTATGGAGTGGTCGTATGAAAGGTCATAGCAACCAAACTCTGAAAGGCAAAAAATACCTGTAGTTCTAGCATAGTTTAATAGCACCATTCTCTGGTACGGCATAATCCTCGAAGGTCTTGTGAACAGGGGCTCTTCTCTCGCACACGATGACCTTAGAGAGACAAATATTAGCTCTGTTGAAGAGGAGGTCAAATTTTCTTTTTCCTCAATGTGACAGTAGTTAAACACACAACCAGGTATTGTCAAGAGCCCCTGTGTGCGTATATGTGTGTGTAGGCGTGTGGGTGAGTCAGAGAGAGAGAGAGAGAGAGAGAGAGAGAGAGAGAGAAAGAGAGAGAGAGAGAGAGAGAAAGAGAGAGAGAGAGATGAAGAGACAGAGAGGGAGAGAGAGAGAGAGACGCATGAGGGCCTGTGCTCTTCGCCCCACTGTTTTGTGCTAACAGCTTCAGTAAACTCACCTGAACAAATTTACGCATTCCCTCAGAGACAAACTAATATGAACTGTAGAAGCTCCTGTGCAAGGCTGAATTCAGGCTGTTTGGTGTTTCTACTTAAGCTTTTTACCCTGAAGGACCTTGGGATCATTGTTTGATGGGGACACTTGTCATAGATGTATGGCTCCACTGAGACGTGTGAGCCTTATGATGCAGTGCAGGATAGAGCGACGTTTAAGAGTTATGAACTTGTATGTTGTTGTATATGTTGCACACTCCTCTTTTGTCCACTTTCAGTTGGCACGATTCCTCCACATTCCAGAGACGGTGCAGTGAATTGTGTGCATTCATGCCGCCACTCACTGCCTGTGCGGAAACTCTCTTGCATGCATGGGCGCGCCAACGCACAGCACACACGCTCAGAGACAGCAGCGGTGAGATAACTTCTAACTTTGTTTTGACACTTTTGATTAAGGACCATTGAAGGGACACCTGTACTGTGGCGGCGAACAATAGCCGGGCCCCAGGAGAGATTGATTTTCTGCATGAGAAAAGGAGTCTTTGTCTAAAGCCACACGCTCCTTTCTTATGCTAACGACTCGTGGAAGATTTCCAATTCAATTTCACCTGAGCGCTGGTCAGCTCTCCGCTCTTTTGTGTGCCGTCCCTCGAGCCCCTCTAACACACGCACACAGACGCGCGTGCACACACACACACCCTCACTCTCCCACTCCCCCATCTTTTAAACTGCAATTTAGCGGTGATGTGTGGGTAGTCCAGGGGGAGGTAGATGGAAGATTGACAGGTGGTGGGGAGCTTCCTCTGTGATATCTATGAGGCTCGCCACCACACAGGAGAAGAGTGGGGTATGTATGTCTACTTCATAAAAAAAGGCCAGTAGGCCTGTGCCTTAAAAGGATGATCAAACCGAGGTGAAGGATGATCTGAAATGTTCAGATCCTTATAGAAAAACTCCTTGAACTGTATATTTTATTTAACATGGATAACAGTGTTGTTTCAAACGCAGCACTTTCGAACCCGATCTGTGCTGCCTTTTTGAGCCAGATAATCTATTTGTTCCTTCAGAACATGCATTCAATATATTTGGCAAGATTTTGCATGCACTGAGACGCCATATGAAACATCATTTGTCACTGTGTAGACTAGGATTGATGGTTGCTTTTGTTTGCTTTCCTACTGGATGTTCACACTTTTGACTCCACCCTCTTGTAGCAGACGTTCAAACAGATGAATAAAAATATAAAAATGGTTGGCTTAGATGTTCGGGTCTAAGAAAAAAGTTTACTTGGTATGGGACCTTGACATTAGCAGAGATTTTAGAAATTTTCAGAAATTTTAAAATAGTCCTCCTCACTCACACATCTCATTTATAAAAAAGTGTCTTCATATAGAGCCTTCTGTTGAAAAGAATCTTGAAGTCATCATCTGTGGCATTGCTCTGTAGAATCATTTAGGGGGCTTTATGATAAAACACCATCATTCAGTGTGATGCAGCTTTTAGTGGGTTTCAGGTGGGATTAGGGTGTTTGAAGTATGCATAAGTGACAGGGTAAAGAATGATACATAGCATGTTTAATGATGAAGTAGCCAAAATTTTGAATCGGCAACTTGTAGCTATTAATGGATCAACCCAAACTATTCACCTTTTGCTCTTAAGCTTCTCCCAGTGTTCTTCATCAACAGAGCCTTCACGGGTGTCGGCCCTTCATTATCCTGTTTTCTTTCTAGCCAGATTGTCTCACTTGGAATAGTGGACAAACTGGACACCACAGATCTGTCTTTTATGAAGCTGTAAATTAGCACAGTTGCAAAGCTCTGCTGTTTTACTTTCAAACGATGTAATGGATGGACTTGATCCACTATGCTGGTTTAAAACCAAAAAAGAGTTCCATCACTCATAATGGTAAGTTTTCTGAATGCACAGACAAACATACACATACAATGGCATAAAACTAAATTCTAAAATGTGGAGTCCTACTTTCATGACTAAATTTCTCAGAGGGTTTGATAAGAAAGGTATACCACACAATCTTATATGAATAGGTCCGCAGAGCCTAATTGAAACAATATAATTGAAATGGCAGCGAAGACATTATGCAAGCAAATGCTGTAATTTTTTTTAACGATTATTCTAATAATTGGGGTGTTGGCATAATATGGAGAGAAACTGCTGATACTAACACAATGCATGCACTAAATCCAAAAATGAACATGTGAGATGAAATACTTGAATAAGATTTCATTAGGCCCACTTACTGGCGTATTATTTTATTACTTCTATGGAAATTCACCAGAGATTTGCACAATGTAGATCAATAAAGCAAGTAGCACTTAATTAATTTCTCTCATTAATGAAGTTAGAAGATTAAAAAAAACATACAAAAGTAAATGAGCAAAATTTCTGTAACAAATAAGCTAGAATCTTTTGTCGTTCTTCATTTTGGGTTTATAGAGACAGAGAGTACTCTACTGGAATGGACTGATGCTGAATTACCCTGAAAAAGCAGAAAACGGACTATGCAGATCGACCAAACAGCACCATGCTATAGAAATAGTCACTGTTTAATAGGAAATCTGCTTAAGCTCAACAAATATTGCATATGTGATTGAATTTGAGCCATTTCTGAGGTGGTCCATGTTTGGTAGCTGTATTCCTGCTCCCTGTTTTGCCTTCTGCATATTATTTCACAGACTGTAGAAGGTATAATGATCTTATATGATCTTTACACATTTCACTGCAATGTAGATGTTTAGAACTGGGTACAACATGTATGTAGATTGTATGATGATATGTATGAAAGTATGTAGACCTATTGTATGCTACGACACAAGTTGGACAAAACATCATTAACATATGCTATTGGCTAGTCAATAGGATGCAGAAGCACATAGAGTGAGCACATTGATATCCTAAAGTTCTGACATATTCAGAAAACATTCACAGATTATTTTTGGTCAAATTTTTTTTTGACAAAGGCCATCATTAAACCTCTCTGGACGTAGGACCACTAGGGAGGAGCAATGATCAAATAAATTGCCACTATTTTTCATGATTGTCATCTTTTATGTGGGGAAGCCCAAAATCATTCAGTATATATATCGGGCATTAGGGTGGCAAACCTCTGCTTGTATGATCCTTTCAAATACACTGTGTGTGTCTAAGTGTGTCATTAGGGAATGAGGTCATGTGATCTTGGTTCAGTTTGGGTGTGAAATAAGTTTTTAACTATTATTCTTTTACATTCAGCTTCCGTTTAAAATCAGCCTTTAATTGCTTGGTGTCTCATTTGACCTTAAATGGCTTATATGGTTGATGATGCTGGCAAAACAGGAGATTTGATGCAATAATATGCAATTATGTTGTTGCAGCATGCAAGAGTGACTCAGCCATTGACAAATTTCACTCAGTTTGCATTGCTAATTTTTAATTAATTTGTCATTTATCTAAGCTTATGAGAAGCTGTTTTTGTTTTGCATCATGTCTTTATTAGGTAATATGTTGCCGCAGTACAAGCAAAATGTAATCTTGGCCTGAGGAACTGATATATTTAGTGGCAAGGGTATTGTAGAGGATGTTCTAGTGAATATGAAAAATAATTAAGGTTGTTTGATCCTGAATCAGTGCATGACTGTTCTTTGAGCTGCGCTTTCTTTGGACTCAGACTGTAAAATCGTTTGAGTGCTGTCTCCTGTGGCTCCCCGTTTCTTCCTCTGAACTGAATTTGTGACATGCTCACCTCTAGCAGATACATAGCCCCGCAGGCTCCTCTCAGAGCAAAGGCACAGGAAAATTATTTCAAAGAATGGAAAAAAAAACCCCAAATACTCTTCCTCCTGGGTTTGCTGTTTTTTGTAAAAACCCAAATCCCTTAAGATTTTTTTTTTATCCAATGCCGATTCTACGCTTGCCAATCTCAAGAACAGGATTTCCTTGGTCAGCTTCCCATATCTCTCCTTCTTTTCCTCTCCCTCTGTCTCTCCACACTGCTGGAGGCATGATTAGGGGTGTCCAAATTCTGCCCCCACATGTTGGTGTACAAGATGTGCATCCCCTCCCCTAAGCTTTCCGATTCACACCCTCTAACGCACAACAACCTACATGTATTACTTTTAAAGCCAGCTGCCTTATTTCCCTTTTATAAATTCAGGGATTCAAGTGAGGCCTGCCATTTTCAGCCCAAGATTTTTCCCTTTTCCACCAGCTATCAAATCAAGCCAAATGAGGTCTGTTCTTATCAGTCGGTTTGAACAGTGTGTGGAATTGCATTCAACTGTTTAACAGTTCAAAACTGTGACATTTATTCTTTTCTTTCAAGTCCTCTGTCTTATCTCCCTTGTGAATATGATATGTCTGAAACTGGTATGCTTAATATGACCCAAAAAAAGGAACATTTTCTTGTTCAACAAATAAATAACATGCACAACATGGCATGTTTTCTGAAAAAAGAAAACAAACAGCTTTCCTTTATATTTTATGCATTATAGCTCTAGATATCTTGTGATCTTTCCTGTGTCTATGATGAACATAGGGCCTTAAAAGTACTATCCTGCACCATTACAAACCCATCACTATACTTCACCCAGACTCTGTGTTTCACTTAATTACGTGACTTATTCAGCAAATCCTTTTATGGTTAGTGAGAATACATATGTTCCTCCAAATAGTATGTTAGCATAGAGCTGGCACCTTAACACAGTTCAGGAGAAAACAAATGAGCCTTCACCATCTGCAGGTCTTCAGTTGAAATTATTGCAGAGCCATTATGCTCCAAAACACACAAATTATATATTTCAGGCATTCATGGTATCTTTGACTGTCTTAAATGTATTCAGTATTAATTAATTATTAATCAAATGCGTGGATGTGATTTTAAATGCAGTTTGACATTTTTGGAGATGATTTTGGTCTGTTTTAAGAAAGATTTGTTGGCCTTCATTATTTTCATTGCCTTGTTTTGATAGATTGTTTTCTTTATGCCTCTTGTTCACTCTTTTCCCCTAATTTTATTTTTTTACTGAGTTCATCACATAACACAGACGATTTGTTTAAGGCTCCTCTTTCTGTACTGAGGAGCTTTAAGCTCACTGAATCTTTCTCATTCACTGATGTCCCGTCTCCTAACTCTGGCAGCTTAAGCATTCATTTTCCTTTCATCTCTAACAGATAGATGTAAAGCTGATATGTGATCCCTCACAGGTTCAAGTCTAAGGTCAGCAGTTACCTGAAGGTCCACCTGAGAGTGAGCCTTATGGAGACAGGTAGAGGAGTTAGATCAGATAGAATTACACCTGTTTTTGTTACAGATTTGTGATATTCATGCCATACCTTTTCACACCCTCACCCCAGGCATGATTGTGTGTTCCGATCACGGCATTAGATTCTACAACTCTGCTTTGGACATTACCACCTGTAAAGTTTTGACTTTGCTATGTTTTGATATCATTGGCAAAGGAGTGTAAGAGAAAATTACAGTTTAGTATTCCACCTATACATAGTTATCTATCCATGGCAAATTTCACTGATGTAAATATAGATTTGGTTATTTTCTTAGCTCTTATTATGGGATGGATTTTGAGCTGAGATCTGTCTGTACATGATACTTTAAAAACAAAATGCATCCAAAGTCTTTTTCAATTTGTTCACAATACTCTGCAATTGCAAATGAAATGTTGCCAGTTTTTTTCTGATAACGTGATAATGTCTGAATTACATCATAAATTGCATTAGTAGGCAGCTTTACAAAGGCAAAAAGCGGCCTGGGTGTTTGAAGATCAGCTTTATCTTATAATGATAGTTTTAGTTCTGCTGTGCTCCATTTTCAAGAAAACATGGGGTGAAAATTGTAAAATCTTTCCTGTAACAGAAATTTGAAGCAGTTTTTCTTGCTTTTCCTGGTGGTATAGTTACAGCTAATGTTTTTAAGGGTGGCCTGCTGGTCTAATAACAATTTAAGCCTAGTAGTATTCGGAAATGGAATGCTCACTCTAGAGTGCTGCATTTTTTGTCAGGAAACAGCTGAGAGTCATTTGTAGAGAACTGCTTCTCTGTTTACTGCTAGTTTATTTCTGGTAAGATCACGACATAACATGATGGTAAGTTCGCATACTTCCACTAAAATTATCTTTAGATTTAAATAATCTAATTTGGTAACTGAATAAGTCTAACACTATCTTGAAGGCACATTAAAATGAGACAATATTGGACAAGGACAACATACAGTTACAGTAATATTACATACACATAAAATCTAATAAACTGTCTGGAGTGAAGGTAAATGTAAGTGATATGCCAGTATTTGTCCTTTTCTGTATTTATTTGTATGTTAGTTATTCATTAGCTTAATTGTAGCTCTAATTAAGGTACATTGCTGAAAACGTTTGTGATGAATAGACCTGTTGTAACAGTCCACTTAGAATTTGAATTGAAGTTGCTTTACAATAACTTACATTAAAAGTTTAGGACATTTAGGATATCTCTCGTAGTAATTTCAGAGATACCTGTGATTTTAGCAGTGACGCTGTATTTATTTTGCTTCTCTGAGGATCACTAGAGTATAATCGTATCAAACTATACAATACAGAGTTCAGTGTTACAATTATGTAATATCATGTGTGTGGTGCTTTTTTATAGTGATGCATGTTTGTTTTGTGTGTTGTACATGTATTGCAGAAGGTAATTAGTAATGTAAAATGAATAAGAATGGGCTTGTATTGTGTACATTTTATGTTAGCATTGTGTGCTGTAGGGGGGTTTGGAGTTTATGTTGTGGAGTGTAGTGTGGTGTAAATTGGTGCTGTAGGAGTTGTGTATTGCTGCATTGTATGTTGTAATGGTGCACTGCAGCGTTTGTGTGTATTGGCGTTGGGGTGTTTATTGGCGTGTAATGAGATCATCCCTCTGTGCTGTTGGATATCAGAGAACACCATCAGTGGAGAGAGTGGATGATCCATAGGGATATGAGAGGCCTAATCCTCCTCTCTCCCTCTCTCTCTCTCTCTCTCTCTCTCCCTGCCATCACTCTCTCTGTGCTTCAGGGGAACTAACTAACTCTTTCTCCCTCTCGCTCTTTCTCCCTTTCTCTGTCTTTCTCTCTCCCTCTCTCTCTCATTCTGCATTATTATCTGCTGCTTGGCGTCCTTCCTGGCTTCTGCCAGTGCCAGCTAGTGGGAAGAGGAGGCATCAGGGGAATTTAGAGTCTAAATATACTCACCGTGGGTAAACATGTCCGCTCACACTGAGAGAGAGCAAAATAATCCTAGAGGCCTGAGAGAGATTAGAGATTTTCATTTATAATCCACTCTCCCCCTCCTTCAGGTTGGCTTGAAGAGAAAAGGGCCTGTGCTGCTTGTCATGTTCTTTTTTCCTCCCAAGTAATATGGTCTGTTTTTCATACTTGCCCCTGATATTTTACGCCCAGTGACAGAACGTAGTTTCCGTTGACACTGAATTGGAACTTTATGACATCATGAATGCATTTCTCCACAGGGAGTGTGCCAATACATTAAAGGATTCCATTCAATAACAGACGTATATTGTAACCCATAGGCACTGACACAATAAGGGGAAATGGTGCATGTGATGTTAGAGAAAGTTGGTAGCTAAAATTCCAGGTGGTAAAGCTGCAGTAAGTTATACCACAGCTACTTTTAGGGGAATTGAACTACACTGAAATAGATCCTGTTGTTTTTCATAGTCAGTAAAAATGGTACTGAAAAATCATCAGAATTTGAAAAATTTGACAGTTGGATTGCTGGGGAAACCAGTGAGATTCCTTTTCTCAAATTAAATGAAAAGTTTAAAGAACGTTTCCAGTGACAGTTCGTAGCTGAAAACTGACAACCGCATCAGTAAAGCAGTAAACCACTATTCACCTAAAAGTATTGGAGCAAATAAATACAATCGTAAATAAATAAATTAATGAATTAATTAAGTGGCAAATACATTTAAAACTGGTTATTTGATCTTAAAACCTGTTAAAATTAGTATTGACAACCAATATATTCATATCAGTCTCACACCGTACTGAAGATGTACTTTTTTATGATTACCGACACTGCTATACACTGCTTTATAGGTATGGATTAACCATTGGTCTTACAAAAATGTGCATGTCCACTAATGACTAAAACTAAATTTAATGTGAATCTAAAATGCTCCAGAAATGATTCTGATTGGTTTAAAAGGCATCATATTTTGTATAATTATAATGGACATTTAACGGAATGTAAATGTTTAACAGAATGTTGTATATGTATCAGAAAATCATATTAGGATTTTCCGTTGGTTTTCTTCAATCATTAGTTTCATGAGCAAAGAACTTAAATTGATGAATGCAACATAGTTTACATAGTTTAATTGTTTAGATTTTTAAGGTTTATACTCAGAGAACACTTGTTGCAGGTACCTGGAGCCTATATATTTTAGATATTAATGTTAATACTTAATAATTAACAATACAATTGTATTATTTAAGATAAACTAGTTGTATAACGAGAGCAGTGCTGTTATGTTTAGCTGAACCCACTCTGTGCATTGTACTACAATCTAGATTGAATCTGGTAATAACGCAATCTTATATCACTAAACATGAAAGATGAAATTATGCAATTTTCACTTAGGTCTCAATAACAGAGTTGTGTTTGTGTCCCTGCAGACTTCATGTGTTGTCGAATCGGTGGTGTCTCGGCAGCGGAGCTCCGCCGTCCCAGTTTTCACGCAGCCACTGATTAGTTTACTGTCGCCTGATTAGAAATTAATTAAAATGATGAAACAGACTCCAGAGGGGGGGCAGAGGGACGCTTTTTAGGAGGATGTGGCTGATGACTTTCATGCAACCATTATGCCTCAGTCCAAGGGGATGTTTGTGGATGTGTGTGTGTGTGTGTGTGTGTGTGTGTTTGTGTGTGTGTGTGTGTGAGTGTTTTTGTGTGCATGTATGTTAATCATACTACCTTTTGTGTGTTTTCAAGTGGGGGAAAAGACTGCCCCCCTCCCCCAATGCTCCTTGTCACTGCCGTCTCTTTCCCAGTGTCTTCAACAGCAGTTCTTCTGCAACCCTATTCAGTTCTCTATCTCTTCTGCATGCTGTCCTTCAAACCTCCTTCAACCTTTTCTCTCTTTTTCTCGCTCGTCGATACTCAGCGTTTTCGCTCCACATCTGTTTATGTAGCTTTTACTTGTGCTTTAAAGGCAAACGTTTTAAACCTAACCTCAAAATGTGTGTGTGCATGTGCAGTGCCTTAGTGTGCAATTTATATATTGATAATGTTGGTAATGTTTATTTATCTGCTTTTAAAATATCTGCATTTTAGGACACCTAACAAATACACCAATTTATTTACATTTTGCCCTGTTGGCCACATATGTCCACATTTTGGTACATATTTCATCACGTGATAGCATATTTTTTTATTAATTAAAAATTTTAATGGCTTTTTTTGTTTTTATTCCAGTAAAATATTATTTTCATATATTTTTTGGGTTATGCATGTTTTTTCATTGTTTAATTAAAATATTATTTTCATATTTCTGAAGGGTTATGTATGTTTTTAAATTATTTACTTAAGGTTAGATGCTTGAAGTGAATAGTATGATCACAGTGATTTTTACTTAGTTATATTTAAGCTAATAGTATTATACAAACTTATTTTGCAAGAATAAATTTAGAAATGCAAATTCAAACATCTTAAAAGTGCATATTTTGTGTGTTAAAAGCAAAACAAGAATCTGTTCAAATCAAAATGTTTATTTAAAATAAAATTATTTTATTGAAGTCATTTTTTGGTTCAATGTAGAAAATGTAGACACTAGGCAGTATTGTAAATTTTTAGGACATTTTTTGCATAAGGTCTTCAGGACTGTCATTCAGAATGTGCTAAGAAATAAAGTTCATAAATGCAGGTATTCTACAAGCTGAATTGTATTGTTTCTTAATGTAAAGAAATGAAAAGAAAACAACAGTTAGGATCAAACCTCAAACCTACATCGCCTAGGGGGATCTTAGAGAACTTGCTCTGTGAGAATGCTGTGATTATTTAAAAGGAAATATACATATTTGGATACTGTAGTTAGATTCTACAAGAAACAAGATTTTTAGTGACACACATGATTATATATGACACTAAGTCACTTTCATAAACCATTTGGTGTCACTGATAGTGCAACAAATCTTAGATACAGCAATGTGTTACAATAATATCTAAATAATTGTGTCACATTATACTTCATTGTTTATTGTTTGGGATAAATGTAGTTCTTTCTTGTCTTATCTTATCTTATTATCCCAGGTGTGGACGGAGCTATTGAAAAATATAGTTTGACATGAGTGGACATAAACTCAGTAAACACAATGTTGTAAAGCTATTTCATTATATTTCATTGATATTTTTGTTCAAAATAATTGTTTAAAAGTACTCCATTAATAGGATTACTCCAGTAAAGTGTACATTCCTAATATAATCAAGAGTGACAGCCCTGCATATGTGTATATGCTTTCAGTGTGAGCAGAATGTGTATATTGTTAAATGTCTAAATCCACATTGCTCACAGGAACAGAGAAATTGGCATCACTGCAAGCAGCTTGAAAAATGAACTGAAATTAATTACCTGAATTGTTGTAGACATCACAGTTAGCATTATGTAATGATAAATGCTATGACTTATTAGGGCCTGATAACATCAGCCTTATGGATAGCGGGCAAATTGCTACTCCATAAGCGGGTTATACAGCTGTTGCATTTCTGCGTTTCACAGCTGAATGAACCTGTAATTGGAGCCTAATGAAGCCCAGAGGGGCTGGGTGGCGGCGAGCGAACATGTCGCTATTTATTTAACTGTTGACTCTTCAGATTAAAAGGCTTCAGTGTTTACCCCATGGCTCAGTGGATCATCTTTTCAATTTAGCCTGACAAGCGCTGAACAGCAATCCCTCAGAGGCACACTCAATTTCGAATAGGTGAAGAGAGAGAGAGCATGTGAGTGTGTATGCAGGGAGTGTGTTATGGAGGAGCAGGGAGGAATAGAGTCAGGGATAGAGGGATATAGAGCCACATGCTGTAGTATTTAACAAGATTATTTTTGAGTGAAAGCATTTGTCCTTGTTTCTGCTTTACTGTTGCATTGTTGCAGTGTTAGTTGTATCTGGTTTAAGGACAAACACACACATACAAACACAGGTTTATGTGTATATGTACTAATGTAAATAATGTATAGCAAAATATGTTCCATAAACTAATTGTTCCATAACAAATAAAACCACCTGCCTAAAATTCTTTAGGCCTGCCACCAAAACAGCTCTGATCCGTCAATAAATTTACTCCACGAAGGTGTACTTTGGTCTCTGACACCTTGATATTCTTAGTAGATCCTTCGAGTCTGATAAGCTCTGAGACCTGCTTGATCAGATTGTGATTTGGATATTTGGAAGCCACATTGAATTCCTGACCATTTTTTTGCAGTGTGGCATTGTGTATTATCCTGGTAAATAGGCCACAATTAGGGAACATCAATGTACTTGTTCTGCAGAATTGTTTAGGTAAGTGATTTGTGTTAATGAAACATCCGCATGATTGCAAGGACCTAAGGTTTCCCTGAAATCTATACTGCCTTAGCTGGCCTGTCATCTTCCTGTAGTGCATCCTTGTACCATCTCCTCCCCAGGTAAGCAATGCGCACATTGGGGCCTACTTGATGTAAAATAAAACATGATTCATCAAACTGGACCACCTGCTTCGGCTTCCAGCAAATGAAAGTATCTAAATATACTAAACAATGGAAAAATCACACTCTACATTTTTTGCACCAGCGACGTCAGAGCTGGCTCTGGTGTGCTCAAACACCTCTCTATCACGGCCAACATTAACTTTTTCAGCAATTAGTGCTGCAGAAGCTTTACTGCAGAATCAGACCAGGCGGGCTAGTCTTTAATCCCCATGTGCATCAGTGAGTCTTGGGCACCCATAATTGTCCAGCCATCGCAAATTCCCGAATGTCAGAGTCACTCAGATCCTTACGCTTGCCTATTTTTTCTGCTTCAAACACATCAACTAAAATAATGGACTGTTAACTTGTTGCTTAATTTATTCCAGCTTTTGAGAGGAACCACTGAAATGAAATAATCAATGTTATTCAATTCATCTTTCAGTGGTTTGAATGTTTTGTGTGATTGGTTGATATATGGCATGTACAGAAGTTTGGGACTGCCTTCATTCAAGCCAAGCATGTTATTTTTTTGGGTAAGGTTTAGAACTTATTTGATGCAATATACTTTAATTCAAGTCAATTGAATGTAGTTACAGAGTGTGATTAATTATGTAGTGAGATCTAGAAGATTAAGTAAAGTTTTGTAGACCATTCAGGTATGGTATGGAAAGCAAAGCTCCCACATTATTGCCAAAGACATTCAGCTGGCACAAGAATAATTATGGCTGTCCCACTGTTTAGCATTGTTCTAACATCATGTGAGTCATCAAAATGTAAACTTGACTGTGATCTAATCACAAAAGTGAAAATCAGAAGTATGTAACACAGTATTTAGATCTAGAGGACTTTCAGAGTGAGGTTTTGTTGTGGGGCAACCTGTGGTTTTGAGAATGCAGTGATGAAATGATTCTGCTATAAAGAACTGGCAAAGAAAAAATATGTTTGTTAAGACAGTTCAACAAATCATACATCAAAATAAGCCATAATCTAATTCAATAACTGAAAAGTAATGCTTTTGAAATGTACTGACTTAAAGGGTGCCCAAACTTACGTTTTGTGTTTTGTTTTTAACAAGGTGTGAAATTCAGCATATAAAATAATTCTGCCTTAAATGGGCAAATGTCATAATTAAGTAGTGTTAACTGCTTTTAAATTCTTATTTTGACAAGGAATTCCCAAATTTTGTGTACAGCTGTATATGGACTACTTTGAGATTATAAGTAAGCTCTTATTGTAGCCGTAATATTAGCAAATCAAACTTTAGTTTGATATTTTTTTGTTTTAGTTTTAAAAGGTTGTAACTTGTGAATTTTATGTAAAGAGCATTTCCTACAAAATCAGGAAAATGGATTTGCCCATCCTTGTTGATGTTTGTGAAAGAATTTATGGGGAGATTTTTCACTGGGGAAGAGGCTGTTGGATTTAAGGAAGTTGGCCAATGCAGGCATGAAATTGGATTTCAATAAAGCACTTGCAGCCAACTTGATTATGACCTCCTCTATGGCTGCACACACACACACATACACAAACATACACACATACGCACTCCCACTCCCACGGTATGTTATGCATGGTGGTCTAACCAAACAAGCATGTGCAGGCTAATTGGAAAATGCTTTAAATAATTTCTAATTAGAACAAGTGTGATAGTAATTGGCTTGGTAATCTCAGGATTAATTAGTGTTGCTGTGCTGTGAAACTGTGTGTGTGTGTGTGTGTGTGTGTGTGTGTGTGTGTGTGTGTGTGTGTGTTTGTGTGTGTGTGTGTGTGTATATAT